>CM056172.1:47750571-47959954 GCA_029691765.1 Entomobrya proxima
AAGCTTAGGATTTTGTATACTTGTGGCTTTTGGTGCGGAAAGATTGTGGGATGTCCTAAAGTGTTCCAAACTTGTGAAAATGTTAAGTGTTTTAGTTCTTCTGCTACCACTTGAATTCGAACTTGGGATAGAAACTTGTTTTGGAAATCAAGAGAGAGCTTGTATGCTTCTGGCATACGGGACAATCCACGAAATGCCAAAATGCATTATAATTATGCCAACTTACAGAAAGACTTGGGAAATGTGGAGAAAGCAATCGAACACTACAGCGTTGCTATCAGGTAGACAAACTTAATTGCGAAAACACGTACCTATTTGATTGAATGTAGATACATAACGGTGTTCTCAATGTTTTAGACTTTGGCCGGAATATGCTAGCGCTCATAACAATCTCGGCACTTTGCTGATGGGTAATCCTGACGCAGCCGAGCATCAATTCCAGCGTGCTATTAATATTTCTGATGGAGCCCACGCTGGAGCCAATTTCAACCTAGGTGTTCTCTACATGTAAGTATCTTAAAACTTTTGTTTTTGTTTCATTTTAGTTTTGACATAATACATAATTATTGTTTTTGCCGTAGGAGACAGGAAATGTTTTTCGAGGCAGCGTCCCGTTTCAAGAAGTCCCTAGTATTAGATTCTTCTAACTATCCCACAAATCAGTATTTGAATATATGCCTCAGTAAACAAAACATTCAAACTCCCATTCAGAAAGATAACTCACCAAACAAATTGTTGGCGAGTAGAAGATGGCCAAACAAAACCAAACATGAGCCCTGCAAATTTGTTAAAACTTTCGAGACAACAAATACTGGGAAGTTAAATTGGAATAGCTTTACTATCCGACAAATATCTCAGCTGTCTGGATGGAAATTATCGGAGAAAATATTTACAGCTACCTACAGTTTGAAAGTTGACCATGTTTCCTAAAATGTTGAGCTTCTTCTGGTTTTTATCACATAATATATTATGCCTTTAATACATACATTTCAGTAAAAAATTTGAATGCAACAAATTTGAATACAATTACACATAATTTGTATAAAACTATAATGAAAAGCTAATAAATGAATTGTGAGTTCTGCTCACATATTTGATATTCCAATATATTTCTCAACTTGCTGCTGCCGCTGCTTGCACTTTCTAAATGGTAAGCATACTGAACCAAGTTAAACCAGAGTGAAAAATGTATATGACTTATAACGTAAAAACATTACCATTATTTAGTTTATGTCTTGAAAAGCGTTCAATCATGCTATGCAACCGGAAAATTCATACCAGTGGGTATGCAATTATCGTTTATTTAGAAAAGTGCAAAGCTAATCTTGGAAACTAAAAACGATACCCATACGAGCAACGGAGTCGGTATCACTTTAAATCTTTTCTTCTTATACTTAGCAACACGTATTATTGTCCCGTCCGTATTTTATCCCCGTGGAAACATAAGTTGAATTTGATATGCTATCTTGAGTCCATTATTTTACAAAAAAAATATAAAATCCTTCTGCTTCAGTTTTTCGCTTTTCCGGATCTAATTTAAATTCTATGTATCAACTCAACTGTAACTGTAAAAAATCCTTTTGATTTATTCATTCACCTTTTAACACCAGACAGTTGAATTTCATCTTGGCACCGTCAAACTTTTCCAGCACTTTATATGGCATTGCTCAGCATATTTTGGCAGGTGGTGTGATGATCCTTGTAAACATCAAGCGTGAGAAAGTTATGAAAACTTAGAACTGTTTTTCATTTCCAGTCCATTTGTAATAGGACCAACCTTACTAGGAAATATTTCTATCCTCCAGATTTATCGTGGTTATGTTTTGAAGAATCTTGCTATGCTTGTATTCAGAAATGTAAATAGATCAGCTAATGCTTTATAAAATCTAACCATTTCTTAAAAACCGAGTAAAATTCGGCAGTTGAAAACGTTTTTGCTCGTAATTTTTACATTACTTTGTATTTTACTTTGGTGAGCTAAGTTATTTAATCTGTTGAAACAAAACGGAGGTCAGAAAAAAATGGAGGCAGAAAGTCACTTAACAATAAAGTTGCAAAACCACAATGTTTCCATTTTAAATTTTTTTTGCAATCAAAGCAAGTACAAATGCACCAGCACAAGCTTCACTTATCCCATTTTTTTAAATGTTTTACACAGCATATGTGTTTTTCCACTGAAATGTTTCTTCTGTTCTACTTTTATTGACGTGAGTAGCTGCTTCGTGTTCAAAAAAGAGAATTATATCTGCACTTGTATTGAAAGTAAAGTATTTTCGTTCAAGCTTTACTAATTACTATTTCCAAATCCCTTAGTGAGCATTGGGCAGTGACCAGCATTAGTATTCAAAAGTGAACAGTTTCCGTTTCGAGAGCAGTTTCTCCTTAGATTACCCTCCGCCCATTTCATTCCATTTTTCCACATAATTCTCTATTCCCACTTGTTCCACTGATTACATCTGCAGCAAAAAAATCCAGACAAAATAGGAAGAGAACATCTCACCTAACGAGAACTTTCATTTAAAATTTATTTAGGTAGCTTATTGCCTGTGTACCACATTTAAGTAAAACGATTTTAATACTTAATGACTAGTAACAGTTCAGCTCTCTACTGAAGCTGTGAGTATCTCAGTTTGAACAGTTGAGTCTATTTTGTTGAGCAAAAGGGTTTTATTCTTGTCTCTGCACTTTCATCTTTTATTTACTCGGGCATTTGTCGATGCTGTTTTTGTCCAGTTTTCTCCTTTTGGGTTGTCTCAAATATCCTCAAATTCAAATGCTTTTGTTTTACCGGAAATTGGAGAAATTGAAATGAAGAATGCAAATAAATTTTTTTTCCACAAGTGCAAAGATTTCCTTGAATTATAGGATCTTGCGTTTTACATTCTTTTGTAGCCACTGAAATGATTGAATTATTTCATGACTTGGATTTTATCAAACACAGTGCATTTTTAGTGCATTGTACTACAATTTGACGTACCAACGCTTTGACGAGATAAATGAACCGGCTTAGAAATCAAGCTCACCGATGCGGGGTTGGAACTTTTTCTAAATTTCTGAACCAGTTAAATCTTTAAACACAGTTCTCATGTCAGCGTTGGCTTATGGTAACTTAATCCTTTTGAATCCACTCAGATTTAAAAATGTATATCACGTTCGGCATATTTTGTTCATCTGAAAAAGGTCCGCTGAAACGTATATCAGTCAGACATTTAAATGATTCAATTTTTCAACCCGGTCTGCCACCTCAGAGACATGCATTCGGATTTGTGTTGACTCATATGAAACCAAATGAAAGGGAAAATGACGCGCGTATCTAGTAAGGAACGTATAAAAATTTAATTTACTATTCATGGCCTATGGGAATTTTTTTCTCTGAGAAAATCCTTTGCGCTGACTGAGTAAATTGTATTCAAGGAAAAATATGAGTTTGCTGCAAAAAAGCAAGTAAAGGCTGGTGCTACCAAGACTATTATATTATGCAGCTCAACTGACTATTTCAACTTTAGATACACTATTGATACTCATTCATGAGCATTCAAATATTAATATTCGCTGTTATTTTCATTGACATGTAGACTTGCCGAATATTTGTACATTTGTTCATTATAAATGTTTTTGTTGGAAAAGAAAATTGGAATTAAAAATGCATTACCTACTTTTGTAGATCAACATAAATAAAACTTAATTAAGCCTACATATGCTTTTGTGCGGCTTCAATGCTTTTCAAAATCTGTGGTTTGCTCAGCCTGAAAGCAAAATGAGAAAATGAAAGGGGACTATAATGAGAATACTGGAAACTGGTTTACTGAAAACTCTTCAGGGACCATCCAGGATTACCAGGGAGCACTCACATTAGATTTGTGCCCATTTACTAAATGAGTAGCATGCATTATCTCAGTGGGCATAGGAACTATTCTTCAATTTTTTCATGTTTAGTATATACACAAATCTTTCCAAGTTTCTATACAAACACAAATGCAAACGTAATAAAGCGTGTACGATAATTATTGCAACAAATTTTAAATGCCTCGAGAATCCAAACAATACATAATGTACCACCATCCTAATATCTTAGGTAAACAGGTCACTTTTTGGTTGATTTACAAGACTTGTCATACCAGTTCACTACATAAATCTAAAATTTCTCATTTAGTAAACTGTAACATTCCATACTTTTCAATTCCTAACAAAGTGCTTACTGTTCTAGTCGTTGGGTGTAAAGTCGTTTGAATTAATGTCTTCTTAAAATTTTACACACCAAAACTTAGCATTTGTGTACATTCGTTTTTCTGACACACCTGCTTTTTCTAATATCATTCAAGCTTCTAGCAAAAACAAATTATTTCCTTGTTAGATATGCAGATGAGCTAGACACAAACTATTTTAAAACCCAGCAGCTGGTCCACTGAGCAAAAGTCTCAGAGAAACGTATGCTTAATATTAATTCAATTTAATAATTTACATTAAAAGTTATTTAATAGCTTGTGCTTGAAAGCCGTGAAATTAAGAACTTGGAGAATAAACTGCTTTGAAGGATAATATTGCTACTAACAATTATAGACACCGGTGAAAGAATTTATTAGTCCATATTATTAGACTAAGTTTCATTTGTTCCATGCCGTCGTCAAGTTATTGCTTTTGGCAAAGCGTGAAGTAGAATTTATTGGAATTACAACCAAATATTTCCTTCATTTCTATCACAATAGTGGATAGTAGTGGGGGTTTATGATGTAGCTCGGTGTAATGATGTAGCTCGGAGTATTTCCAAGTTCCCAGAAATGAAGAGGAGACAACACAGGTATTTGTATTTGAAGAAAGGTTTGACCAGGAAACTCTTGCCGTAAGCTTGAGTCTCAACTGATAATTTTATTCAATTTTGAGTCGGTATTTATACAGGAATATTGCATCATACAAATATAAGATCAATCAAAATACGTTTGGAAAATAGAATGTTCTAAAATAAAGAGGGAATGAAAGGCTCTTTCCAATAAATACCAATAGCATGAGTAATTCCAATAATTTGCCAATTATTATAGGTATCTTATTAAATGAGAGTTAATGAAAGTCAATGAAAATACATGAACTAAAGTTTACACGTCAACAATCAATAGCCAATTATTATAGGTATTACGGTAAATGAAAGTAGAAGATTTCTTATGACATGCAAGTACCTAATTGCTGGTATCTAAATACGTTACATGCCGTGATTTGGAAATGCATACGTCCTCGTATGCGGGATCTTTGCTTCTATAAAATGACAAAATTGAAACAATTGAAATCGAAAGAAAAAATTTGCTCCTGCGAGATTTACGTACATATAGTGCTAGAGCATGTGTGGAAAATCTTTCTAATTTTGGTATATAACGTTTCCCGGTAATTAGGCTTAATGAAATTATATTTCGACAGGGGAGCTATTGACTAAAATTCTTTCTCAATTATCTGGCTGCTTTTCGGGATGGAGGTAGTTTTCAGAGACTTCTGGAATTATTTCGTGTGCCTGCATTGTTTAACCTAGCTTAAACTTATAATTGTTGTGAGGGCTTGTGCTGGCGCGTTGGCGGCATTTGTGTTCCTTCAGTATGTACCTTTTGTGTTACGGCTCCTGGAATGATTACGGCAGGCAGCTGTGATATACCTGCTTATGTTTATACCTAAATTATCCTTAATTATATTTCGCAAGCTGTGAAAGTTCTAAATTTCTCCAAAAAATTATTACCGTTCTAGAGATAAGTTTTTTCATGTCCTTTTCAAACTAATTAGTCAATAGGTCTGGTGACTGAAAAACGCTATTTTAAACTAAAAGTTTTGCCAATTCGTTCTGTGTTAATGGGCAATGTAACTGAAAGTATGCGTAGAATGCTCTGCTGTACTAATCTAGATCGATAAGATGGTTTAAAAAATTTAGATTTTTGACATGTATCCTGTTAGCTCAATGATATTGTTAGGTTATTGTGTTGATGGAAGGGTTCCGTTATTCCATGTAGACGTTGTGGGAAGTTTGTCCATGGGGCTGGCGATAGATGTTTTGATGTACGAAAAATTTAAATATGACGTTGTGTTCTTTGATTGGTAATCATGGTGTGTATGTAGTCATCCAGTGGAGTAGCAGAAATATGGGACGAGGTAGTTCAATCAGCAAGTGTGTTGGCTGCAATTCAATTAATTTGTGGGAGCGGCTCTTCAGTCAATAATTGTGACGGCGGTTCAATCTTTAAGTGGGGCGACGTTTCATTCAGTTAGTGTGGAGGATACGATTTGATCAATAGTGGCGGTGACAGTTCCTTTAGTAGTTGGGGCGGTAATTCTCTCAATAGTGTCGACGGTGATTCTCTCAATAGGGTCGACGGTGATTCTCTCAATAGTGTCTACGGTGATTCTCTCAATATTGGCGGCAGCAATCCTCTCAATAGTGATGGCGGCAATTCTGTCTATACGAGTGGCGGCGGTATTTCAATCAATTGTTTTTTGTGTCATGGTGCCGGTTTTCCTCAATGTACGGGCATCCAATTTCGCAGTGTGTGGGCACCAAATTTCTCCAGTTTATGGGATGCAGGTTCCTCTTTGGGTGGGCCGCAAATCTCTCTGTTTGTGGGCCGCAAATTCCTGTGTGTGTGGGCCGCAAATTCCTCTATGTGTGGGCCGCAAATTCCTCTGTGTGTGGGCCGCAATTTGCTTTAGTATGTGGGCCGCAAGTGCTTCAGTGTGTGGGCCGCAAGTGCTTCAGTGTGTGGGCCGCAAGTGCTTCAGTGTGTGGGCCGCAAGTGCTTCAGTGTGTGGGCCGCAAGTGCTTCAGTGTGTGGGCCGCAAGTGCTTCAGTGTGTGGGCCGTAAGTGCTTCAGTGTGTTGGCCGCAAGTGCATCAGTGTGTGGGCTGCATGTGCTTCAGTGTGTGGGCCGCAAGTGCTTCAGTGTGTGGGCCGCAAGTGCTTTAGTGTGTGGGCCGGTAGTTCCTTAGTGTGGGCCAATGGTTCCTTAGTGTGGGCCAATGGTTCCTTAGTGTGGGCCAATAGTTACTCAGTGTGGGCCGCTAGTTACTCAGTGTGGGCCGCTAGTTACTCAGTGTGGGCCGCTAGTTCCTCAGTGTGGCTGCTATTTCATAAGTGTGTTTTCTGGGAAAATTCTGCTTGTCTTGGAAGATTCTCCTTGTCTGGGAAGATTCTGCTTATCTGGGAAGATTCTGCTTGTCTGGGAAGATTCTGCTTGTCTGGGATTCTGAAGATTCTGTGTTGTAGATTGGATTGGGGCGATGTGAAATTTGGAAGGCAAGGATACAAGTGCCAGTGAAGGTACATCGTGAAGTGTGAATACATGGGCATGGAGTCGGGGCGAATTGGGATCAGAAGTAAAACAACTAGAGACTTCTTCGGGTTCGTTGGAGGTGGATTTGGCAAGACGTGGCCTCATGGGATTTCATGAAAAATTACGGTTATACGTCGGCTGCGGTGCTTGATGGTCTTCGTTTAATCGAAAAAAAAAAACGTTTTGCTGTTGCATGATATATTTTTGAGACATGCAAACTCTCTTCTTTGTCGCTGGGTAGGTACTTAAGAAGCGATGGCTTGAGATGAATGTTGATATTGATGAATATCCATGAAGATGAATTTGGATGAATTTCCATGACGAACAATTTCGGTGTAGTTCCAGGAATATGAAGCTTTATGAGTTTCCATGGAGATGAATTCTCATAAAGATGAATTTTGACGAATTTCCATGAAGATGGATTTTGATGAAGTTCCATGACGATGAGTTTTCATGATTTTTGATGAAGATGAGTGTAGACTTCTCAGACGATGTTGATGAGACAAATAGAAACTTGTAATGCTGAGTAAATGGCACAGCCAAGTTGATAAAGTTGCAATGCGTTGTTCCAATCACAAGAGTTTTGATGAAAATAGATGAAAATATTCCGTTCCATGTTGTGTGGAATTGAAATGGAAATGTTCTGGGAATATTCCGGCTCGTCGGGAATTTTGCTTGGCGAGAGGTGGGAGAACGACTTACATCTCCACCATATCACAATAGTGGATAGTAGTGGGGGTTTATGATGTAGCTCGGTGTAATGATGTAGCTCGGAGTATTTCCAAGTTCCCAGAAATGAAGAGGAGACAACACAGGTATTTGTATTTGAAGAAAGGTTTGACCAGGAAACTCTTGCCGTAAGCTTGAGTCTCAACTGATAATTTTATTCAATTTTGAGTCGGTATTTATACAGGAATATTGCATCATACAAATATAAGATCAATCAAAATACGTTTGGAAAATAGAATGTTCTAAAATAAAGAGGGAATGAAAGGCTCTTTCCAATAAATACCAATAGCATGAGTAATTCCAATAATTTGCCAATTATTATGGGTATCTTATTAAATGAGAGTTAATGAAAGTCAATGAAAATACATGAACTAAAGTTTACACGTCAACAATCAATAGCCAATAATTATAGGTATTACGGTAAATGAAAGTAGATGAGTTTACATGATTTCTTATGACATGCAAGTACCTAATTGCTGGTACATTTCATTAAACAAATTTATTTTGTAACTCATTAAATTATCGCTAATTCTCATAAGAAAGCAGTTCTCTTAAAGTGGGAAAGGCGGAAAATTTTGTAGCTTTTACTTTTATGTAAATTTATACGTATGAATTATTGTGTCGTAGCGATGCGTGCAACTCAAACGTACTCCACATTCAAGAGCGGAGTAGCTTGGTATTACAAATTTGGTTTTGCTCCAAAGAAGAGCATACGGTTTTTTATGCAAAACATGCCGGCACAGGTGAATTACTAAAGTTGAAACCAAACCGTGAATAAGTAGTATTCACACATCCAGTATAATCAGCAGATATTCTTGGGAAAATCAGAGACAGAGCTTACTAAATTCTTTACCCAAATGGTAATAAGTTCTGTGCTCTGTAGCTCTTCTGAAAATTGCACTTCGTACTGGACATTGGGATTCTCCAGAAATCATTTCACCATAATCCACCCGTCCCGTCTCTACTTTCATCAGATTGAAATTGATATGTTTTTCTCGGGTTGACGTCCGGATTTTGCACAATGCCCAGCATGTCGCGCACAAAATCACCACTTAGGTTGTTTCAGTAGATGCCCACTACCAAGAGAAAATGATAATGTGGCAGAAAAACACTACACACTTTTACCAGAAATGCTTTCTCCTTTCATGTTGCAATCTAGCAAAACAGATTTTGCAATTATTTTTTGTAAACAAAGCGTAATATGCTCAGTACAGGATTTGCTCTAAAAATTTGAAAAGCAGTCAGAAATTTGGAAGCCGTCGCAAAGTACGTCAATATACCAAAATTAATAAAATTGAAAGTTTTAACCCTTCCACATTTGTTTTTTTATCTGGAATTTCTGAAAAAATCATTACATTACATTGAGCTACACCACATACTGACTGGCACCAAAAAGTTGTGCTTTGGGCATTACGCGCGGTTCAACCAAGCCGAGGGTAATATCTGTGCAAGGTGCAGTGTTTGACTCCAGCCTGCTTGGAACGTGCTGTTTTAAGTATTTATAAGCTTGAAAAAACGCGGTGGAGCTGTCAGGACTGATTACAATTAGTCCTATCAAATAAAAAGGGGAGACAGTCATTTCATCTAATTTTATGGCTGAGCCCAAGCTGATGGCAAAGCATTATTGTTTTGAGAAAACTGCGGGCGGGTATTTTATTCTTGAGAAGCACTAAAAGCAGAGTTCCAATATAGTAGACAAGATTATACAGATATACCAAATGCCAAACTGACCAAATCATATACTAATGTAAGTAAATACTAAATGGATTTCATTTCTTAGAACAGTGAAACAAAATAATAGGCTTGCTTTAAAGAAAACAAAATTATTTAAAAGAAGAGAATAAATAAGTTACAATTCACCCCGACACATTTCTTATGTGCACGTCATATGCAAACTGTAAACAATGAGCCATTTTTGTTTTGCAAATGTGCTATCTAGCTTCCATGCTGTTCTACCTGTGCTCCAAGTTCTCCCAAAGCTTGTCTCAAGACGAGCTGACAAAATGCGTTTTCTCAACATGACCACTTTTTGGGGTTGCCAGCAGAAAGCGAAAACTGAAAAAAGAAAAGCATGAACAGTCACTTTGACTCTTTTTTTTCTATGAGATTTCCGTTTTCTCCATAGCCCTAGCTCGCTTAGTATTATTTACACTATAGTCCTACTACTTTCGTTTTGTAACTCTAGATTCACAAAACTATCTCCCCACTCTAGTGTGAAATTCCATTGGGAAGCAATCCGCCTTCAAAGCTATGAATATTAAATCATACATACATTATGCAATCCCCTCAGTATCACTTTCC
This sequence comes from Entomobrya proxima, assembly GCA_029691765.1. Taxonomy (NCBI): domain Eukaryota; kingdom Metazoa; phylum Arthropoda; class Collembola; order Entomobryomorpha; family Entomobryidae; genus Entomobrya; species Entomobrya proxima. Next base: position 47,760,900 of record CM056172.1, read on the forward strand.
ATCTTGTAGTGCATGACTCAACACGTACTCCAAATAGATTTCTGAAGCAGCGCACTGTAGTGAAGTATGGTTCATTCAACAGCTTTGTATAGTTAGTATTCATTCATAAAAACGGCACAAACTTAATTTTCAAAAACGGAACAAAGATGATACTAAAATTACCATGCCCAGGACTTTGAATTTTTATAAACAAACCGTTAGTGCAGGAATGCCATATGTACACCTTGTAACATTAATAAAGAGACGACCTACTATTTCAACATAACTCTACAAGGACTCAAACGATTTTCCGGATATTTTGCATGAATGTTAGGCAACATATGTCTGTTACGTGTACAATGTTTCAGTTTGCCCCGATGCTGTATGTCGAAGTTATGAACAATTTACCAAAACCATTCATTTTCAGCTGTATCAAAAATAAGGAGACGATTTCAGATTTTGTCATTTTAGTGCACAAAGACATTCAGAGTTCTAACAAAAACTGTCTTTACTAATAGAAACAGGTTGCACGATTATAATAAACCCGGAATTAATTCACATTTTCAGATTTTTTAGAACTTTCTTTGAAACCTGGAAAATTACCTTACAGACTTAATACAAATACGGGATTTTTTAAATTTAAAAGTTCATGACTTGGAATTTTATCATTGAATTTTGCTTTAATCAGCTTTAATTACAATGAAACACGATTTTATGCCGAAACATTTAGAAAATAAATTTTGTCGTATTCTATTACACATAAGGTGTTCATTACAACCTAACCTGGATAACATAAATAGGCTGCTTATGTACTTGTTGACTTGGAATCACATAATAATGATTTATTTTATGAGCAAAGCCCCGAAGACATGCTTATAAATGATTTTGAATAAATTGGTTGACGTAGTAGTCTTCATATACAGTCATATATAGTCAAGTTAGCAAGTAAGTACACACGAAGCTAAACTGGGTATTTCAATATTTTATCTAATATTTTCATATGGCCATATACTGGCTAATATATAGGCTATTAGCTTTATTTTTATGTATTGCTTTTAATATATACAAAAAATTTTATCTGAAAGCATTTAGTTGGTGGTTTAGCACATTTAAGTTGATTGTCCATGAGAACAAAAAAACTTTATTTTCACATTCGGGGTCTTGTAGAACCAAAACCTTAAAACTGTTGAAACAACTCAAGTAAATTTATGGTTTTGCATTTTCATTAACTTGTCTGCCAGTTTTGTTTACGTTTTACTTAAATACTTGGCGAAATGTTTCAACTATCAGAAGTCGACAATACAAAATTGCAATGAGTACTTTGCTCAGCACGCCTCCGCTTCACATTTTTTTCTGTTGAATATGATTGACTGCATAAAATCAATGTTTGAAATAATGTTTCATTGTAATTAAAGCTGATTAAAGCAAAATTCAATGATAAAATTCCAAGTCATGAACTTTTAAATCTAAAAAATCCCGTATTTGTATTAAGTCTGTAAGGTAATTTTCCAGGTTTCAAAGAAAGTTCTAAAAAATCTGAAAATGTGAATTAATTTCGGGTTTATTATAATCGTGCAACCTGTTTCTATTAGTAAAGCCAGTTTTTGTTAGAACTCTGAATGTCTTTGTGCACTAAAATGACAAAATCTGAAATCGTCTCCTTATTTTTGATACAGTTGAAAATGAATGGTTTTGGTAAATTGTTCATAACTTCGACATACAGCATCGGGGCAAACTGAAACATTGTACACGTAACAGACATACGCTGCCTAATATTCATGCAAAATATCCAGAAAATCGATTGAGTCCTTGTAGAGTTATGTTGAAATAGTTGGTCGTCTCTTTATTAATGTTACAAGGTGTAATCACGTCTCTTTTTGTATTTTCTCAAACACAAAAAGTTTGACTTTGCATTCGAACTGTAGCAAAATTTCCTGGTGTTGTAATGTCAATACATATGTTGTAACTACTAGTTTAAAAAATAAACAGTAAAGGTTAGAGCAGAACCGGGTGAACTTAAAAAAAATTTCTAGATCAAGGACGCAAGTAACGTTATAACTTTCAATTGTGGTTGACACCTTATCAATATTAGACGGGCAAACAAAGACATTATAGTCTTAAAAATATATAACTAACACAATGTTATTTCCGCTCTTGTGGCCGTCTGCTACGGCTTACCTTTTAAAAGTTAGTATCCATTTCCCTCAAAACAATTTTTCTGAATACCCAGTTGCCAGAAACAGAATTTCTATCCGAGCAACGTGTTTTACGAATATTATCCAGTTTGGTTTGGCTTCGTCCACATGAGATTGTCTCAAATAATATAAGATTTTGCGACTAAGCCTGCCACCTGAAGATATACGAATTTTATTCATACAGTATTATTGCTTAGTGCCAGCACTGGATTTTGTTTAGTTAATCTTGCAAAAGCCGCTTCGTTGGAAAATATGTGGATCACGTTCGATGTGAAGAGAGATCAGCCGTACAAATTTCATTCCCGGACGAAATTGATATACCTAAGCTGAAAGAGTAAATGATTGAATTTTTTAACCCAAGCATTTTCTTTGCCTCGGGTTAAGTACTAGGAAAGCCCGAAAGTACTCTATTGCAGTAGAAAGGCGACGCAACCTTGATTTCGCTGCTTTGCTATTCAATCCTTGTTACGTTTCGACAGGTTTTTGGTTTGTAAAAGCGCTTTTCTTGCATTTCGTCTCACATTCTGTACATGATGCCTCTTTTCGACCCGGCGTGGGAAAAATCTGCTAATTAGTTACTTCATATCACGGAAAATAGATACAATATGCTCAATCTTGAAAAAAATAGGAAGCTTTTTATCCTGTGGAATGATTGTTAAGACAATTGTTAAGTCGTATAAGCGGAAGCAATAATTGGGAGTCAAGGAGCGGAAAAGGAAACTCAGCTGAGTTATCAAAATTAATGAATTTTAGGGTGGACCAGCCAGGTTCACTGGGTTTCTCAATCGCTCATTATGTAGCTAGTCCGAATAAGTTTTCTTCAGCTGTCAAATAATGTTAATCTTTGGGGCGGAAAGTTGGCAAGTTCTGCTTGTTTCATGCTCAGGACGGTGGGTTCAGGAAGGGTGCTGACTCATAGGATATTGCTTACCAAACCCTCCGTGTGTGACATGATGTATGTTTAATTCTTTTCCCGATGGAATCCCCAAATGTTAAGTACAGAAATTCAAGTCCTGTTTACCCCTTATTGTTTTAACGCACAACCAAGTACAACCTTATTAGGAATTCCTGATCATTAAATTGTAGACGTAAGTTCGTAGGTTTAGAATGGTTTTGGTTTTCTGCTTTCCTTGGTTTACGGGTTTGCCAGTTTCCTTCTCTGTGACCCACAGATTCATACATGTGCAACTGTTCATAATATATCATCAACATCATTGTTGTCGTATGGTGGCAAGTCGTGGTTTGATGGACTTGCAGAATTCCACATGTTTTAATCCTGGCATTCAATTCATTCATTTTACTCCCGTAATCCAGATGTGCAGAGTTGGTGGGAAATTTCATGTATAGCTAATTTTTGTTCACTGTTTTGCTTTTACTTAAGTTGCTAAAGTTTAATTTTGGGGTATGTACAATTTTCTTCCTTCGTAAAAAATATTGCAAATGGCAACAACGCAAACCAACATCAATCGGAGCTAAGTTGGAACAAATTCCAGGTTAAGTAAACATTTATACTGAATGCAATCAGCTAGCCTTTTTTGTGCGTCAAAAGCTGCACTATATATTATATCTTATTTCTACAACAGGAACAACACGCATAATTGGCGAAAAGTTGTGCTTGCAATACCAATTTGTTCTTCTTAGCCGGTATTAGTCCTGTAGATATACCATCTGTGCACATTGTAAGTGGACATACAACTGAATGCTTTTCCAATGGAATAAAATAGCAACAAACTAACCTTGGAAACTTTTGGGAAAAAATATCAATTTTGCCTTTATTTTTTATATAAGCGCAATCAAAGACAGATGTGTTTTCTATTGGTGCAGATCAGTGACTTTATTACAATTTCAGTGACGCAAAACTTTGCTCATCGCTAGGATGTAATAAGCACACTTTTCGTGTTGATAAATATTTTGTAAGGCTCTGATTGTACATAGTAAAAAACATGCAGTACAAAAGAACATATTGCACAATGCAGCAAAGCAACGTGGTTAATTTATGTTTGAGCAAAACGCTTTGTAATTTAGCAAAAACTATAATACGTAATTTGGGGATACTTGTGAAACCTAGTTTTAGACAATCCAGTTCAGCAAATAATTGCTTTCCAGTGACGTTGGTATGTGCCATGTAAGTCAAGTAGGGCTTGTAAATCGGTAAAATCTGAACAGGAAACAACAGATAAAGAAATTGAACAAATAATTTCCATTCTAGGAAGTGTTTTTGTGTATATTGACCACCAGGTTCACTAATGATGCTCTGCAACAACCAAGAGGAAAAGTAATTAGTGCTTGGAGGATAGAAAACAGGAAGTTGAGTAAGTAAAAGCTATTTGAGAAAGTTGGGGCGAATGAGTAAATTGGCACCACGGGGCTTGTATAATCCTTCAAGCATTATAGGTCCGAGTGTCTTTCCTCTAAATGGCTTGAGTGTTATAGTTTGAGTACAGAAAATAAAGATTATTGTGTAAGCATCCATGCAAGCTATGCATGACATTATCATTAAGAATCTATATTTGTACAACCGTACATATCTTAACAATTTTGTCTAGATAAGAGATGAAAATCTGGTACGACGAAACTATTATTTTGTGGAGTATATTGGGCGAAGGTAAATTATTCAAAGTTATAATATTTAGCATTCACACATTCTTCTTGGCTGTTTGTAAATTGATGCATTGCTGGTATATAAACAATTATATAGGTCTATACAACGAAAATGTTTGAGATTTATATTACATTATTTCAATTACAAATAAAACTTGCACGTTTCCATTGGGAATTTAGAATTTTATTGGAATTAAAAATACAATACCTAGTTATATGTCCACAGCAATGCAATTAAGATTAGCTTATTTAACCATTCATGTAGCTTCAATGCAACTCAAGCTTCAAAATCTATTGTGTAATATATATGGTGGCGTATTGAGAAAACCTTAGGGAATTAAGTAAATAGAAAGGCTTGGTAATTCATCTGGGACATATATGATTACTAGAACGTGACTCACGATATTGTTGCGTTTTTTACCTCATGAGTACTATGAATTTATCCAGTAGCTTTGTGTGCAAGATTTTTATATTATTTCTTATTGTTTTGGAACATTGTTGAATTTTATCCAGATTTTTTTACAAAGAATCCTTTCTTAAAAGAATTATTACTAGTACAACGGCAAACGAAACATCCACCCATCAAAATGCAAATTGGATGATAATGTAACTGGCTGACATGAAAAACTTTACCTTGATTATTTCCCGGAGGTTGATAATCAAATGAACTGGTTTTCTAGTAGAAACAAAATGAAATTTAGGGCTCTCAGCGTACCGGCAAATGCTGCTTTTGTAGATAACGATATTGATTTCTGGTATCCTCTTTGTAATTGTCTAAGGAAACGTATTGGCATTATGCATAGTTATTTGGGTTGTCGGAAAACTCCTTGCTGGTCCCAACTTGGAATCTTTGTCTTGTACATTACGTAATGGTTGAGTAGTGGGAAAACTGTTATTGGAAAATTTCATGTGATTGTAAGGAAGATGTGTCACACTGCCCCAAAAGTCAAATAAACTCCTGTTATATTGCTTTCTGGAGAAACGTTTTCAACCCCAAACATTCTTGCTTTTTGCTAGCAGCATAAAATACACATCATTTACTCCACTTTCGTGTTCCCCTCCTTTTCTACTTCTTTTAGTTCCGTTGAAGAAGAAAACTTTTCCCTGGATTGATTTTCCCATCTGCTTGCTGTTCTATACTCAAACGAGAATGTTTCAATATAATATTGTGTTGCATAAATAAAAGAGTGTTTTCCGCTAATCGTTTCATTTCAGAATATTGTTTGAATACTTGGTATTACCATTGTTATCATTTACTTTTCTATTGCTATAAAAAAGGCAATCTAGTCCTCTCAGTGCTTTGAAATTCCGTAAAAGATTCAATGCCACTTTTGTTCAAACATATTATAGCAAGATTTCATAGAGTATGTTGAGAGCAAATGTGAACTTGAATAAAATTTTAAAAGTAAATGGGCCGTCGTTAAAACTAGATCAGTTGTATAATGATTACTAATGATAAACCAACATCACATTTATATTTAAAGGGCTAGGTTTGGTAAAAAGGCTTCAAATAATATCGTATTGCTTGTGCTTTTAGAAGGGGCAGTTGGTGAGCACTACATTGCAAAGAAATGGAAAAGGAAAAGCAATTTGAAGAAACTTTTACCTTAAAACACCTGAAATACTTTATCCCGACCCATTGCTTGCTATATACTTGCGCTGGAACTGAAGGGAAAGGAACACCTGTTTTTGAAGATTTTTAAGTCAAACTTTGATAAATGAGGCACGGAAAGACAAAGTAGGCCATACGAAGACAATATTCAATCAAAGAAATGCTTGTGATTTCATTTTTTTTGTTTACGTATAACCTGTCAATTGGAAACAAATGTATACTTTTTTCTAATACCAGACAATTTAAAACCACTTCATTTTCACTATAACAAAGAAAATATATAAGCATTGAGATTTTTCTACATATAGCATCGTTAGTAGAACGACTAAAGTTGCACTGTTGTGGTTCAATGACATCACCCAGTAGTCATCTTGAAAGGACCAAAACAAATCTACATTTTCAAGTAAATATAGTGTTTAGAGTTACATTAGTATATACTTTAAGAAACTTTGGTGAAATTAGTGTGAATATTGAGTCTCTTCCAGATAAACTTACACGATAACAGATTTTCAGACTCCATAAGAACTGAAGTTCTTTACATTTCGGTCAGTTGCATAAATCAAAGTCAAACCCACTTTGGGTCACTGAACTATTTATAACCTGAAGTGTGTTGAGTAGTAGTAGAATTTGTAAATTGATTTTTATTATCTCAATTGAAATCTTGCCTATTGGTGGACACACAAGTTGCGGGATGTAAGCTGGAATGGATCCTGATAAACGTTGTGAGGAATAATGAAACGTACATTTTACAAAAAAGGAGGCATATGCTGAAGACGGATTTTATGACTTGGAAAATTTTGTCATTGTGTTTATACAATGATTGGGCAATACAAACACTGAAATGGTAGGGAAACAAGAGTAAACATTGTTGACCAAAGAACTTTTTATTGGTCCGTTTTCAAAAACATAGTGCTGTTTCCCTTCAAGTAATGTTTTTGCGTATGTGAGTTTATAAAAGTTGTGCCGGAAACAATAACTAAATATTTTCTAATTGTGATTACACTACAAAGTTTGATATACAAATTTCTTAAGAATGTCATATCATATCATACCACCATGATTGAATATCAAAGGAAGGCTTTTATTTTCCGATTGTGCTCAATAATAATTCAATTAGAATAATTTGCATTCCAAGTCGTGTAAAAAGTTTGTGCTTTAACATCATGAAATTAGAAATCTGTGCTCAATCCTTCTTCCTGTGAATAAATACTTATGGTGACTGGTGCATAAACTTAATATCAGGAAAACTTGGTTTCGTTTGGAAGTGGTGTTCACAGTTTATTGTATTAAAAAAATTGTGCTACAGTGTAACGAAATTATACAAACTATTTGTTTCATTTTATTGAACAAATTACAAAGATCGTATCCTGAGCAAGGTTATCACCAGGTTTTTTCTTAATAAGTTTTATCGTAATGCCAATCGTAATGAGTTAGAATGCGGCTCAAAAGCAGTTCAGAAATCGTGTTTTTTGTTTTCACTTTCTCAATAATGTACAAGTGGAAATATGCAAGTACTAAGGCTGTACTAGTTACTATAGTTTTTCTAACACAATGTTACTTAAAGTATGCACAAGAATGAAGAAAACTGCAACTTCATTATCTGATTTTAAATCTGCATTCTTTAATTTTAGCTACCTATATTTTTGTGCTCAGAGGTAAAAGGAATGTACAGGTTTTTCGGGCATTATGCGTGCAGTTTGGTAAATTCAATGGACACTAGAAGAATTCGCGGAATGTCAGAATGCTAGCCTGATTAACCCAGTTTCGGCTTGCTCATTTCTGCCTATCCCTTAAACAGGAGAATTACAAGTGACATGTGCTCTATTTTCGTTTTTTGCGTGCTGCTAAGTAAAAGAAGAAAAGATTTCGTCTCATATGCTCCTGTGAGTATCGTTTTATCGGTCTCCAAGTTTAACTTAAACTTCTTTAAAGGAATGATAATTGCATACCATTTGGTATAAATTACTTGATTTACATTACCCTAAAATAAGTTACGTCGAGCGGCTAACATTTTGCTTTAACATGTTTATCATGTTTCACGCTTTCACCACAAGTATTTTATGCGTTTTGGGCCAATGTTCTCTGTCAGAAAATAAAATTGTACGCTAATTAGATTTTCCGGTTATATAGCATAATTGAACGTTCCTCAAGACAAAGGCTAAGTTGAACAATGTTTTAAGTTAAAACTTTTAACGTTAAATTTCATTTACATTTTCATTCTGCTTCAACGTGGTTCAATATGCATACCATTGAAGACGTGCAAGCAGGAAGTAGAGAAATAAATTGGATTTTCAAATATGTGAACAAAACTAACAATTTTTTTATTACCTTTTCATTTTACTTTCATACAAGTTAAGTGCACCTGTATTCATATTTGCAACATTCAAATTTCTAACTGGAATGTATATATTAAAGGCATAATATATTATTTGATAAAACCAGAAGCTCTACATTTCAGGAAAGAGACTCATATCTCAAAGTGCAGGTAGGTATGAATGCTTTATCCAACAATTCCCTTACAGGCAGCCGAGATATTTGTGAAATAGTAGAGTTATTAAGATTTAAATTCTCTGTGTTTGTTATCTTGAAAGTTTTAACAACTTTGTAGGGCTCAAGTTTGGTTTTGTTTGGCCAATTTCTACTCGCCAGCAATTTGTCTGGTGAGTTATCTTTCTGAATGTGAGTTTGAATGTTTTGTTTACTGAGGCACAAACTCAAATATTTATTTGCTTGATAGTTTGAAGGATCTAATATTAGGAACTTCTTGAAACGGGACGCTGCCTCGGAAAACGTTTCCTGTCGCCTACGACAAAAACCAATAAATATGTGTTTTGTCGAAACTAAAATAAAAAGAAGCAAAAACATAAGTAGGTAAGTTTTAAGATACTCACATGTAGAGAACACCCAGGTTTAAATGGGCTCCAGCGTGGGCTTCATCTCAAACATTAATAGCTTGCTGGAATTGATGCTCGGCTGCATCCGGATAACCCATCATCAAAGTTCCGAGATTGTTATGAGCTTTAGCATATTCCGGCCAAAGTCTGAAGTGCAAACCAAACACAGATATATTATATCTGGTTCACTCAAAACATATTTCAAATGAATTTGTTTACCTGATAGAATTGCTGTAGTGCTCAATTGCTTTCACCACTTTCCCACAGTCTTTTTGTAAATTGGCATAAATATAATGCACCTTGGCATTTTGTGGGTTGTCACGTATGCCTGAGGTAACCAAGCCATCTCTTAGTTTCCAAACAAGGTTCCTATTCCAAGTTTGAATTCCAAGTGGGAAGAGAAGAACCAAAACACTTAGCACTTTCACAAGTTTAGAACACTTCAGGACATCCAACAATCTTTCCGCACCAAAAGCCACAAGAATGCAAAATCCTAAGCTGGGCGTGTAGAGCACACGCTCAGCCACCACAAAACCCACGTGGAAGAAGAAATTAGACGCCGGTAGAAATGGAAGCAGGATGAAAAGCAGACTAATTGTAAATACCTTTCCTGTTTTTACATAAGCTTTTAAAGCACGTTTTACAAGCATTAATAAAGTTCCGTAGAAAACAAGTGTTTATATGTTTCTCATGTCAAGGCATGATTCAATCAATGCAATTGAACCCATTTGCCAGTCGTAAGTTAAATTTTCGGGTTAAGTACAAGCCAAGTATTTAACACCGGCAGGTAGAGAAATGTCAGCAGTCGAGTTTGACTTGAGTCAGAATTTGCTGCTGCAATGTTATGACGACCAAAATGAGCCATTCAGTAAATATATTCGAAATGTAAGACTGACTAGTATCTGAAATTTTTAAAATTAATTCAAAACACAATCCATAACATGTACGTTTACACTGTGACAATTACCAATAATACCAGAAACGACATTCTTTTCCTCTGTTTCAGGTTTACAATTATGTCCAAAAACGTTAATGCAAAACTTTCACTTTTTATACCAAATACACTTTTAAAGCATTTAACAATGTTTAAACTTTTGTTACTGTGCTTTAAAAATTCAGTGTATAATTCATACACCAAGTTAATACCAAGAACTGCGATACCAACATTGCAGAACATCCAATCAAACCGGAAGTAAAAAGCAGCACATAAGATCTCACCAAACTTGAACTCGTGCGAAGCTCACAATAGAGTTTATTAAATTTTCTTCGATATGTTTTGCATTCACTAACATTTTTCACATCTAAGTTTTCACACTTTATTTGGATATTGAAATGAGCCAACTTGCTATACTCATTGTGATTTGAGTCGTCTAATGTTGACAAAACTAAACTTTCACTTTCATTGTCAAATTCACTCTGTAAACTTTTATGGTAGAGGAAGATTGACAAAAGCATTAACAAACACGCCAATGCATCTGCTCGACCTGTGATGCCTGCAACGGCTTCAGTATGAATTGAATGAATAGCAAAAATCACGCTTGCAAACATACTTGTAGAATGTTTCAATTCTAAAACGTATCGGTATACCTGAAAGTTTCACGGTGAAACATTAAAGTTGAAATCAATGCGCGAATAAGTACGTTGGTCCGGTGGAACACTTCCGGGCAAAGTGTTTTTGCACACATCCAGTAATTCAATCTAAAGCCCGAAACAAAACAAATCAATCAATATTTTGGTGTTATGATGATAAGTACTGAGTACGTGCATTATGCTGGCTGACCGCAGCATGCGTCACATATCAGCTTGTCAATTTAAATTTTTTGAGTACTTGTTGTCTTTCGATAACAAAGTCACGCAACTCCTTTGCGTAATAACAAATTTATGTTGCTCTTTAGCCTATTTACTCCAATTTCTCGGAAAAACAAACAAACCGTCAATACTAAATAATCAATACAACGTTTGGCTTAAATAGGGTCACATGAAATTATTCAGTTGTTTACTTTATTCACGCTATATCTAAGTTATATCTAAGTTAACATTACAAAACAAATATCATACAGACTTGTTTGGGGTGCTTCAACACAAAAAAATGTTTTTTCTCACCTAACTGTAAGCACGGTCAGTGGCCTGTAGCTCTTGTGTGAATTTGTACTGGACATTGGCATTCCCCAATAATCATTCTTCCATAAAGACCACCAGTCTTCACTTTCACCAGATTGAAATTGATAAGTTTTTCTCGGGTTGGCGCCCGGATTACGCACAATGGCCACAATATCGTCGTGCACAAAATCACCACTTAAGCTGTCCCAGTAAATGTCCACCGCCAGGAGAAAAATGATTATGTGACAGCAAAATATTTTCACACTTTTTTTCTTATGTTACGACAAACGTGTGTTGTATGTTTACAACAGTTGTTGAGCCTTTTGACAATTGAAAACACAGAAGCTGAGCTACAGTTACAGATACTGGAACAAATATATAAGTTTTATTGTATCTACTAGGAATGTTTGTGTTTCCTAATGCCCCAAAATGGCAATATCTAAAATCCGTAAATTTTCAACCCTTTATGACTTCAGCAGATTTTGAGAAGTATTGTTGCTTTTACCATATTTCGTGTTCAAACTGTTTCACTTCCAATATCATTTCCACTCCGGGTGAAAAAACATACCACTAGCATACAAAAAAATTCCCACACATTCTGCTTCGTAAAGTGGGCGGAGTGAGCTTTACCAGCAGGCTGACTTGGGTTGTGCTTGGGTATTATTTGTTGTTCAACCCGTGAGAAATAGCAGAGGAAAAATGTGGGGTTTAATATAGCTCGCATGGTACTACTCAAGTATTTATAAGCATGCAGAAACGCAGGGTAGCTGTCACGATTGCTTTTACTTAATTCCAACGAGTAAAAGGAGAGACTATCATTTGTTTTTATTTTATTACTAACGTCAAGGCGATGGCATTGTATTTTCTATTTTGGAAATGTGTTTCCAATTCGGGCAGACAAGTTGGCTTTTGTTCTTAGAAAGTACTAAAAACGCACAGTTCTAGTTAAGTAGACTAGCATGCACGTTGATCCCAAATTTTCTCCAAATTCAAGGATCACCATGTTCGCATTTGAAGAAACGTATTTTAATTTAAACCGCATTTAGTAAATTTGTATCAATTTTGTCCTAGATGAGAGATTTCTTCCCTTTTAGGTTGGTTTTTATAACAATTTTATAGTAATCGCGGGATGCACCAACCAAACAGTAATACATTTATAAGCCAATGTACAGTTTTTGCAGTTTATTTACCAACAGCTACCCCTAAACCAACTGCAATTTTGTTTTGCAAAACAAAAGTGTTTCAAGTTTCCCCAGTACTTATGAGCACAAAAAAGAAAATGCGTTTTCTCAGCATAACTACCCTGGTGGTTTGGCACCATTGGAGAAACTGAAGCTAAAAGGAGAAAACTCAGAAAACACTGAGACCCACTTTGCGTCTGCTCTCACTTTTCTGAACTTTCGCTGTAACATCCACTTTGCTCTATCCACTTTGGTCTTGTTACTCACCATTTCATTATGTTGCTCTGGATTTACCGTATTATGCTGGAATTCCTTTGGGATATCCAATAAATACTGAAACAGGCATATATATTATGCTACACTGTCGTTTCAGATTTTCTGTTAGTTCTGGATGAGTAAACACGAACTTCTAATGGACGTTTGGAAATGGTTGAGTCTATCAAGATACCATTTCCATACCGATTTTTCTTGGTTTTGATTTCATTCATTTAAGCGGTTCAACGGATTTTTACAGCTAACTAAATGTTTATAACGAAAATTTTAAAATGAGCAACAAGCAAAGCAAGTTTTAATTGATATCTAATTAATATCCACCTTTAAAATAAAAAATATGTTTGTGTGGTCATATCACGCACGCTTCATCTTGTTATAGTCACGCACCAAAAATATATATCTTTGCTAACTTTGCGTTTTGCTGAAACAGGAATACTATGTTGGTTCAGTTTTGCAATATGTTGTTAAATACTGCATTTTTCCCATGTCTGAACCCATATTCCCATACGAAATATTATTAGAACCGAGATTACGTCCAGCGTGTTTATTACACTCTAGGTGATCAGAGAGTGCACCTGTATTTGATAGCTCTTATAGGATAAAAGCAAAATTGATGTTTTCTTCGAAAAGTTTTGTAAGGATATTGCTAGTTTATTTTATTAGATGAACATGGTGTCATATTTTATATTCCTTTACTTACCATGTGTACAAATAGTAGAGCAGTGAAGATTCCGTATATCTTGAGAAGTAAAACTTGAAAAGCAGAGTTTTTTTGCCAATTAAGCGTGCTGTTGTTTCTTTTGTAGAAGGAAGACATACAATAGAAATTTGTAACTTCTGGCATACAAGAATCGCTTCTTGATTGCAATCAGTATGACTGTTTGCTTAGAATTGTTAGATTGAGTGCGCTGGCGACTACTAAAATAGTTGTTGTTTTGGTGGTCGATGTCGCCTTTATGTCTCTTATTATTTTTGGGCGTTTTTCCCGGTGGACGTGGGAAATTAAGAGACATGAGGGGAATTGGTGTAGTTTGAGGGGTCTTGTTGGTCGTTCCCATCGATGTAGAATGGTTCCTATCTGATTCCAACCCGCACCCGTTAAGGCCGGCTCTGGAACCAGGTAGGGCCACTCCACATGCACTCTCCTCCCTTGCTTCCAGTCTGCACCCGGTTGGGCCGACTTTGGAAGTACCGCCAAGGACAGTGCTTTGATGGGTAGACCCTACAGGTAGATGTCCATGCCGTAACATGGACACCTCCTGCTCTACACCAACGCCAACAGGGCTAACAAAGCTGGTATTGTCAGCCTTAGATGAGTTCCCATGCTGCACCATGGTAATCATCTCTGAAGAGGAAGGTCTATGCAGCATAGACTTCCAATTCTTATGATGTTGGTGCCTATGCTTTAAATCCATAGGCTTCGGTGGGGGCATGGTGAGAAAATAACTCGACGTTTCGGTGCAAGTCACCTTCTTCAGGATAAGCGTTTCTGGAGATGTTGTCGGTTCAACTACCAAAAATCTTGTCACAATGTCTTAAACACAAAAAAATCCCAAAATGCCTTTATATTAAGTTCCAGCCGATCACGTCATCGCAGGAACCCTACAAGAAAGTCTTGTATATTGCTTCCCTCAATTTATTATCGACTTCTATCCATCAACTACGTAAGGAACTGAAGGTTCTTGGCACGGACCTTGATATGCTCAAAAAAGACCTGAGCAAACTTCCTGACGTAGGGAAAGTCGTTAAAAAAGTCAGATCTCTTAACGCTGAGTATTTCGGTCTTCTTCGCAAGCAGAAAACGAAAAAGTTGACTGCTTTGGGAATTGCAACTGATGTGGCTAAGTTTCAACCAACCAAAGTAGTATGCATTCCATCGAATCTTTCACTCTCTGAGAATGAAAGATCCATTCTCTGCAAAGGTCTTTCGTTTGTCCCTGCTCCAAAGCAGACCAACGCTTACGATCTCGAGCGGGACGTTCAAAGCCTGACAAGAAGACTAAAATTGCGTTACTTCTTCAAGGATCAACCCTCAAACGAACCGTCTATCTTCCAAAAGATAAACCCCAAAACATCTGGTTGGACTCCCCATACCACCCATCCAGCCATTAATTATTTTGGGGACCGGGCACAGCGTTTAATTTCATCTAACGCTACCAATATGCCCAACTTATCAAAGGAAGAACCTCAAGGTCTCAAACATAAGAGAAAGGGCGGATATTGTCATCAAACCAGCTGACAAAGGAGGGGCGATCGTTGTATGGCAGAAAGATCTGTACTTGGAGGAAGCATACAGACAGTTGCTTGACCCATGTCATTATAAGCAACTGCCTAACGACCCAACGGAAGAGTACCAGGAAATCACCGTAGCTACTCTACAACAGCTAATAAACCTGGGAGACCTTCCGGAAGAGTCAACAAGACTTTGTGTAGAGGATCCTCGATGTTCCCGTTTTTACCTGCTGCCCAAAATTCACAAAGTGAATAACCCTGGGCGGCCAATTGTCTCGGCTTGCTCGTGTCCAACAATGCATATCTCCTCATTTGTGGACCTTCACCTTCAACCGCTGGTACAAACAACGCCAGCTTTTCTGAAGGACACCACAGACTTCCTGCTTGGCATCCAGGATGTCATATATGATGAGGAATATACGCTAGTCACGGGAGATGTTGCCTCTTTATACACCGTGATTCCTCATAGGGATGGTCTAGCTGCTCTGAGACACTTCCTGGATCAACGACCCGAAAAAACCCCACCAACGTCCTGCTTACTTCGGTTAGCAGAACTAGTTCTCACGCTTAATGCGTTTGAGTTTAACGGGGAGTTTTTCCAGCAGGTGTCAGGAGTAGCAATGGGGACGAAGATGGGACCTTCGTATGCCGATCTTTTTATGGCATACCTGGAACACGAGTTGTCCCAGAAAGTCTCACCTCCGTCTAACACCATATATAAGAGGTTCAGAGATGATATATTTATATTTTCTCCGACCAACTCCACCACTATGGAACCATTCCTGGAATCACTAAACTCTATGCATCCTAACATCAAAATAGAGTTTCAACGAGGCAACTCACTCCCTTATTTGGACACAATAGTATCAGCGTCGAATGGGCGTCTCCATACGACAATATACTATAAGCCAACAGACTCGCACTCATACCTGCCTTACACTTCCTTCCACCCTCAAACAACACGTGACGCAATTCCATATTCTCAATTTCTACGATTGAGAAGGATTTGCTCAGATGACAACGATTTCGCCCATCGTTGCCAGGAGATGGCAACATTCTTCCGGGGTAGACTTTACCCTGAAAACATCATTCAGAAGGCCTTGTCAAGGTTATCAGCTGTTTCAAGAGCTGATGCCCTGACAAAATCCTCGGCCAAAAATAGCGAAGTCTTGCCATTTGTAGTCAACTATAGTAACGCAGGTCAACAAACAATGAGTGCTATAAAAGGCCTCTTTGGCGAAACGATCTCTAATACACCGGAGTTGGTCAACATCTTTCCATCTCCTCCTGTTGCTGCCTTTCGCAAACCGAAAAGCATTCGGGATATTCTAGTCCGAGCACGACTAACATCAGTGCAGCCTAGGATATGTCACCCAAATCCGGGTACAATCCCATGCAACGTTGGTAAGTGTTTAACATGCAAACACACTATTTTACAAAAAGAGATCGTGGGACCAAAGGGACGCCTAAAGGTATGGGAACAATTTCACTGTAAGAGTGAATGCGTGATTTACGCCATCGTATGTATGAAATGTTCAAAATTATATATTGGGGAGACGAAGCGCAAGCTTCGGGACCGCTTCAGGGAGCATCTCTATAGCCTAACACATGGAGAGCCCACTGAAGTGAGTGAACATTTCACTAAAGTACATACACAAGATGATATGCGTGTGACAGCTATCCAACTGGCTTCTTCTAACCAGATGAGTCGGCGGGAGCAAGAAGCACGCATTATTCATCGTCTAGGTACTCTGGCACCTATGGGACTTAATACAGAGTTCACTTATATATAGAATGAAAACGGGGCCATTCTATCCTCAAAAGTTCAAAAATCAGGCGTAGCTCCCACCTGAGGTGGGAATTTGGGCGAGATCTCATCACCATCAAATTCCTCGTCCAAACTTTACTACCCCCTCTGCCACTCCCACCAGAAAAAATCTCAGGCCCTGAAAACCTCAGGTTGTCGAGATATTTGGCCCTGAAGGTGGGGTGAACAAAAAATTTTTGAGGTACTTTTATAAGTGAACCTTAGTCTAGGCCTCATTTGCATATCTATTGGATATGCAAATTAGGCATATGCTAATTAGGCATAAGCAGGGGCCAAAAACCTATAAATACCCCGGCATCTCCAGCTTTTGCCTCAGTGCGTTTTTGGAAGTTGAACCGACAACATCTCCAGAAACGCTTATCCTGAAGAAGGTGACTTGCACCGAAACGTCGAGTTATTTTCTCACCATGCCCCCACCGAAGCCTATGGATTTTGTTGATAAATGGGGCGTTTTCAGGCGCTCAACAGTTAAAATTGATGAGTATGGGCGTGCCTAAATTTTTATGCACCAGAAATCAGTCGCATCACACTATTTTTCAGAAAAGAGGTTCGTATCACAGGATCAGGACTACCAGAAAATTATTCAGTAACTAGTAGGCAGTTTTAGCAGTTAATTGTCAACTTTATTAAAGAGTAATTTATTATTTTACAAAATTTAATGGCCAAAATGGCACAACGACAAATAGACAAACTTGCTCTTGGCAAGGCAAAAAGGAGAGTAGTAGTAAGTGGGTTTGGTAGTGGTGGTGGAGCTTTGCTGCTCTTGCGGACGAGGATGACGATTGACGATGATGATTTTTTGGGGTGTGAATTCTGCTGCTGCTGCTGGATGTGCTCAGCACATGTCTCCCAAATTTCAAAAACTGAATCCCTCCGCAAATGCTGAGGCAAGATGAACACCACCGTTCCAACACCCGAAAGTAGCCAATTTTGCAATAGATTTAAAGCATAGGCACCAACATCATAAGAAGGGGAAGTCTATGCTGCATAGACTTCCCCTTCAGAGATGATTACCATGGTGCAGCATGGGAACTCATCTAAGGCTGACAATACCAGCTTTGTTAGCCCTGTTGGCGTTGGTGTAGAGCAGGAGGTGTCCATGTTACGGCATGGACATCTACCTGTAGGGTCTACCCATCAAAGCACTGTCCTTGGCGGTACTTCCGAAGTCGGCCCAACCGGGTGCAGACTGGAAGCAAGGGAGGAGAGTGCATGTGGAGTGGCCCTACCTGGTTCCAGAGCCGGCCTTAACGGGTGCGGGTTGGAATCAGATAGGAACCATTCTACATCGATGGGAACCACCAACAAGACCCCTCAAACTACACCAATTCCCCTCATGTCTCTTAATTTCCCACGTCCACCGGGAAAAACGCCCAAAAATAATAAGAGACATAAAGGCGACATCGACCACCAAAACAACAACTATGACTGTTTGCTTAACCTGGATCCTGTTCGTAATTAGCCCCAGTTGTTTATGTTTGGCGTTGGAATTTGCTACTCATGAGATCTAATTAGTGTTATTATGAAACGCACTGATTGTCTTCCCATCTGTCTTTTTCACAGCTAAGCATTTGTCTATAGGAAACTCTGATTTCAAGGAAAACACTTAAGTTGCCTTTTATGAACCATGTATAAATTTACGTATTCAGTTCAATGAACATGAATTTCCAAAGAGGTTGCATTAGTTTGTACGTTAAAACCAAAAAGGATGATATTTGGTACTTAATATTTCAGATTTCCGCATTTAAAACGATTGACCATACATTTTGTCACACATAGATTGAGTAGTAAACAATAATGATGAGTCAGCACCCTTTATACCCACGCACAAATCTAACGCGCAAACCGTGGTCTTGAAAATTAAACAAGTAGAATTTCCTGCATTCAATTTATAAGACGGTCATGAAATCGTAATTTATAGTTTAACCTGAAACATCCAAGAGCCGCACTACACAATACACGATACAGCTCACTATGCCGAACGAAAAATGCTGGAAAGGTGCTATCAAAAGCAAAAGCCGGTCATAACGCAACAAACATTTAGTTGCAAAGCAAATAACACTCCATACCTTGCCTTTGTATTGCAGCATTTACTTATTTAGGACTTTCTCTAAAAAAGCCTTTGAATTTCCATAAAGCAAATTCCAAGGAAAAGTGTAAACCAAGTATACCAGATAAGCAATTCATGTGAGCTAAGGAAAATATTCTTAATGCCATTTTTTGTTCTGGCTTCGTTACTACTCAACCCGGGGCAACGGAAGGGCTTACGTTATAAAATTCAATCATTTACTCTTCCAGCTTTCATCACCTTCACCCGGGAACGAAATTTGTGCCGATGATCTGTACACGCCGAACGTGATATTTGAAACACGTGATAACACGGCATTTGAAATATTAACTAAACACAATCCGGGAAAGCACAAACATTGCCAGAATAAAACTCGTATATCCGCAGGTGGTAGGCTTAGTCGCAAAGACGCTTTTTTATTAAAGGCAAGCTCATGTCAAATTTACGAAGCCAGGCTAAATTGTAAATTTACAGTGTGGACTGTTCATAGAACGGCCAAATTGGATAATTTTTGTAATGATACGTTGCTTAGGTTGGAATCCGTTTTTCAGCAAGTACATTTTGAGAAAAATTGCTTTGAGTTAATTTGATACCAACTCGTAAAAGGTAAGCAAAAATGGTACAAGAGCGTAAATAGTCATGCTAATGCATTAGTAATAAAACA
Organism: Entomobrya proxima; assembly: GCA_029691765.1. NCBI lineage: Eukaryota > Metazoa > Arthropoda > Collembola > Entomobryomorpha > Entomobryidae > Entomobrya > Entomobrya proxima. The sequence continues at coordinate 47,780,527 of CM056172.1, forward strand.
GCAAAGTTCTTGCGTGCTCATCAAAATAAATATTGATGAGGTGTCAACCAAAATTAAAGATTATTACATTGCTAGTGTCCTTGATCTTCATAAAGTTTTCAAGTTCACCAGGTTCTGATGCATACTGCTTTAGTTCATATTTAATATAGTGATTACTACATACACGATAACACTACAAGACGAAATAATGCAATGACATTTTTACGGTTATTGCATTGTTCAAAGAAAAGTTAAAACTACTAAGGTGAATGAGGAGATGAAACTGCACATGAAAAAAACGTGGGTACGCTAACTCGTAGGAGCACCTTTGTTTCGCTTTTGAAATTTAGGTTTCGATGAAACATCTAAAATGAAACTAGCTGCAGATTATCAATATTTATGAACACAAAAATCCTTAGCCATACCAAAGCTATGTAACTGTACGTTATGTTTTTGGAAACTCTCAGTTGGAATTTATACAGTATTACAGAGTCCGTCGTCTTTACGAAAAATAAAACCATTTTGCTTCAAAAGTGTTCTGAATGGAATACAAATCGCGTTTTCAGCAAAAATTCTATGATACGAACACATCTGATTTATTTGTATCTTTTGATGCAAGACGCTGAGTGAGATCTTTGCACGTCAAGTTCTTTTGACTGTTTATATGAGATTGTTCAGCATATTTTCGCACGTTTTTTGCTAATCCGTCTACGTATAATGCGTAAAAACTTTATCAACGCATAAAACTGCTTTCTGGGCCCAGAGTACTACATTTTTATTTTATAGCATTTCTAATATGGAAAAACGGTGTGTTTTAGTTTATAATTATTTTACCCAATACTTTAGTAGAAGTATTCATTGACCCATATAACAGGTTGTCTTGCTAGCTTTGGTTTCTGTAATGACCCCAATGCCAGGCTAATTTTGCTTTACCTCTGAGGTTTTTGCCACATTAGTAATCTAAATCTAGTCACATACTTATATAAGGTTTGAAAATTATGCAAAAATATCATATTTTGGAAATTTAAAGCCTTACTTACTGAGCCACTTTATGAACAAAATTCAACTTTACAAAACAGATGAATGAATTCTACTTCAATATAATCAGCCGCATCACAAATCCATTTCGAGTAGGTGTTGAGTAATGCAGAACTAAATGAAAAGTGATACTGACGTGATTGCATAATGTATGCGTATGATTCAATATTCATAGTTTAAAAGCGGCATTGGATCCCACTGGAATTCCACACTAGAGTGGGGAGATACTAAGTGAATCTAGAGCTGCCACAAAAAATAGTACCTAGCATAACCAAAGTAACAGGACCATAGGGTAAATAATATTGAGTGAGCTGGCGATAAAGAGAAAGCGTAAAGCTCATAGAGAAGAGTCAATGGTTTTTTTCCAACTTCAGTTTCTGTACGGGTTCAAACCCAGTAGGGTAATCCATTATCTAAAAAAATGCACTTTTACTGACCTTTTGTTCTCGTGTACTGGAGAAACTTGAAACTAGGCTGGAAAATCATTTAGCTTTATGGACAGTTTTGCGGTTTGAAGCTTTTTCTCTTAGTGAAAATATTCCTGGTTTCTTTTAAACACGCTAATGTCGTTTAATATTTGCCGTTTCAAGAAACGAAATTCATATACTGACATGTGTCACTCACATCAATATCTGACTAGAACAGTGTTGTATTTGGCTGTGCATTTGTGTTCACTAATAAAACTGCGCTTTTAGTCCATTTCTAAAAAGAAATCTGCCTGCTGGAATGGCTATTTTTTCAAAACAATAATGCTTTGCCATCAGTTTGAGCTCAGTAATAAAACTAGATGAAATGATTGTCTCCACCTTTATTTGATGGAATTCAGTGTAATCAAACCTGACAGCTATACTGCGTTTCTTTGAGTTTATAAATAGTTAATCTCGCAAGTACCAAGCAGACTGAAGTCAAACACTGCACCTTATTCTGGTAACTGCACTTTTTGGGTTCCAGTCTGTCTGTTGGCGAAGCTCACGTTTACTTTATTTTTTGGAAAGGGGAGCGAGACGGAAAGCTATAGTGAAAATGTAAAGTATAGAAGTGTTTGCAACCTTGTTTCATAAACTATGCATTACCATGCAGACTTTCTATTTTGCTACATTGGGGTATTTTGTGACGACTTCCCAATTGCTGAATGGTTTCCAGATTCTGAAGGCTAACCTTGTGTTTTAAAATGGCATTATTTACTAAAGGAGTTGCAAATTGTGTTTTATTTTGCAAACGAAGCTCCTCTGCGCGTAGATGAGGCGTGGAATGCATATATGCGGATGGTACATCACAGAACTAAACCAAATTTCTGATATCCAGTTTTTCGCCCTAGAAAGTGGATTACTAGTAAGCTGGATGCATACCTACTACACACATATAAGATAAAATGTAAAAGCTACAAAGTTTTTCTTGTCATCTACTGTAGCTGTAACTGTTTTCTTAAGGAGACTACTGGAATTGTAATCAAGTAAAACGTGCTAATTTTATAAGTTACAATTTAAATTTGTTTAATGAAATGAAAGAAATAATTGGTGTAATTCCATTAAAATCTACTACTAGCTTTAGTGAAAGCAATAACTTGACGCGACACACACCAAATGAAACGAATTCCGCCGACTAATCAATTCTTTCACCGGTTTTCTATAATTGTTCGTAGCAATAATATCCTGTAAGCAGTTTCTTCTCCAAGTTCTTAATTTCACGGCTTTCAAGCACAAGCAATTCAAATAACTTCTAATGTAAATTATTTAATTCAATTTAGACTTAAGCATAATGTAAGAATAAAAGAGCATGTTTTAGATTTTCTTCCTGTGTTCCACAGCAGGGATTTTATTATTGAACGAAATATTTTGTGTCTTGCTCATCTGCATATTTAAGCAGAAAATAATTTTGTTTAGGCTGAAAGTTTTTATTATATTAGGAAAGGCAGATGCGTCAGAATAATGAATGAAAAGCAATGCTAACTTTTGCTGTGTAAAATTATTATTTACGCTTACCTTACATTTTACATAGAATGACGGTCGGACTACTGGCTTAAAGTAGTACTACTAGGTACTTAGTCAGAACATAGAGTAAACTATGGAAAAATTCAGTTCACAGATTCAGAGAAATGTTAGATATATGTAGTGAACTGACATGATCAGTTTTGTAACTTAACCAAAAAGTTGCCTGTCGAACTAAATCGACTGACTCTACGCACAATATTTTAGCAAATTCCGTAACTCGTACCTACATTTTGCTATATTATAATTGTTTTGTATTCATCCATCAGTGAAATTTTTTCATAACATGCTTCTTTGGTAAGCTTCTTTCCACTAAACTTTCAAGGTTTGTTGCGTTGGACTTTGGTGTTAGCATAAGCTTTTTGTACGCCCCAGTGTATTACTTATTATTGTCAATGTTTGGTTATTTTATCTTTCTCCTAAAGTATGTGTCCAATTTTGCCACACCGTTTTTATCCTTGACTTTTACAGCGGACTTTTGCTCCTGTCAGTACGTAAGATTTCACTTGAGATAATGAGAATCAATTTACACATTCATTTTTTTCAGATTATGGTTCAGTGACCCAAAGTGCGTTTGACTTTGATTTATGCTACTCATTCTACTTGGAATCTCTTATCATAAATCGTATGTAGAAGAAATTCAATGTTCATTTTACTTTCACCAAAGTGACCTAGACATACTACATGCGTAGATATACATATACGTGGATCTACTTCAGAAACCAGCCACTGTTTTATTCCAGGCGTTGCTTAAAATGCTAGCAAATGACAGATTGACAATCACATGATGACGTTAAGCTAAAACAATGCAATTTAAAAAATTTCTATCTTACGCAGTTTAGAAAATGTACTGGGTGTTACAACAAATTCACTTCATTTGTTTCCAGGTTACGTTACCTACTGAAAACGAAAAACTGGGCTACTAACAGATCCCTGAGTGGTATTATCTTTCTTAAGATATCTCCAGCCACAATTTCCTCATTCTTCAAAGTTTGACACCAAAATCCTCAAAACAGGTGCTCTTCTCCCTTGGGGGTAGATATTAAAATTCTAGCGAAAACAAAGCTGAAAAAAGTGTTTCAGTACTTAAAAATTTTGGCAACAAAATTTTCTTAGCTTACATACTTTGGCAATTTTAAAGAAGTGTCTCTGTTATTGCGTTTACAAACGATGCTGTATATTGTTCTACATTTTAGTATAGTTCATCATCCATCTTCCAATATATGCACTGTTTCCTTTTCAGAAGGTTGCTATGATTATGCAAGCGTTTTCTTTTTTATTTTGCTTTCTATTGTATTTTTCGTATGTGTCTTCTTATTAGTTTCTTCATACTGTATAATACAAATACAATGCAGAGCAGCAAACACGTTTTCGTAATTCTAGTGCAGATACATAAGTAGCGAATGAATTTTTTAAAAAACTTTTCTCGTTTGGCTTCAACTCAACCACACCTATTTAGAAAGGGAAAATACTGGTTAGGGAAGAGCTTGCTGTTTCAACAAAATTTGGAATGAGAGCATAGGACTGAGGAGAACATTGAGGCTGAATCGAGAGCTGCGACCAAGACAAGCTTTTTGGTGTTGTGAAACATTTCTCCCAATACGTATAATATAGTTTAATTGGAAACAAAGAAGTTTGTCTGTGTAATGGGGCATTCTGAGATTTGTAGTTTTTATCCGAAAAACGATTGCAAAATCTAGATATAGCTAAGTAAAATCCTGCAATAACATTTTGCATACTGCTCTATGATTTTATAACTTAGAAGGCAAACAAGCGTTATCGCCGCAGAACACGCAAACACTAAGTTTCTATTCTTGGATAAGCAAAGACTTCCCAGCAACTGAAGTGACTACGCGTACTGCAATACGTTTCCATAATTTCAAAGAGGATACCAAGAATCAATATCATTATCTACAAAAGCAGCATTTTGTCGGAATGCAAAGAATGTTACCTACTCTAATTCACTTATTGCTTCCTTTAGACAACCCGGTTCACTTGATTATCAATTTCCGGGAAATAGCTAAGGTAAAGTCTCTTACGTCAGTTACATTATCGTCTAATTTGAGTTTTGATGAATGAACATTCCGTTTGCTTTTGTGTTTGTACTGAAACTTAGAAAGACATGTATGTCAACCAAACCTGGAAAAATTAACAAAATTAGAATATTTTGTGAAAAAAATAGAACCGGCTTCGGTAGAACGCAAACAAACCTACTGGATTTATGCGGAGAACAAACATAAAAATCTCCTGAGTCACTCTCTCGTAATCCTGTATGGTCCCAGAATAGTTGCCAGGCATTCTATTGCTCAATATAATCCCCTTTCCCTTTCTCGTTATTCCTAGATGGTGAGCAACCACGTTTTTAGAAAAGCATTGAAGCCACACAAAAGGCTAAGTAAGCTCAATTAAGTTGCATTTATGCTGATCTACAAAAGTAGGTAATGCATTTTTAATTTCAATTTTCTAAATTTACAGTAAACATATCCAAAAATATTCTGCAAGTCTACATGTCAATGAAAATAACAGCCAATATTAATAATTGAATGCTCATTATTGGTACTATGAATAATATATCGTTGCCAGAAATACGTACTCAAGCTGTATAAAATAATAGTCTTGGTAGTACCAGTCTTATCTCGCTTTTTTCTGCAAACCCATTTTTTACTTTTCCTGGGATAAAATTTACTCAGCTAACATACCGGATTTTCTTCCAGAACATAAATAAAATTGCCATAAGCAATGCATAGTAAATTAGATTTTGATACGTTCTTTACTGGATACGCGCGTCATTTCCCCTTTCATTTGGTTTCGCATGAGTCAACACGCATGGTCTGAGGTGGCAGAGAGGGTTGAATAATTGAATCACTTAAAGATCCGACTGAAATATGATTCAGCGGATCTTCTTCAGATGAACTAAACATGCCGAACGTGATATACATTTTTAGGTCTGAGTGGATTCAGAAGTATTATGTAACCATAAGCCAACGATGACATGAAAACCGTGTTTAGAGATTTAGCTGGTTCAGAAATTTCAATGAGCTTTCAACCTAGCATCGGGGAGCTTGATTTCTAGGCCAGACTCAAATATCTCGTCAAAGCGTTGGTACGTCCAATTTGTCAAGTACAATGCACTAAAAATGCACTACGCGTTTGATAAAAGTGCGTTTATCCAAGCCATGAAATAACTCAACAAAATAAAAGTTTTTTGTACCGAAACAGCGCATCGACTGGCAATGTAATAAAAATTAACTTTTCAAAAACTTTACCACAGTAACATTACAGGTATAGCATCTGGCCGAGCAGTTTCTTTGGTATTTTTTTAAAAAGAAGAGCAAGTCAAATTAGCAGGTGCCATTTACGATAAATGACATAATCACAGGTCACATTTCCTTGAATTTCTTATAGCCTTAACAGTTCTTTCAACCACAAAAATGCACTCCCAAAGAAAAAGTTATATGGCAAAACAAAGTGCTAGTTCTGTACTTAGCGACAACTCAAATGAGTTCTTTGCAGGAAATAATGTGTACTACTTTTCCAACTTAATAACTCAGTGGCCACAAACCAATGTAAAAAGCAAAATCTTTATAACTCTAAGAATTCTTTAAAATTGTTAAAATAAATGTTATTTGAAAGAAATATATTTATTATATTTGTACACTGCGTTTTTGCTTGTATTCCAAAATAAACAATTTTATATTCTGGTGACCTGGAACGGCAAAAAAATACAATCTCTCTGCTTACCAGAAATAGATTAAATGTCTTTTGCTTTTGATACAAACAAGGTTCCCAGATTTCAGATTGTCGAGTCGAAAATTCAAATTTACAAGGAATTATGATCAAAAATTTAAATTTAAATGGCTGGGATATTTGTAGTACGTGATGTAAACAAATTATCGCTACACCAAAGCAATACTTAACTAACAATAGAAATATTGATAAGTTTTATTATGACTGTAGAATTACTTTGTCAATTAACATTAAAAAGAAGTGAAAAATGATGTTCTTTGTTTCCCGAAAAGGTTTCTTTTACTTTTGGCAGTTAAAGCAGTGACAATTTTGAAAAAATCATGCATGATACATAAATCTTGTGTTTGCTTTGACGAATTCATATGACTTTCATGCCAGGAGGCTGCATAGTACAGATTCTATGAGAGTAGAAACTTTGGGAATATTTATGTATGATTAAATGAATATATAAGAGTATTTAATAAACTAATGGCGACTAAACTCATTTAGATACAATTAGGACAGCAGACAAACCACCAGCGTGTCTGCTTTTATACTGTTGTGGATTTCCTTGGCTAGCATCCAAAATAAAGGTTTGTTGCCTATTGTTCTTTTATTTTTAACTGATTATAAAATGTTTTTCGTAGAATAAAAATTCTTATTTTCAATTAATTTTAACTCCTCAATAATGATGAATTTTGAAACGCAAAGTGTTTTAGAAATGTAGTAGACTTAGGATGCTAACTAAGCCATAAACGTATACGTTGAACTTGAAGATCAATCTGAATCTCTTTAGTTATTGGGATTCAGATTCTGAAACCTTTACTTATTGAATGTGTATTTATATTATGTGTTATATTATGGAGTGTTCCATTAAAAATTCTAAACAACATAACATTAAATCCACATCAGTGTCTTCTGTAGACACTAAGACATAGAACACAATATGACCAAAGATGTTGCACAAATACGTTTCCAGAACAGGAAACACTTTTTTGTTCATACGAACCACTAAATCTACTAATGATGTCCTGCAGATAAAAAGAAGAAGAATAGTAATTAGTGCTTTGGGGATAAGGAACAGGAAGTTGAGCACGCTAAAGCCATTAATGAAAGTTGGGGTGAATGAGCAAATTGGCACCTTGGGCTTTGTAAATCTCTCAAAAAGCCATTGGTCCGAGTATCATGCTTCCAAGTAGCACGTGCTGTCAAGTAGGAAACAGTGCACAATGTGGAATACAATATTCAGTGCAATGGTTAACTTGGCTGGTTGGAGTTTTTTGTAGGTACCTAAACCTCGCTTCTGAGATCAAACTTTCAACTAAAGTGCTTTTGTGCTTGGACAAAAACACTTGCGATGTTAAATTAACAGCGTATTATCATAAATGATGCCTGCTTGGTTGATCAATAACAAACACTTAATGTGGTAAAATAAGACAAATTATTTGAAAGACACTAGCTTGCAGAAATTCAGGCGGAAGAATGCTTTATTTTTTTGTGGTTAATTGTTTTATACCAGAGTACGTGCAACAAACGACAATACTTAATTGTTACTATAATCAGTAAATTGCTGAGAGAAGACATTATTGGTTGCATTTCGTATGAATTTAAGCCAGGAATCAGTATTGAATTTTTTTACAATTTGGTTATATTAGACTATCAATCGTGTCACGTTGGAATATCCTTTGATGCAGGTTAAGAAGTATTTTATGACTACCTTTAGAATGTGCCTTTCTACGAATCCGTTTTTTGTGTTTAGCGCCAGGAGCTCTATACCGCTAATATAGTATACCAACTCGTAAACTGCTAAAGTTTTGACTAGAAAATAGAAAGCGACTTAGGTAACAAACTCATCCATCCTGGGTTACATACGATCCCTTTATCAGTTCCAAACCACCAAAAACAAAACACTGTTTTTATATTAGCATTGGTTTTGTGGTTACTTAATCCTTTAGAAAATCTACCGGGATCAAAAACGTGAATCACGTCTGACGTATTCTCTTCATTCAGGAATATGAAAACTGCTGAATCGTATCTCAGGGTAGGAAAGATATTTAAGCTGATACTTAAATGATTTAATTTTTCAATCCTCCTTGCTACCTCCGACACACACTCTCGGTTTTTGTTGACTCATGCGAAATGAAATGGAAAATGACGGGCATACCCGTGGAATAGCGTAACAAAACAAAAATCCAGTTCCAGTATTCATGGCCTATGGCAACTTCCTATTTCTGGAATAACCTCAGTGTGCTGAATAAGTAAACATCATTTCAGAGAATGGCAGAAAAGAAAGAGAGTAGTACACAAGTTGAAGCATAGTTTTTAGTTACAGAAAAACGGGTAACGATATATCATTCTCATTTATAGTAATAAATATTCAAATACAAATACTCGGTGTTACTTTCTTTGACACAAAGCATTTGTAGATTTGTATTACCTATTTTTTTATTGCACGCCCCGAAGAAATTCTTAAACATTAAATCACATTTTTTTAAATACTGGGTAACTAAGAATAGCTGCATGTTCCTATGGGAAATTTATAAAATTGGAATTAAAAATGCATTTCCTACTTTACTTTTGTTAAGCCGCATAAAAGGAAACAAATGATGCTTAGCCGCTTATGTCATCTGGCTTATTGTGTCCGGAAACATAATGCGAAAACGAAAGCGGTCTTAGTGAGTTATATAAAATGGTTGGAAAATCTTCTGGAACCATAATATTATACTACAAGGCAATGACTTACGTTATTGTTGTCAGTTCATCAAGTAAAGTAGCATTTTTCTACTGGTTGATTTTTACATCTTATGCCAACGTTTTTTCTAATTTTTTTCGGAAAACATGTACCAAAAGTTTTATCTACACTTCTATACACACCTTCATTTCCCGGAAAATAAAATATTAATGCTATTACTATTACAAACGTAATATACACTAATCAAAATGCCAATAAGGCTTTAATGTATCTGAAACGAGAAACTTTACTTTGAATATTTCGAAGAAACCGATAATCAAGCGAGCAGACTTTCATAAAGAAAGCAAGTGACATAGGTAACACTTCAGGCACACCGGCAAATGCTCATTTTGCCGATAATGATATTGATTCCTGGTGTTGCTTTTGTAATTACGGAAAGACATACAAATTCGTTTTAGGTGTCTAGGAACTTTGCATGTTTCCTGAAGATACAACTTGTTTCCTTTGCTCACTAAAGAACAAAGCAATAGCAAAATACGTGTAAAGACTTTCAGTTAGGTTTATTTAGCAAATACGAGTATGTTGATCGGATAGAAGCCTCCAATTCCACAATGCCCCAATACACAAATAATATCTTTGTTCGCAACCTATACCACTTGTTTGCCCTAAAACATCTGTATTGTTTGGACGACGAGGTTCTGCTTTTGCTTGATTTCCCCCTCTTTGGTTTTCTTGTAGCATGCTATTCCATAGCAATCCTTAATAAACCTTCAAACCATTTATCAAACGATGGATAATATTGCAATTGTACACAAACCAATAAGTTTTCTAAGAAGACTTGGAGTCTCGGAGTTTCACACCAAAAATTTTTTATAGTTAGAATTGGTTTATGCGGTAAAGAGCACACTTCGGGAAAACTTTCCAAAATAGTTTTGGAAACATAATTACAAACATTCAAAAGTACGAAAGTGCATTATTCCGCACTGTTATCAGCTTTACATTTGTTGTGCAACCCAGGGGAAAACAACACCTGTTTTGGAAAATTTCTAAGTCAAACTTTGAAAAATGAGGCACTACAAAACAAAGTAAGACAATACTCAATGAAAAGTATGCTTGCGGATTCATCTTTCTTGTCTACTGTTCACCTGTCATTGGGAAAACAATGAATGACTTTCTCGTATCTCATTGTTGCGGAAAAGTTCAATTTCCACGCCAACACACAGAGTACATTATACAAGCATTGAGTTTGTTCAAAAAGCATCGTTGGTAAAATGACTTAGCTTTGGTGAAAGCAATATGAATCTTGGGCCTGATCTGAATAAGCGTTTTAAGATAAGGAAGTAAGAGTTATTCTAGAAAATGTAAGTTCTAGAATGAGCTGCATAAATCAACGCCAAACGCACTTTGGGTCATTCTAGCCGTACCTCAAGCATTCTGTATCGTAAATGAATGTGTGAATTGATATTCATTATCTCAATTGAAATCTGGTTTAATGGAAGACCCTCAAGTTGCGGAATGTCAGCTGAAAGAGGCTGTGATAAGAGTTGTGGGGCACAATGTAACGGACATTTTAGAAAAAACGAGCATATTTTGAGGACGGATTTTATGAATTGGAAGGTTATTTCATTGCATGTAATGAAGCATTGCACTCAACAAACACAAAATTGTTAAGGAAAATTTACTTTAATTCGGTTTGTTGTGCAATTTGCGTAGTTATATGTGTTTATGGCATAAAAAAGACACGTGGGCGTATTCATACTTCATTGTCGACTCTTCCGGTAAAGAAATTGCACTGAGCATTTCTGTAAGACGGTTTTGATACTGCGTTAAAAGTGAGACAATATGCGGCGAAAACTAGGGCGCTCCGGAAATTTTTTTTTTTTTAGGTTTGAAAATAGGGTTTCTTCCATTTATAAGCAATACGAGTAATTTTCCAGTAAAATTTGGGCTGGCTAAACAGCTATCTTGTTGGTAAGTAAAAAGAAAGGCGTTTCAAGTAAAAGATTTTACGTGGCTTTGTCAGTACTTTTTGCAAGTCAAGTTTAGGATATTCCAAGTATAACCTTGAAAAATGATAATTGCATGGCAGCTTGTATAAATTACCTGATTTACATAACCGTAAAATTAAAAAACGTCTACCCGCCAACATTTTGCTTTCAAAGCTAGCTTTAAAATACGCTTACGCCACAGGTAATTTATGCGTTTCGGGACTGTCGGGACAATCCTATGTGACAGGTAATGAAATTATACACTAATTAGATTTTCCGGTTGATTAAAATTTCTGAACCTTTCTGCGAAATGGTTTTAGTTTTAGTGGAAACAATGTTTTTTACTTGTAACTTGATCGAAAGTAGCATCACAGAAGTGAATACAGCACAGCACAGGTATGCGATATGGAATTGTAAATTCATAATTATGTTTATGCTTTAATACATTTAATAAACATTAGAAAACATTTCTATGTTTTAGAAGCAGGTTCAAATTTCCACGTAAGCTTGAATATTTTTGCTTATATTTTCCATTCTGGCAAGGGAGATTTTAGACGAATACTAATATTACTCCAAGTTGTCCTATTTGTGTTTGTTGCCATCAAACTAAACTACCAAACTGACCAAATCAGATATAGACTTGACTGACAGTGACACCTGCCACTATATGGATTTCATTTCTTGGAATAGTGTATATGAAATGACATTAGCGTGCTCACCAAAAATCAAGAATACGGTTAAAAGGAGAAGTTACAATATACCAACAACAACCAGAAACATCTTTCTTTTGAGAACTTGCACTTTTGCCGTTTATACACAGTATGCAATCCCTGTACCGATTCTGATTTGCAAAAGTGCTAAATGCTGTTTCTGCCGTGCTTCAGGTTTCCCCAGCTCATGAACGCAAACGAGCAGCCAACCAGCAAAATAGTTTTCCCAGTGTTACCACCCTGCAGAGTTGGTAGCAAAATAGGGACTGAGGCTGAAGGAGAAAACCACTGGGAGCCACTTTGATTCTACTCACTCTATTCTGAGCTTTCTCTGTAGCACCAACTCAGTCAGTGCTATAAATACCATGCTCCTGCCACTTCGAATTTATTCCTTTACCATTTCATTGCGTAGCTCTAGATTTACCGTATTGTGGAATTCCGTTGGGATATCCATACCGCCCTGAACCCATATATACTGGAACAGTATTACATCATTCATCCCTGCCGCCTCATATTTTCATTTAGTTTTGCTGCAAAACTTTTGCATGAACCAACACGAAACGGCTGAGCATATTCAGTTAGGGTTTGATACAGATTTCACTGAATTTAAGTATTATTCATAAAGACGGTTCAGCGGAATTGTGCACATTACAACATGTATTTAGTACGAAATGTTCCTATGAACAGCAAACACAGCAAGTGAAAGTAGTCATTAATATCTAATCACCAGAAACATTGAAAAAATAGGTATGTATCACAAATGTTCTGTTATATTATCTCCTGACACCAGAAAATCAGGTTTTTAGCATTGCTAATTTTCTCACGTTTTAAACAATCATCAAGCAATCCGTCAAAACATGCTAAACGGTGCCACATAAAAAGTAGGAAAATTTTGAGGTTGCAAATACAAAATTGAGCTGTCTTGGATAAAAAGGTGAATGAATAAATCGACAGTGCTTTGCGTCAGCGTATCTGGTTGATAAATAAATTTTACATTTTATTCACAAAACTTTCTGAAGCAAAAAGATTTCATTTTTCTATGGCGGACTCCACTGAATCAATTTCAATTGTGGTTTTAAAAAAATCTGAATTTCACTACACATAAAAATTGATAGCCTAGAGTAAGTACAATTTTTCTCGTTTTGTGCGCTGCAAGGAATTCAAAGCGGAACAAAAATGATGCTCGTTTGAAAGAGTTACCATTATATACACAAACTGTTGTATTTTTCATACCTGGAACCATCATAATGTGAACTCCTAGCTTAGAATCACCAATTTAAAAATAAACTCTGCAGTTGAGCTTGATAAAAAAGCATGGTGAACTTGAGGACCCTTTGAAGATCAAGGACGCACGTATTATCATAAATTAAAATTTGGTTGACACCTTATAAACATTTATTTGCATGAACAAACCAACAACGCGGTTTTTGTACAGGTACATTACTGTTTAGTTTTCGACCTATGTCTTCCTCCATACTTGAGTTAACTTGCCGTTCACGAGTTTACTGCAAGTTACTCCAAGAAATATCGAAAGCAGGTAGCTGCTGAAAAGCGGATTTTTACATAAACATGAGTATCAAAAAATTACTCAATTTGGAAGAGATACAGTAATGCATAAACAGCTCTCGCTGCTGTGCTTTTAGAACATACGCTTACCTGTGGTCCTGAAATCACGAATTTATTTTTCTGCGTAAATTTGACATGAGCTACCCCGTAATAAAAAAGCGGCTTTGCGAGTAAGCCAACCCCCCGCGGATATATGAGTACGTTTCAAAAAGTACTTTTACCTAGCCCCAACGCGGGATTGTGTTTAGTTAATCCTTCAAAAACCTTTTTGTTGCAAAAATATGTGGATCACGTTCGTCGTGTAGAGATCATCCGTACAAATTTCATTTTCGAGTGAAAGTTGGAGAAATACTTGATTGAGTTTTATAGTGCTGGCATTTTGTTTGCTTACGGGCAACGATTGAGAAGTGAAGAGAGCAGCAAAATTATAAGACGTTGAGCCTGTTTCATTTATTTTAGAAGAATTCTATGAAAAAAATTTCATTCGTATTTCATTTATAAAAATTCACAGTTTTTGGCTAAAAGTTCTACAAAAATACATTATACAAAAGAATTTGTTATTGGTAAATGTTTACCTGAGAAATGGACAGAGGCAACGGCAATCAGTGTGCTGCACAATTGTACTAATTAGGTTTTATGATTCACCTTTGGCGAAAAACAAATAACGTCAGCTGGAACTAATTACGAACAAAATCCAGGTTAAGTAAACAATCATATTGATTGCAATCAAGAAGTCCTTTTTATATGTCATTAGAAGCTACAAAACTCCGCTATTCGTCTTCAGTATCTAACGGAGAGAACAACATGCCAATTAACAAAAAGAATGTGCTTGTAATTCTAATTTGTGTTCCTAAAAAATAGAAAAGTTACACAAATATACCAGATGCGTAGTATCAAAACAACTAGGTGCACGTCCTACGTGCAATAAAGCACATTACGTAAGGCAGCATAAACCTGTGCGTTTCTCAAATGAAATAAAATAACAACATATTTACTGTTTTTTGTTTTCGGACGAAACATCAATTTAGTCAATATTTCTTCACAAACGCAGTCAAAGAATGCTACATTCTCTATTCTGCAGTTCTGTGGCTTTATTCAATTGCAGCAGCACAAAACTTTGTTCATGACCAAAAACCTGACGTCATGTTAGAGTAAACATTGTAGTAGACCCTAGGTTATGGCAATAAAAAGTGCAACACCAAGTAGTTTGTTTGCGCTTTGTAATTTTTCAACAATTGCTATAAATTATTTTGCAATAGTAATTTTAAAAAGTGTATTCAATACAGTTGTTTGAGTAAATAAATGCTCTTCTGTATTACTAAGGTTGGTAAATGCGTTACCTAATACGCTATTAGTCTTTGTGTTAAATACAGGATTCATGAGGCTGCATAAAGTGATTTACACTTGGGGCTTCAGTAGCAAAAACGGCTAAGTTGCTTTCTCATAGGTTTAATTACAACACTGTAGAACTCAGTAGGCATTATTTTCAAAAGAAAAGCTACGCATGATTGTAATCATCTTATTGTAGTGTACGCTAATGCTACAGAATCCTAAAAGAGAATTTCCGTAATACCAAAAATTTCTTTGTTCAGAGTGTTGACCAGTTACTAATGATGTCCTGCAACTACAAAAAAGAACAGTAATTATGGCTTCAGGAACATAGAACAGGAAGCTCAGTAAGTTGGAGTCATTAATAAAACTTGGGGTGGATGAGCAAATTGGTACCACGGGGCTAGTAAATCCCTCAAAAAGTCATTGGTCCGAGTAAGTTTCTTTCTAATGGCTTGTATGTTCACGAATAAGTAAAAAAAATAGAGTACAACTAAACGTTTTTGTTTTACAATGTGTGAAATTGTAGGTTAATGAAAACGAGTACACGCGATTTGTATGAATTATTTGGGTAGAGAAACCTGTAAGCAATGTTGGGACAAGTATTGCAACGTACTATTCTCAAAAATGAAACTTATTCGAATTCAGATTTGAATAAGAAACACAGAATGGTACCTTAAGACTCATTTCTATTAAATAAATGTAGAGACCCCTATGCACATGTAATTGAAAAGCACTTGGCCTTTTTGCTGTAAACTCACTTTCAGGAATGTCGCTTCGTTCGAGTAGATAAATACCTAGGTATTCACAGAGCCTGTATTGGTACTAATCAATAGGTTTTTCTGGTTTGATTTTGATTACCTATTTTGTATACAAATCTACTGAATGGTTTTTCCGAATAAAACTGACACAGACTAGAATTTATAGATAATATAATTTTCAATAAGCCTAGCTTCAATGCAGATCCATTGAAACCCTGCGTCGACTAATGCATTGCTAAACAAGAATGCGAAGCGACAAAACCTGCTTCTCTCTCTGCTTTTTTAATTATTCATGGCTTGGGACAGCAGTTTGGTCCCAATGTGATCCTCTTACGCTTTATGGAGATATCCTAGAAATCCAGTGTAGCAAACGGCAAGAAATGCGAGAAAAAATGGAAAGTAGGAAGTGATTTCAGTACTGTTGGCTTGAGGAGTATTCTGTAATTAGGTCTCACAGGAGTGTATTTCGCGCAAAACAAGTCAAATTCTTTGCATTCGCGTTTTACCCCAGACCGTGCGGCATGCATCACGGCAGATCCATCGTCACCCCGCAGCACATAACATACATCAATACTGAACAAACCCAGAGCACATACAATTATTAATAAACAAGCCAATAAAACCTCATAATACATAAAAACAAACCAAAAATCACCAAATCAACGCAGTTTCCAAAAAATTCCCAAATCACTCCACTGCAAATATAATTAATCAACATAACATTCCAAGCCATATAATATTCCATAATATTTTCGCATGGTATATCAAACCCCTACGCAAGCACGAATCCTATATATACATACATATATATTTATTAAGTTTCGCTCAGATGACTGATAATTTTCTATTCCGGCCGGCCGTCCGGCCGTCCGCCCGTATGTGTTTTACTCAGTATCGGCTGATCCGATTACAGCCAAACTTGGTATACATATACTACAGTACCTCGGGCACAACCCTATTTAATTTCAGGTCAATAGGTCAACTCTAGGTCAGAGGTCACAGCGATTTCAAAACATTTTATAATAGAACCTATAGCATGCGATACATGATTTTAGGTCCGTTTTTTACCAGGATTACGAATTTGCAGTTGGTTTGTTAAAATTCGGTTTTTAAGGCCCTGATTCAGGATCTTAACTGCCAGATACAGCAGTTTTATAGCACATATAATGTACGACACATGATTTTAGGTTTGTTTTTGACCAGGATTACAAATTTAGAATTAAAAGTTTGCTAGAATTTTTGCTGTAAGGCCCTGATTAAGGTATGTTTAGCGATACTTAAGTATGCTTTATTAAAATGATGGCTAAACCGATATTTGAGAAACATATTTTATTGATTGTCTTGCTTTCGACCACTCCTGTGGTCTTCTTCAGGGCGACTAGATACAGACATGGGAATTTGTAATATTTTACATACATATTACCATAAATCAAACAGATAAATGAGTAATTCAAATAGTCTGTTACTGTTCACCGACTAATGGGTGAAAAATTCATCCAGAACGCGTTGTGCCCAACAATCAACAAATATTCTCAAAACATTTAACCCAACACAACAAAGGAAATAAGTGTGAAAGTGCACATTCAATACTTTATGCCTCGGCTAGAAAAATATTATGTTTACTTTTCCATCACCTTATTTACAATTCGATTAGCTCGTAAGTTGTATATTGCTTTTAATAAAAAAATCTGGTATGCAAATAAAATCAAGCGATAATTGCAAAAACAAGTCGTTTACAATGGGCTTGTGTAAAGCTAAATTGAAAGCAGTACATGCAAAAAACCCTGATACTTGAATTTGGCATCATTATGCTAATTTATTATGGGCTCGTCTTAGCATCTGCAAACTCGAGGCTTTCTTAATTACGTACAACTTCAAGCAATCCATACTAAAACTTGTTGAGAGTACTGCTTTTTCCAATTGCAAATATTTAATCTTATTTCCAAACAAATCAAAATAACTTGGTGACATGATTGATGGAAAATTCCATAGAGCAGCCATTATAACGAACTTGAAACTTTTGAAAAAGCCGAATTAAGTATCTCTCAGGTATAAAGAAAACTTAATAATATTAAATTCACATGTAACACATTACACGACGGCTACAAATAATTGCAGATTTGACTGTTAAGGGCCACAAATATTGCAGAGACAAACGGATCAAATATATTGCTCAGTCGTAATTCCAGTAAATTACTAACCCATTTTAATGTAATACACATTATATGTCCCTAATATATAGTTTCGAAATCAGTGTGACCTCCTAGACCTTGAGTTGACATACGGAGGTCATTATTGTTCACCTTAAGAACCCGTATATATTGATTCGTCAAAATTAAGCACAATTCTGATGAGCCCTAGAACTAAACGCGTTTCACAACCGGACGACCGGAACAAAAAAGTATCAAGTAACTGCGATACATATTCTTGTAAGGATAAGTTTATAATATTTTTATAAGAAAGAAGTGTAAAAACAAATTATCCTCGGTCCAACCATATAAATCCTTCTTCAATAACTTTCGAAACCATTCTGTCCCCTGGCTCTGAAGTAATAGTGTGTGTTTCATTTCTGCTATTCGCTTTCAAAATGCTCATCTACCGTAAGTAAAATTGTTTATCATTTACAAACTTTAGACTTCTGCGTGTTATTAAAATTTAATGTACTCGTTCGATCTTTTTATTTCAGTTTTAATACTTTTACTTTTACTCCACGAGAGTACCAGTGAAGTGAGCCGTTGCCCTGAAAATTCTGATAAGTTGGTTGCATGCTTTTCGTATTCAAGATTTAATTGGTTTAATGAAAAATACGAGCCTGGACAAGGAGATAAGGCCTTCCTTGAACAGTTATCGAAAGAAATAACGAAACATGAAGATAGTCTTAAGATAGCATGTAAATTATCTACAAACTCTGATCGCTTACCTACATACATATACAGAACACACTATTTACCAAATCATTGTAATCAAATCTTGTTATGCCAAAAAGGAAAAACAAACGCTTGCATATATTTTAACGTAGACAGTACTTACTTTTACGTAAAAAGATATTTGTATGACTCGGAAAAGGACGCAGTTTTCTCACATAATCAATTGCAATATGAACATTTGTTTCGCTACTATATTGACTACCGATACAGTGATTCTTCGGAGGTTAGCAATTTTTTGGATCGAAATTTCTTAAACAGCACGATAAATGCAAAACTTTCTACATTGAGCTCGCTGCTCCCTTCAGCTAAAAACATTACAAAAATAAAAGAGGTTGCATCATGTTCTCAGTAAGTTTCGATTTCAATACTTATCAGTAATTTGTTTAATGCAATGTACATGTAATGTGAAGTAATGTAATATACGCTTGCTCTTGCCACGATAAAGTGGACTAGATACTAGAACTCTTGTACTTTTTACCGAGGGGCCGCTACCATCAGATTGTTCGGAAGTAAATATTTGCAACGCCGAAGATTGCGCAACTTACACTCTAACATCCATACTTCTGGCAAATCGTTACTCCAATCACCCTGATGATACTAATAAGCTGATGGGTACACCTACTTGCAGTCCACAACTAGAAGTAAATAACTCCACTTGTTCCAAGTTTTTTGAGCACGAAAACAGGACCATTCCATTTAATTTACCTGGGTACAATTATTGTGGTGCTTTAAAAAATAGTGACATTCCGCTGCTTCCGGAAAACATCCTTGGTATATACTAAGAAAAACAATTTTGCTAATTTTTGTTGTCTTTGTTGTTGTTCAATTGTTTCTTTGATTATAAACTGATTTTTTATAATTCTGGTGTTCTGGTAAGACGACGCCTGCAAGCAATATCTGAACTCGGAGACAGACGAAGCAGGTGTCCTGCAAGTAGCCTGGTCGTGGGATTCAATGGTGGCAAATATATTACAGAGTTATTTTGAAGCCAAATTGGCATATGAAAAAGGGAATATTCAACATGCATGTTTATGACATATGGATGTACACAAAACCTGAAGGGTGTATGCATTTCAAAGCAAATTGCCCATCCCGGATTTTACACAAAATTGTTCATGCACGAGAAAAAGTGGATATCCGATGTGACGAAACTGTGGACCCAACATTGTGTCGCAAGCACTGGAACGCCACTTGAAGTAATTATCATGTTATTTCATACACACGATCATTTCATCAATGAAAGTTCTCTTTTAACTATTATTTTGTCTTAAGGTTCCCTTGACTTCTTCGCCTTCTGTTCCACCTACAGTCCCAAGCCAAACCCAATCAAATGCAGCACCATCTCGTCAAGCAAGTGGATCTTCTAGAGAGTTGTCGGAGCAAATTTTTAACTCTGCTTCTCCAACAACGTCAATCGATTACCCAAAGGCGCCCCAAAAGTTTGATCCTTGCCGTGTAGTAATTTCTGAAGTTTTGACTTGCAACGATATTTCTGATATTTCATTTATTGAGTTAGCAGAGGTGTGTGCTCGCCCACCTACCCGCAAAGACACACGCTCGAGTAACTATTACTTGGTTCTTATAAAATCAGGAAACCCGGCAACAATTATTATGTTTATGAGCTTACATGAACAAACTTTAACAAGAGTAAGGATTGTAAAGGGCACACCAGCATCGACGCTAACATCTTTTAGCTATTTTGCTGTTGGAGGAGGTGATCAAAGGTTTCTTCAGCCTTCCAGAGGACAGCTTATTTACGGGGAAAAGCTCTGTGTTCCACGGGCGGATGATGCTGCAATTGGTGTTGCACTGCTTTACATTCCAGATTACAGATCAGTTGAAGCTAGACAGGCTAGATTGCAATTAGCCCTAACAAGAAGTGAACAATCATACATTCCTACTCCAATTTCAAATACCCACATATATTTTTTGCAATCATATATTCAAGACTTTGTATCTTATGGTACCCCGTGTCCACCCGATACGTGTTATTTGTTTAAACAACTCGGCGGAGCAGCAACGGGTGGTGTTGAAACGACGGACCACGTCCCTTTACGAGAAACAGAGCAAGACAGAGAAAACCGATTTCCATACGAAAGTTTTAGTAGGTGCGCTACGGTGCCACTTCCAATGCAAGTAAATAGCTTTCAGCTAGTTAACCCTACACCACTTAGTATGAATGACTGCAAAGGTTCCAGGGTTCTGCCTTTTCAATTTCAAGGAATTCCTTTACAGACTACCGCTCAAAAACTTATTATAAATACTTATCAATAAATGCAGCGTGCTCAGACAGATCCACTGGTGTGTCAGGGTAGGCCCTCGTTAGTAACAAGTACTATTATGGGATTAGGTGAAATGACCGTATATCAAGTAATAGGATACTATAAGTCTAGTGCAATTTACACCAGGCAAAAACTGGGTGCTGCAAGGCCAACTCGACAAAAATTTAATCAACTTGATATGTTCCAAATCGAAATTGTAAAAAGAACAATTCAAAATAAGTATGCTGCTAACATTTCGCCTACACTAAACGAAATTTATATTACTGCAATGAAGTCATTGCATGATGACGAAGAAGAGAGGCGCAATGCAGGAGAAGAAGTTGAAACATTTACGTGCTCTTTAGACTCTTTCCGAAAAATTTTAAAACGCATTGGGTTTAAGTATGGTAGATTAAACACACGAGAAATAATCCTTCAACGGCGTGACATCGTATTACTTAGGGCAACATATCTGCGTACAATTCGAGCTAATGATCGATTGGAGGCCCCGCTTCCCGTTATTTATTTGGATGAGACATGGTAAGTCTAAAACATATCATGATGTGTGTCTCTGAATAAATAATGATACGGTTAATAGGATTGATCCTACTGCTCGAATAACGCATGGATGGTTCCTGAAGTCTGACGATCCTAGAATACGTAAGCTGTACACATATCAGAAGCATAAAATTGGGCGTGGTCCACGTGTAATCATACTTAATGCAGGTAACTGACTTTGTACGTAAAGAAACGGTACATGCCTTTAGGTTTTAGAATTTAAAAAAAAGGTTTTTTAGGGGGAAGTGAAGGTTTCGTTCCGGGCGCGATGGAAGCATATCGAGTTTCCAAAGCTCAGGTAATTTTATTTCTTTATAAAATAAACTGGGGTTTGGTGGTGATTGGCAATTTATATGGTCAATACCAATATAGGTGGCGGAAGATTACCATTCGAACATAAACGGAAACAGGTAAACTTGTTTCCTTACGATTAGGTTACGTACAAATCTTTGGTATCCAGCTGTATTATTAATTTCTTGCTATAGGTTTATGGTGTGGTTTAGACGATTACTTGACCAGCTGGGAGACGTTCCTCATATATTAGTTATGGATAATGGTGACAAGTCTTTGTATATAAGGATTTTAATTTTGAATGCTTAAATGCACTCATTTACTTTTTTCAGCTCCATATCATGGGTTAACCGATGCACCAACATCTCGTAGTCTAAAAAGAGAGCTATATGATTGGCTAAAAAATAATTTACCACAACAAGAGAGGGATTCCTTGCAACCAGAAAATCAATACTATAAAGTTGAGTTATGGGCAATGGTTCAAAGAATTAAAGCTACTCACCAGCATTTTATTGCAGATAAAGAAGCCATTAGACGTGGACACAAAGTAGTTCGGTCAGTAACTATGAACATTTTTGTCATCTCAAAATATGTATGTGTGATTTTGTAACATGTGTTTACAACTTTTTACTTACAATGGTAACTTTTTAGTACTCCACCGTACTCACCGATGCTCAACCCCATTGAAGAAGTATGTGTAAATAAATATAAACGAATTTTTATTGTAAAAAGCATTTTTCACACCTGTAGCACTTTGTGTTATAGGTGTGGAAAGATATAAAGCATGAAGTTCGGAAGCACAATGTAGATCAAAATGCAAATACTGTAGTAGAGCTCGCCAAGAAGTACATGCAAGAGTATCCGGTTGAAAAATGGAGGAAACATGTGGATCATATTAAAAAGTATAATAAAATATTACTAGTTTAACATGAAAATGAGTTTATTCTAACATATTACAATTCTATAGAATAGAACAGCGGTTTTGGGATGAGGACAAAATAGTAGAAGATTTTTTGGACCGAGAAAGGATTGTGGTAAGTTAATACAATACTTATAGCTCATGCCCATACTCTTAATGTTTATTCTTTATACTGAGATTTTTTGCATTGAATTTGACAGGTTGATCTATCGAGAGACGATGATGAGTCAAGTGAAGACGATTCTGGTAGTGAGGAAGAAAATGAAGGCATGGAAATTGATGAGTCGAACGAGGAAGATGACTAGTATTTAATGTTGATCATGTATATGTATATATAAAAGTATATCTTAAATTTGAGAATGCACCTTCACAATTTTGCTTTTTCAATTGAATTTCACTTCTCTGGGAAATATTAAATTTTATGACACGTGTTTCTAAAATGTAAACGAACATTTAACAGAACACAAATTGCATGAAAGCTGAAAGCAAAAACAATCTTTGTCGTATTCAAATTATATTTTTATTTATATCATTTCGGGAGCACATTATGTCAGTTTAGCTTTAAGTCAAGAAATGTTAGAATCGGGGTGCGGGAAACATCCACCGGGAAAACCCTCCAAAAAATAAGAGGCTTAAAGGCGACATCGACCATCATATTAAAGCTTTAAGAAAGCATAGTTAAATATAGGTAAACATACCTTAATCGGGGCCTTTGAGCAAAATTTAACAAAGTTTTAATTCTAAATTTGTAATCCTGGTCAAAAACTAACCTAAAATCTTGTGTCATACAGCATATTTGCTGTAAAACTGCTGTATCTGGCAGTAAGGTCCTGAATCAGGGCCTTAAAACCGAATTTTAACAAACCAACTAAAAATTCGTAATCCTGGTAAAAAACGAACCTAAAATCATGTATCGCATGCTATAGGTTCTATTATAAAATGTTTTCAAATCGCTGTGACCTCTGACCTAGAGTTGCCCTATTGACCTGAAATTTAATAGGGTTGTGCCCGAGGTACTGTAGTATATGTATACCAAGTTTGGCTGTAATCGGTACAGCCGATACTGAGTAAAACGCATGCGGGCGGACGGTCGGACGGACGGCCGGAATAGAAAACTATCAAGTACCTGAGCGATAATTAGTCTTAAGCTTAGTTTTGCATTCATTTTATGTAGAAGAAATGTTTATGTATAAATGCGTGCTGTAGGGTTGATATGCTGCACCCGGTTACCCGTATAGCAAAAGTGATGAATTTGCGCAGCCAATCGTAGCACAATACCAAAGAATTTGACTTGTTTTGCGCGAAATACACTCCTGTGAGACCTAATTACAGAATACTCCTCAAGCCAACAGTAACACTGAAGGCTTGAGCGTAAGAAGAAAGTTATACTGCTTGGGTTATTGCGCGACTTGTCTGCCATTATTATTTTTTTAATTATGGACAAAAATTGCTACCAAGGTTACCAAACCGTGATTTGAAGTCAAGCTAATGCAAACCAAATATAATGCAAAATCATGTATTAAGAAAAACAAAATAACTTACTAATAGCCAAACCAAAATATTTGTTATTCGCAAACACGGAAATTTTATTTTGTTTTCAGTTCCAAGGATTTCTTCTAGATGGGCGTACACGCGCGTGTATTACAAATACCTGATCAGGTTATTATACCTGTGCCTAATTTAATGTTATGGAACTACGAATTTCATGCTTGTAAAGGCGCGTAGATAATGTGTTTGTGATTTAAAATAGCTTGATGAGAGATACGCTTGTGTCTCAAAGTTTTTAGCTGAACATTGCCATTAGCTAAACTAATTGTAAGTATGTTTCCGCTTTGTTGCATTTTAATTAACTCTAATCAAAGTTGATCACTGCACTGCGTTTCTCCAATCTTATAAATTTTTAAGCGGCAGCATTCAGTAAGGGTTCAACAAAACCGCGTATGCCGTCCATTTTACCACATCTCAACCTTATTTGGAAGGGGTTTAGTTTTTTGAGTTACCAAAACAGTAAATAAATATACTGAAGTGATTTGAAAATGGGATACCACATTGGCTGGATATTGACGTGAATGTAAACATACATAACAAAATTTCCTTTCAGTCATTAACTTTTAATCAATCTTTTATTTAGTTGCTTGCAGACGAACTAATTACTTTTTCTATAGAGTCATTAAGTGGTCTTCAGCTGTAACAATGAAAGACATTTGTCTTGTTTGGATTTGTTGTGTTTTCTGCCATTTTAAGTTCATCTGTAATTCACAGCTTGTGGATCCATCGGTTAGTCGTGCAGCAAATGTTAGAAAAAAAACAGATCCAAAATGGATGTTTACCAACATTTTTCATTTGTCAAGGCTATATCAGTCTTTCCAACCATAGTTACCCCAGCTGACCATTCCATTTAATTCACTACAAAATTTATGCGCATTGAAAATTTATCAAGCAATTTAAGGTAGTGGGATTTGTACGTAGTCATTTCAAGTAAATGGTTTTAATTTTTCAAGCAGATGGATCTTTTTGGTTGAGTCTAGTTTGGTTTGGGTTGGATAAGATGGAAGTTGTAATAAAATAAAATACCGAATCACGTCCAGATATAACAGGCTGCTTTTCAAAGGTTTGCACTGAAACCTTTTCAGTGGTACTTGTGGAAAAGTAATTCGTGCAAGCGAATGGGCTCCTATAGGCTTGATATTGATGAAATGATTAAATTTAGCAGCTAGATCTAACACGTTAGACATTCGATCAAACAAAATTGCTGTGTCATACAAAAATAAGTAGAAACATGCAAGAACAGGAATGCTGAACTAAGCAATATTTTTATTTGGTATGCATGGCTGATTTTGTATGTGAGTGTCAGGGTTCGTCCGAAACTTCATTTTGTTCAGTTAAAGTTGAATTATTTTTTAGCAAAAGGCAGAAAAAGAAAGCTCTACAGAAGAGCAGTGAATACAACGTCAGATAGAGTTAAGAGCAGTCGTTTACCTTGTGGTGCTCTAAAACATAAAGCAAGTTAAAATATTTAACCCACATTGCATACTTTGATCTTTTGTTTTATATACAGTTTGCTGGAATTCTGTTTGTTGCAATCTATTTTTAAGAATATGCGGCGGAAAAACAACTTGGGAATTTAGGAACAAAATTACGCAAAACGCTTATATCATATACAAGTGTACCTGTTTTGAAAGAAACTACTCATTTTATTATTTGTCCGGAGGTATTTAGACTAACTAACCCTTGTGGCAGTTGCGTAATTCCAACATTGCAACAATCACTTTTAAATAAAGAAAAGAAATTGTTGAACGAATTTGTCAGCGGGAGGCAATTTTGTTGCATAAAAAACTTACAATGCCCTGAAAGCAAAAACACGCACAGTGTAACGAATATCCTACGTTTTAAAAGAATAGTTGATAAAGATTGTTTTATGCCGGCTTAAAAAACATTTGTGTGTGCATCAAGTTGCCCCGACTCTGAACTCAACTCTCTTTCCTTGGCTCAGGACTAAGTTATCTCTACAGCAAAACTTTTTCTGAATGAAGAAGCCGTCTGACGTGTAACCGTAACCAAAGCTACTATTGGAAAACCTACAGCTATAGAAACTCTACTCTATCTACTAGTCAGAGTATATACCAACATGCCTGAAAAATAAATCGTAATCCCACTCATAAAAAAGTCCTAAAACTGAGTTACATCTTAATCCTCCAGTAAACCAAATTGTATAAACTGACAAAAGTTCTGGTGGGCCTACACACACCATCAAGTTTGACAAAGAGTAACTATTAGCGGATGTTGACACCAAAAAATGAACTTTCTTGAATTTCAAAACTTTTACTACTTAATGATAGCAGGACTATAGTAAATAGCCCGTGCAAAGTTTCAGCTCTTCAAAGTAGCTGTGGCGTCGGTGGTGACGAAACATTTGGTCGGTGTCGGCGGGAAAAAAATCAAATTTCTCGAAACAGGATAACTTTAGGATTCTGATTTTTTTGGTGGAGCTTGAGGGGTCAATGGGTAATTAACTGACATACAGACACCACATTAATGTGCAAGCAGTTTTTTGCAAAAAAATAATTTTATGAAATTTTCAAAACATTTTGTCGACATTTTAGGGGTTTCAGCCGCGTCCATTTTTAAGAACCATTCATAAATCTTCCAATTTATACTGGTCATCTAGTGTAGAGTAGTGCTGAGCTATTGCAGCAAATTTTGTGTTAAAAATCGATTTGGTTGAGGAAATGTGGTAAAAAGTTGAAACCGGAAGTGTCACAAAAAATTGATCAACTTAGAAATTTTGCAATATCTTTTTTTCTTGACAACGTTTTAAAAATCTGAGAATGTACAAGCGAGCTAAGTGTACTAGGATTCATTTGACATTTCAACTGCCAATATCTGACCACGGACCATGGTGGACAGCTTGTCTACTTTTGGCACTCAATTCATTCAATAAAAGCAACCTGCTTAAACGACCAAAATCAGTTGTTTAATGCAATTCCTAAATTCCATGAGCTACGGTTACCATAGTTAACGACTTTCAAGAATAAAAAACTGCTCTGGAAGTATAACTTTTATACAAACTTAAGAACTTGAGGAAGCAACTGATTTTGGTCGTTTAAGCAGGTTGCTTATATTGAATGAATTGAGTGCCAAAAGTAGACAAGCTGTCCACCATGGTCCGTGGTCAGATATTGGCAGTTGAAATGTCAAATGAATCCTAGTACACTTAGCTCGCTTGTACATTCTCAGATTTTTAAAAAGGTTGTCAAGAAAAAAAGATATTGCAAAATTTCTAAGTTGATCAATTTTTTGAGACACTTCCGGTTTCAACTTTTTACCACATTTCCTCAACCAAATCGATTTTTAACACAAAGTTTGCTGCAATAGCTCAGCACTACTCTACACTAGATGACCAGTATAAATTGGAAGATTTATGAATGGTTCTTAAAAATGGACGCGGCTGAAACCCCTAAAATGTCGACAAAATGTTTTGAAAATTTCATAAAATTATTTTTTTGCAAAAAACTGCTTGCACATTAATGTGGTGTCTGTATGTCAGTTAATTACCCATTGACCCCTCAATCTCCACCAAAAAAATCAGAAACCTAAAATTATCCTGTTTCGAGAAATTTGAATTTTTTCCCGCCGACACCGACCAAAATGATGTTTCGTCACCACCGACGCCACAGCTACTTTGGAGAGCTGAAACTTTGCACGGGCTATTTTCTATAGTCCTATTATCATTATTTAGTAAAAGTTTTGAAATTCAAGAAAGTTCATTTTTTGGTGTCAACATCCGCTAATAGTTACTCAAAACATAAAATTTGTGCTTAAACCAAACCATTTCTACTTTAATGGACAATCCAGCAGCAGCAAGTGATAAAGTAATTATTCTACAGAGACTATGGGAACGTAATAAAACATACGTTTTATTGGTGTTGGACCCAGTAATGAAAACATTTCTACAAAACTTTCTTAACTAATTTACAGAAAGCATCATTACAAACATTTTAAAGCTTGAAAACCTGTTGTCCTTCAAAATTGTTTGTTACAAAGTTGTAAAACCAGAGGAAAAACCGAACAATTATTTCTGGGTACTTTTTCAGACCAAGTTTGATAAATGAGGGATTTAAAGCAATTGCAAAAAGTGTGCTCAGACAAGATATTACACGTACAGGAATTTGTGAAGGTTTCATTTATCAGTTGCCCAATTGTGGTAAAAACATGTCCTTCCAGTGATGTCACTCATGTTACCTAGGTAACAATTGGAATGACTTTCTAGAAAAATATAAAAACTGCAAAAAGATTTTTGGGTATCTTCTAAAGCTAAAGTTGTAAAAGTAGCAATGTTTACATAGACATCTAGGATTGTAAAGTGTCATGAGGTCAGTTTGATAAAAAAAATGTATGGCTTTTGTGTCTGTTAATCTAATCCGGCTCCAGTAAATCAAACTGTAGTGCATCAAAGTTTAAAGCAATACTTTTTTACTCTCTTTCACTTCGTGTAGCTTCACCTTCCACTTTCACCTGGATAGCTTTTAATTAGAAAGCGAAAACAAAATTATTTTCTAGGATATGCACGAATGAATTTTGCAGAGGTCACTCTCTATAGCGATAAAATTCCACGGTGAATTGTTCCCTGATAAAATCTGCAAGATGGGATTATAATAACAGCATTTCTTACAGTATGAACAAAGTTAATTCAATTAAAATATTTTGCATTGCTTTATGCATAATAAATTGCTTTTGCCTGAAAACCGTGAAATTAGTAGCCTAGGATGCTCGATTTAGCTTAATAGCTAACATTTTTTAACACTTGTGGGCTATATATAACGGAATTACACCAATTGTTTCTTTCTTGTCGTTAGAGAAAGTAAAGAATATTTTGTAGCTTATTGCATCAGCATAAAGCTCGGCTACTCTGCTTTCATTAAAATATCGCTCTTGAAAGTCTGCAGTAAGGAAATTTGTTTTGATTGCATTATTTAATATAATAATATAAACATTGAATCTGTATTTAAAAAAACAGGTATTACCTGTATACCTGAATATTTCTAAAAATATGCTTTTGCGGCTAAATGAATTTCGATTTTCTTGATAAGATGAAGTGTTCGGTTATCCTCCGAGGGTGGTCATCAGGTTCATTTAAACTACTCAATAGGATGGCTGGTTTTTTATTACACCAAATGCAACTTGACACTTTTTTTGGTTTCTTTACACAGACCTTAATCCGTATTGGTGACCACGAATTTTTACCTGATATAAAATATAGTGCCATTTAAAATTTATCACTCAATCTACGTTTAGCGGGAGTAAATAGAACATTTCTGGAGAATGATTTTAATACTGCATGAGACAATAAGAATGATTGTGAATCTGCGGTATTAGTAGTTGTATGGAAAATGTCAACTGTAAAGTGTTTTATTTAAGTGCAGCATTCAAAACTGTGCGATTTGTATATACCCAAGGAAGGTGTATATTCGTTGTTTCAGATAAAACTCAGTCCACTTGGTGTCCATTTTAGTTCTTCTTGCTTACTTGGTATCCTTAAGAATGGTGGTCAAAAACGATACTAAGAAAGTACAAAAAAGGTGAAAAGACATTGCAAAGCATTTTAAAGTTGCCAATAAAACTTTGAATTTATTGCTTAAAATTTCATACAAATTCTTCTTATCTAAATTTCGTGCATTTAAATTTTTTTTAGTAAGAATGGATGTACGCAAGCCATATAACATATTTGCCTGACACAGGAAAACTCTATGACTAAAAGTATTTAGAAAATTTTCTCCAATTTCCAAATGCAAATATGTTTGAAAAAAATTCCCGAAATTTCTTCATTAAGGAATACAGGCTGTGGTGTGAGTGTGTAATTTCTCAAAGCTACATCTATTTTCTTTCCTGCTTTCAAAGTTGTAGCAATGTTTTCTTGTCCAAATTTTGTCTTGCTTTGTGATCCCCCATGCTCATGTTTTACGTCAAGTGTTTCATCTTGCTGAGTAGAAGTTTGACTGATTTGTTTGCTGATGCACAAATTAAAATATTGACATGCCTGATGGTTTGCAGGATCAATTTTCAAGGACTTGTTGAAGTGGGACGCCGCCTCTGAAAACTTTTCTTGCCTCCTACGACAAAGTAAAAATGCTAAGTTTAGTACCTATGCAAATATAATATTATTGCGGGTATGTTTCTTGCATTTACATATATAGAACACCCAGATTGAAATGAGCTCCTGCATGTGCTCCATCTGATATGTTGATAGCCCTTATAAATTGATGCTCGGCTACAACGGGATTATTCATCAATAAAGTTCCGAGGTTGTTATGAGCACTAGCATATTCAGGCCAAAGTCTAGAACCATATCGTTTCGTTATAAAAATACTGTTTTTACTGAACTTTGCAAAGATTTGGAAATTTGTAGTGGTTGCTTACCTAATTGCAATGTTGTAGTGTTCAATTGCTTTTTCCACACCTCCCAAGTCTTTTTGTAAATTGGCATAATTATAATGCATCTTGGCATTTTGTGGGTTATCCCGTATGCCGGAGGTAAACAAGGTTTCTCTTGATTTCCAAACAGAGTTCCTGTCCCATGTTCGAATAGCAAGTGGTAAAAGTAGAACTGAAACAGTTAGCACTTTCACAAGTTTGGAACACTTTAGAACATCCCACAATCTTTCAACACCAAAAGCCACAAGAATGCAAAATCCTAAGCTGGGCGTGTAAAGCACGCGCTCAGCTACCACAAATCCCACGTGAAAGAAGAGATTAGACGCCGGTAGAAATGGAAGCACAATAAAAAGCAGACTAACCCTTAATACTTTTCCTGTTTTTCGTTCAGTCTTAAAAGCACATTTTGCAAGAGAAATCAAACTTATATAAAATGTAAGTGTGGAAATGTTTCTATAGTCAAGTAAATTGTCAATTAAGGAAATTGACCCCATTTGCCAGTCGTAACTTAGATTTGATGGGTTAAGTATAAGCCATGTACTGAACACTGGCAGGAACAAAAATGTCAGTAGTCGGGTTAGTGCTGAATCAGAATAAGCCGCAGGGTTGTCTTGTCGACCAAATTCAGGAAATGAGCCATTCATTAAATACATACGGAATGTCAAGCTGGCCAAAATCTATTTTTAAAAAATCAGAATTACAGAATATCATTTTGTGAGTTTACAACTGCCAAGCAAGAAAGTATTTCCATTATACGTACGAGGAAAACCAACAATGTTATTCGTTGTTTCAGTTTTGGTCTACGTAAAGTTTTGAAAATCCTCTGCAGAAAATTTTCAATTTTCCTAGGTTTGTCACCCATACAGCAACTAAGATCCCTTCTGTTTTTTTTCGCAGTCTTTTTAAACTCAATGTTTACGTCGTATAGCAAGTTAATACCAAGAATTGTTATACCAGTTTCTTTTGCAAGCATGGCTAGGCATCCAACCAAACCGGAAATAAAAAGCAGTATCAAAGTTTTTGCTGAACTTGAACTTGACTCCGACTCACAATGGGAATCAGTATTTTTCTTAAGATGGATTTCACTTTGAGTAAAGTTCTGCATGTATAAGTTTTCTGACTCCGATTTGATATTACAATGAGACATCTTCTTGTATTCATTGTGATTTGCGTCATGGATTGTTGAAGAATGTAGACTTTCAGATTGGTTTTCGCACTTCAAAATTTTACGGTATAGCAAGAATGACAACAGCATTAACAAACAAGCCAATGCATCAGCTCGACCAGTGATACCAGCAACAGCTTCAGTGTGAATTGGGTGAATAGCAAAACTTGCACTTGCTAATAAACTTGTAGTCAATTTCAATTGCAGAACATGCCGGCACAAGTATAACATCAAAGTAGAAACCAAACCGTGAATAAGCACGTTTGTTCCATGAAAAAGCTCTGGGCAAAGTGTATCTCCACACATCCAATAATTCAATCTAAATGTAAAGAGAAAGCAAGCCAATCAATGTATTAGTATTATGATGAATAGAAACAGACGATTGCTTGACCGTAACATGCGTCACACTTCAGGTTTTCTATTCATATTTTATAAGCCCTTGTTTTCTCGCGATAAGAAAGTCACGCAACTTCTTTGCGTAATGAAGTTATTATGTTGCTTTTGTTCTGTTTATTCCTATCATTTTTGTTCCATAATGAAAGGTTATGTAAAAGCAAAGGCTATCAACTGATAGTCAGTGCGTCAAAATTACAGTGTCTCTTAAAAGTTCCTTCTATTTTCGCGGAGATGAACTAGAGTTCATTCTCAAGACCACCCAAAAAGATTTTTTTATTTATCAGCCAATGAGAAATTAGAATCGCCAGCTGACCACCGTATGATTCTATTTCAGCCGCCGCACACAACAATAAAATTCATTTAGCTAATTTCTCATTGGCTGATAAATAAAAAATCGTCGTTGGGGGTCTGGGAATGAACTCTGATTCACCTCCGCGAAATTAAAAGGTACTTTTAACAGACACTGTATATAATCAATATTGTGACTACTTGGGAATTCCAAGTTGAAACGAATGTCATATATGTAACAAAGTTATAGTTGCATAAAATGTGAGATTCCAATTTAAAGTTTATGGAATATTAGTCAATTGTAATTATTGAGTTGTTGCTACTAAAGTTATAAAAGCGTAAAATTAAGAAGTATTGAATTTTGTATTCCTTTAGGCTGATTCCTATTGAAGGGGTAATCTGAAATATGCAAAACTATTTTCCTACCTGAATGTTAACACGGTCAGAGGTCTGTAGCTTTTGTGTGAGTTTGGACTGGACATTGGCATGCCCCAATAATCGTTCTTCCATAAAGACCACCATTCGCCACTTTCACTTGGAGAAGATTGATAAATTTTTTTCGGGTTGACATCCGGATTACGCACAATGGCCACAATATCGTCATGAACAAAATCACCACTTAAACTGTTCCAGTGGTTGCCCACCGCCAGGAGAAAAATGATTATGTGACACCAAAACATTTTCGCACTTTTACCAGAACTGCTTTCTACATTTCTACTACTATAAACAGAATGTTTGTAGCACTTGTTGTACATGTTTATTTGACACAAGCTGAGTTCAGGATATGGTTTCGCAAACTAAAACAAAATGTTTTCTTAAATATATTGTTGTAAAATGCCCCAGAAAATGGTTTGTTCTGCTGTAGTGGTCCGTTTGAGCTTCACCGACAGACTGACTGAAACCCAAGAAATGCTTCTGGTTTTACGTGCTTCCCAAACAAACCTGGAGAAGTAGTTGGCGAAACCGGTAAACTACACTGCTGCTTGCTGGATATTACTGAATTATTTCCAAAGCTCCAATAATGCAGTGTAGCCGTCAACTTTAATTATATTTAATTCTTAGAACAAGAAAGGGAATCATTTTCTCTAATTTCATTATCTAACTAAAAATGACGAAGCGATATTGTAGCTTTGAGAAAAGGGCTTTCTTGGACAAATAATTTTCATGGCTTTGAAGCTTTACACGAACAGCATTTTGATATGCGCAGGTATGCTGAATAGAAAAATTGGATATTGACGTGATTGACACATGCCACTCAATTATATTTTTCTTTCCGGGAAATCGAATACCAAATGACATTTGCGTGTTTAGGCGAAATGATAAAATGAATGCATACAAATGTGACTCTGAGCATACGCTCATGTTACGAGCAGGTCTGTGCAAGAATTAGCAATGTTGAAATTGATTTCTGTTATCTCTCAGTGATACTTGAAATTCAGTACCAAGTCACTGTACAAATTTGTCGATAAATATATATTTTTTCAAGCTTTGCTTAGAATTATAAATTGATGATTTGCCTATGAAATTTTCTTTAGTTTAGTTTGTTGGGTCAACATGTTTCCAGCAAAGAAAATTTAAGGATTCCAACAATTTTTAATTCAACATCACTTTATGTATTTTGTTACACACATAAAATTGAACTTGACATTCTTTAACTAAAAGGAGTGTATCAAAATATTTCAAACAACCACAAGCAGCTCTATCCACAGTCCTATGAGATTCCACTTTAATTTTTAAAAATCAACCCTATGACAACATGTCCTTTGCAATACTCCTTATAAGTTCTAGCTTAGCGTTTCACTTTCCCCCAAACTAAAAAACACAAACTGACATTCTCACTAACACTCCACGAGCATTCTTCTACGACCACCCTTTTGGCTGGCACCGCAGCAGCAACTGAAACCAAGAAGAGAGAAGCACTGATTCTCACTTTGCCTCTGCTCTACCTTTTACAAGCTTTGTGCCTTGTGCTTTCTCCGTACTCTCTGTCAAAGTTACTTACACTATGCAACTAACACTCCAGCATTGTTGATTTTTGTTTCACTTTTTCATTGCCTTCCCACTCGTGGCTCTGGTTTTACAGAAAGTCTCATGGCATTCCATTGGGATTGCAATTCAACCCTAAGCCATGAATACTGGAACAGCTACGTAGTAATGCATTTTTATCCCTTTTGCCTGGTATACGCATTCACATTTTATTTAGTTCTGCTTTGAGTCAGTGCCAACTCTGAATATCTTTCAAAGGCGACACTGCCGCCGCAGCAGGGTTTATGTAAATTTGAATCATTTAGCATTTGTGTTTCGTTTCAATTTCATCCTGGAAAACGTTTCAGTGGATGTATACGCAGGGCAGCAAATATTCTAAAAAATATCCCGTATTTTTTGTACTTCACAATTGAAGTTGTATTTGGTATTAAAGCATATTATTGCAAGAACTAATAAAATTAGTAAACCTTGTAATTGCTGAATCTAACATGTGAGCAAAGTGTTTCTTGTTCTTGGATATAGCAAAATAATACCCTGTAATTTCGTAAAAAAAATTTACGAAATAATTTTCCACTTTTGTTACAAAGTGACACGTACAAGTTGTAACTGATAAATGAAACCGTTGGGAATTCAACTGA
Source organism: Entomobrya proxima (assembly GCA_029691765.1). Lineage (NCBI taxonomy): Eukaryota > Metazoa > Arthropoda > Collembola > Entomobryomorpha > Entomobryidae > Entomobrya > Entomobrya proxima. The sequence goes on from CM056172.1 coordinate 47,815,665, forward strand.
TTGATTATTGTCTTTTAATCGTACTCCATTTACTTGTCTTGTGGTCCTTCATTTATCAAATTTTGGCGTTAAAAAGTTTGAAAACAAATGCTCAGGTCTACTGTGGCGAGCTCTCATTGCAAAGAAAGAAATGTTGCTTAATAAAGAATTTCTTTATCATAAGCTGTTTGTTTATAATGGTGTTTCTTTAAACCAGTTTTGCAAACTTCTGTTCATATTGCTACATCCGCAAGTTTACAGCCAGCGCTACGATAATTGTAATTTGTCGCATTTGTAATCCCTTTGGAATAATTAAAGGAATGCTTTCTTGTGCAGGTATGTTCATCAAGGTAAAAATGATTTGGTTTTTACGCTGTTTCTTTCAGACGCTTACTAGCTTAGCACGCATCCGTCTTGCATATTATTACTTTGTCTACTTGGGCACCAGGTTGTAATTATCTCTTAATTTAGAACTATTTATGAAAGATTCGGTGGACTGAGTGGACTGTGCACCAGTGCAGGTACGTAGGTATTTATTTTGTCTTGGATGAAAGCATATATAAAGCAGTTTCAAAAAGTGAAGAAAAGTAGCTGTGATAGGGAGCAAGTAAGATTTTATTTCATTTAAGTGTTTTAAGTTTACTGGAATTTTTATGTGGCAAGATGTGTCCCTCACTTAGACAAAATGTGAAAGAAATTGAGAAAGACCAGCTTTGGCAACGATGTAAGAACAAGTTTCCAATGAGAAAAGCTTCAAAAGTACTTTGGTTTTTAAGTACGAGTAACAAAACAAGAGTGGGGGTATTTGGATTGCAAAACACTCAAACCAGGGTAAGGAACGATGTACAGATGAAAGTCAATGGCATATTTCAGAACTTTTAAATTCATAATTTCTAAAAGCCCCGGCCATTCTTTTTCTTCTAGAATCAAAATGCAGAATTAAAATGAGCCTATATCCCATTGAAGATCAAGGACGCAAGTACTATCCTAATTTACAATTTGGTTAACACCTTATGAACATACTGCTTAGTTTCCGCTCTTTTTCGTCTTGCCTACACGAGCCTGCTCACACATACTCCAAAACAATCTCTGTAAATATGCAGCTGCTGAAAAAAGGAATTTTACATGAACAACGAATACCTACCCCAAAATTTACTAATTTTCGTGGAGGTACATACAATATATGAACTGCTTGTGCTGTTGTATTTTTAGGACGTCTGCTTACCTATGTATCTGGAATCACGAATTGGCTTTCTTCATAAATTAGATATGATCTTATCTTATAAAAAAGCGACTTTGCGACTACCAGCCAAGCTACTACCTGCAGAGATACGAGTTTCATTAATATAATATTATTTCGTACCGATGGATTTTGCTCGGTTAATTTATCAAACGTCTTGTTGGAAAATATGTGGTGGATTACGTTCTTCGTGTAGCAGGCTACCCTAGGAATGTCATTCCTGAGTGAAAGTGGTGAAAGCTGAAGGAGTAAATGATTGAAGTTTAATACGTAATCATCTTACTCATATAATGTAATAAAAAACCCGGTAAAAAAGAAGACAGTGAGTATATTTTGTTTAATTTACAAGCACTGCTTGTCTAGTATACTTTGTTAAGGTTTTTTGGTGGTATTTATTTTATGGAAATATAAACTTTTTTTCACTAAAACCCATAAACATGTAATAAATATTCCAATATTCTAATTGTAAGTTGCAGACACAAAATGTTTTACTCTAGTTGATTCTAGCAAAGTATATTAACATCTTTTAAGGCAATAGGAATTTGTTATTGACCAAAGCTAAGCTGAGAAACAGACAGGTGCAAGGACAATCAGTGTGTTTCACAATAGCACTAATTAGATTTCATAATCAACCTATAGAAAAAAACAAATTGCATTGCCAAACAACGTCTCCTAGAGCTAATTAGGAACAAAAGCCAGGTTAAGTAAACAATCATTCTGATTGCAATCACGAAACTTTGTTTGTCGGCAGCAGTATGCTAAAAAGAAAACTGTAAGATTCTTTGTTTAGTAGATACAACAACGCGGCAATTAGCAAAACGAATGTGCCTGCAATACTAATTTTTTATTCTTAAGATAAACGCAAGTTCCATAAATATATCGGTTGTGTACTATCAGTGTTTTTATTTGCACATTGCAAGTCATAAAGCACAAAATCTTTTTCTCCTCTAGTGAAATAGAATAGCAACATCTTTACAAAGTTTTTTGAATAAACGACAATTTTGCTAATATTTTTTATAAAATTTCAATAATAGTAAGGTGCTTTCCCTATTTCTGCAGCTGTGCCTTTAATGTTTACGTTTGGGAAGACGTAATATTACGTACATCGAGTACGTTTTCTAACGCGGGAAAACGGAAAATTCCGTTCTCGCAATCTGATTGGCTGAGTGGTGAAACGTATTATTACGTCTGGTCAAAAACGTTTTGTGAGCGGAAAAACGTGTTTATCCGTAGCCCCTGTTCGATCACCTTAGCGGTGAAACGGATTTATCCGTTCTCGCGTGCCGTTACGTGCCCGTGGGAAAACGTATTATTACGTTCGTTTCCCTTGTAATACAAACAATTCCCACGTCAAGGGCCAAACCATATTTTTGAAATTCCCATTCCAGCTGATACCTGCTCCAAAAGAATTCCCACTTAGACTGCTTGGCTTTCCCATTTTAATTGCCATGTAGGCTTTGACATCATAGTAATTTTAGCCCCACTTTAACCACAAAATGGTCGTATTTAATTGCCATGTGAAAAGGTTAATATTTTATAAGCAAGAACGAAAAAAAATTACTTCGGGATATTTGAGTAAATAGAATTTATCCAAGAATCTAGGAAACTCAGCAATTGCTTTTAATTGTGAAATAGGTGGCTGCGTTTGGTAAAACGGTAGTAACATTTTCGTAGAACACAAAATTGTATGTATCACTGTAATGCACAGAGGAGTTTTCAGTAGCAAAAAGAGATACTTTCTCTGGATTTTATTTTGCATTTTGAAGCCTTTAAATAAAAAGTTAGACTTAAATGGAGCACCAGAAGTAAATAGATACCATTCTCAAACACAAATCCGATTTCATGTTATCAGTGCTGTGTAAAAAACACCAATGCTACAGAAATGAACAAAAGATTTCCGTAATATAAACTTTTGCTTCGTATATACTAATCAACAAATTCACTAATGATGTCCTGCAACTACAAAGAAAAACAGTAATTAGTGCTTTAGGGAGGGAGAACAGGAAGCTCAGTAAGTTAGAGGCAAGAGTCATTAATTAAAGTTGGGGTGGATGAGCAAATTGGCACCACGGTGCTTGTTAATCCCTCCAAAAGTCAGTAGTTCGAGTATGTTTCTTTCGAAAAACACGTACATCCATGAAAGAGTAGAAAATATCAAGTATCAAGTATATGTATCAAGTATGGAACAAGTATGATTGCATCACAATGTGTTAAATTGACATTTAATGAGAACCAGTGCAAAAGATTTGTGTTGACAATGACAGCAAAATATACTAAAATGCATTGTATAGTGAATACAGCAACGTGATATTGACGAATAGGGAATACAAACTTAGAATTTAGGGATCAATGGAAAGTTTACGGAATAGTACCCATCCATTGAACTTATTTTTATGTATTAACTCTAGAAAGCCATGCTTTTATAAAGCCCATGTAATTGTAAAACATTTTGGCCTTCAACCTTTGAATTAACTTTCAGAAATGGCTTTACTTTCTTTGGGTTAATCTTTCAGGCAGTCAGTAATAGCATGATTCAATCAACATTTCTATTTCAGTTAGCTGTTTTGTGTACAAATCTACTGAACCGTTTTTCTGAATGAAATCCAAACAGTTTTGGAAAACTCAATGAAATCACTAAATAATTCAATTTAGGGTATACAGTATGGGTGACCGTCACTTTAATCCCAATCATTTCATCCCCATTATTTAATCCCCCAATCGTTTCATCCCCGAATCAATTCATCCCCGTCACTTAATCCCCAATCTTTTAATCCCGGAATCATTTAATCCCCAATCAATTCATCCGTAAATCATTTAGTCCCCAATTAGTAAATCCCCAAATTATTTAATCCCCAATCATTTAATCCCCAAATCATTTCATCCCCAAATCACTTCATCCCTGAATCACGAATTCGAATTTCAAAAATCCCTTTTAGGAATCGAACCTAAGTCGAATTTCAGAATTCATGGTTTAGTATGAAACCCAAGTCGAATTTTAGAATTCATGGTTTAGTATGAAACCCAAGTCGAATTTCAAAAATCTGGTTTTGGAATCAAACCCAAATACAATATAAAATATCTCGTTTAGGAATCTAACTCAAGTCGAATTTTTCAAATCTCCTTTCTGAAATAAATTCAGGCCAAATTTAAAAAATTTCGAAACCCAAGTTGAATTTCAAAATTCCTGTTTTAGAATGAAACCCAAGTCGAATTTCAAAATTCCTGTTTTAGAATGAAACCCAAGTCGAATTTCAAAAATCTCGTTTAGGAATCAAATCCAAATACAATATCATGTTCAGGTCGAATTTCAAAATAAAACTCAAGTTGAATTTCAGACTATTGTCTCACAACCAAACTACCAAACTCCTGTCCGATTGTATGACTGTACATTCTTTGACAAATTAGTATCTTTGCGAGCTTTTCATTTTCTCTATTGTGTGTATATATTAGCATGCGTAGAAAACCACGGGGAACAGTCTTGTTGATGGGCAAAAAATGTTTTGGGCATAAAATGATTTGGGTAAGAAATACTTTGTGTATGAAATAATTTGGGTTTAAAAAGATGGGTATGCAAACATTAGGAAATTAACAGATTGGGAAAATTCGTGATTCAGGGATTAAATGATTTGGGGATGAAATGACTTGGAGATTAAATGATTGGGGATTAATTGATTCGGGGATCAAATGATTGGGGATTAAGTGATTTGGGGATGAAATGATTGGGGATTAAATGATTCCGGGATTAAATGGTTGGGGATTAAGTGACGGGGATGAATTGATTCGGGGATGAAATGATTCGGGGATTAAATGATGGGGATTAAATGATTGGGATTAACATTCCGGGAATCTACAGTATGGCTAGCCACATTCTAAATCCATTCAAAATACGTGTTGACTCATGCCAAGCCAAACAAAAATGTGATGCGAAAAAACCAATTTTCGTTTCTCGGCTTGTTTCATTATTCATGGGTTGGGGCGGCAGTGCGGTCTCAATGGAATCCTATTACAAACTAAGTAGATATTTTAGAAATCCAGCACAGGAAGCTGAATGTAAAACGGGAAAATATGGGAGGTTGTAAAGCAATGTAAGTCGTAAGTAACATTGAAACCATGAGCTCCGGGAAAAAGAACAAATACAAAGGAAAGTGACTGCCTGTGTTGTTCTCTTTACTGTTTCCGTAGCTGTTCAGTTGGTAATATTTTGGTACGACAGAAAGGTTGGTTACTTTCAAACGACTTAAAAATTAGCTCGGATATGTAATAGATGCGTTTTTGTATAAGCATATACTTCTCGTATTGTTTACATGTACGACTCGTTTGCTATTTAATGTTTTTAGTTATGGGCTAAATTGCTACAAAATTTATTAAAACCGAATTTGAGGACAAGGTATGGATTTATTTGAATGAGACATACAAACAATATAGTATCTAATCATGTGTGAAGCATAAAAGTATTTAGTCACCTCAAGATTTTATTTCGTTTCCAGCTGTCATAAAAATGAAACCCTTAGAGGGGTGTACATCACACAAACATTTGATAAGATTATCTTAGAGTTGTATTTTAATCACATGGAGATAGGCATTTTGTTCTTCTGAAGGTGCGAATATTAGTGGATGAAAACAGATGATTAGATAAACTGATGTTTCCTCCACTTCGCTTCATTTTATTTAACTCTAATCAAAGCTGACAACTCCAATCACATAAATTTTTAAGTATCTGCAGAAGGTTAGGATTGGCGACACAGCGTGTATTTCTTCCCGGACGCGAAGCACAAACAAGGTCTAGCGGAAAATACAGGCAATTAAAGGCGCTCAATAGAGCGTTTAGTTGCTTGCCTTTTCTACAGAGTAAATATACTGAAGTTGTTTAAAAATGAGAAGGCAAGCTTGCCTTTGTGCCACTGGCTGGAATTGACGTGAATGTAAACATAAATGAAAAAAAATTTCCTTCTATTCATTAACTTTTAATTGATCTATTTCTTGCTTACAGACTCCTTAATTGCTTGTTTCATAATGTCATTGAGTGGTCAGGAGCTTCTACAAAAAAGACTATTCTCGTAAATGATTTTATCATTTTAAGTTACAGTCAACAAATTGTGTTTACACGTTTTGCTATCAGTGAATCCCGCCGCAAAAAACAGAGACATTGGCACATCCAATGACAATGTTTACCAACGCTTTACGTTTTTGAAGTCTATATGGTTGCTGTAACCACAGCTACCTCGACTAACCATTCCATTTAATCTACTACTAAATTTATCAGCATTGAAATTTCAGCAACCAATCTGACGTAGTGGGTTTTGTGCAAAGTCACTTTAAGTAAAATGGGGTTAAATTTTTAACGAGGAAGGATCGTTTTGGTTCAGTTTGATTTTGCTTGGGAAAGGTGAAAGTGGCATCAGAATAAGAGTCCGAATCACGTTCAGACTTAACAGGCTGCTTTTATTGGGGTTTTGGGGTTGTATTCAGGGATGCACATTTGGTTTGCCCACCAACCACCGGCTACCAACCACCGCGGTGAAGTTGATACTACCAACCACCGACCACCAGCTACCATTTAAAATCCCCTACCACCGACCACACCACCAACAAATACCACCAAACAAAATTTTTAAGCCAGATTGCCAGATTTAACAAGCTTTCTCTTGATTTCCAAACAAAGTTTCTATTCCAGGTTCGAATTCCAAGTGGTATAAAAAGTACTAAAACACTTAGCCCTTTCATCAGTTTGGAACACTGAGAGAAGGAGTTTTCGTGACTTTCTTCGATTTACGTCAAAATTGGCACATATGTACACATTTATCTTGTGAATTCAAAAATAGTAATATTTTGGTCTAAGGGTGACGATGTCAGTAAAAAATTGATGACCAAATGTGACCATTTTCATGTATTTGAAGAATACTAGGATTTTTGTAGTTTTTTGAGGATAACTTTTGTATGCATCCAAATCTCGAAAATCGCCTGGATGCCCATCCTAGAATATTTATTGCGTGTTTAAACAAAACAAACCTCAAGACAAAATTCGGTTCCATGGTGGAGATATTTGGAAAAATGTATGGGCATGTATGCCAAACTTGACAGAATCCATCGTGCCAAAAGTGACAGAATGCTGTTTCAATCTGCGTCATCCAAATTGTCTCATTAATATACCAAATTAAAGCCAATGAAAAACGACAGGATCGTGTTTCTCAGTTTTTTGAAATACACTCTAACAAGAAAGTTATGACCATATTTACAAAGTGATGGATTTTTGGACAAAATGGAAAGTTTCACACCAAACTCATTCTCTGAAGGACATCCCACAGTTTTTCCGCACCAAAAACCACAAGAATGTAAAATACTAAGCTGGGTGTGTAGAGTACTCGCTCAGCCACAACAAATCCTACGTGGAAGAAGATATTAGATACCGGCAAGAATGGAAGCACAATAAAAAGACATAAAGCTACTACTTTCTCTGTTTTTGTTCTGCCTCGAAAGCACATTTTGCAGAGAATACTAAGCTTAGGAAAAACATAAGCGTAAAAAGGTTTCTGCAGTCTAATACGGATTCATTTAAAGGAATTGAACCCATTTGCCAATCATAGTTTAGATTTGATGGGTTAAGTATGAGCCAAGAACCGAACACTGGTAGGTACATAAATGTTAACAGTCGGGTAAGGAATGAGTCAGAGTAAGCCACGGGGTTGTCTTGACGACCAAAGTCGGGAAATGAACCATTCATCAAATATATTCGGAATATTAAGCTGACCAAAATCTACTTTAAAAATCAGAAATTAACAACTGTAATGTCTAATGTTATGTTTTATTTTAAAATTCTTTTAAAATTGAATACTCAATTGCCAGATAATATAATATTTTCTTGATATTTACAAGGAACAGCATAAATGTGGTTCGTTGTTTCAACTTTGGGCTACGTTGGACTTTGAAAAGTTTTTGCATAAAATTTTGACCTTTGGTTAGAATGTCATCTTTCTATCAAGTGGGAGCACTTTTGTATTCGTTAGTAAATTTTATAAGCTCATTGTGTACGTCGTATAGCAAGTTGATACCAAGAACTGTGATACCTGTTTCTTTTGCAAGCATGGCTAAACATCCAACCAAACCGGAAAAAAAAGCAGAATCAAAATTTTTCCTGAATTTGAACTTGTCTCCAGCTCATAATACGATACAGTATTTTTCTTGAGATTGATTTCACTTTCTTTCAACTTTTGTATACTTGGATTCACAAACTTTCCAACGTAAATCCTTTCTGTATTCATTATGATTTGAGTCATGCAATGTTTCCCTTTGATTTTCACTTTCACTCTGCAAGATTTTTTCATATAGCAGAAATGCCGATAACATTAGTAAACACGCCAATGCATCAGCTCGACCTGTGATGCCAGCAACTGCTTCGGTATGAATTGGATGAATAGCAAAAATCACACTTGCAAGTAAACTTGTTGTCAATGTCAACTGTAAAACACGTAGACACAAGCAAAATATCAATGTAGAAACCAAACCGTGTATTAGAATTAGAACGTTGGTTCCGTGAAATACTTCTGGGCAAAGCGTTTCTCCACACAGCCTATAATTCAATCTAAATGGAGAAAGCAAGCAAAGAAATCAATATATTAGTACTATGATGACGGTTGATTGACTAACCGCATTAGGCTTTACAATTCAGCTTGCCAATTCATATTTTATGAGTACTTGTTTTCTTGAAATAACAATGTCATGCAACTTCTATGCGTAATGAAGATATTATGTCGCTTTGTCCTGTTTACTCGTATCATTTTTGTTCGGTAATCAAAACCTATGTGATAGGAAAACTGTCAAAGAAAATCAATATTGTGACTATTTGGAAATTCCAAGTTGAAATAAGCGTCACAATTACTTGTTGAGATTTTAGTATTCAAGTTATTCCTGAGTTAAAATCTTACAAAAATGTGGAATACTGAATTTTCTTCCTGTAGCTTCTACTTGTAAGGGTAATCTGAGACACGCAAAGAATATTTCTCACCTGAATGTTAACACAGTCAGAGGCCTGTAGCTCTTATGTGAATTTGGACTGAACATAGGCATTCCCCAGTAATCATTCTTCTACAAAGACCAGCAATCGGCTCTTTCACTTAAAGAAGATTCATAAGTTTTTCTCAGGCTAACGTCCGGATTACGCACAATAGCCACAATATCGTCGTGAACAAAAACCACATCTTAAACTGTTCCAGTATATGCCCACCACCATGAGAAAAATGATAATGTGACATAAAAACATTTTCACACTCTCTTCAGATGTGCTATTTCCTTTCATGTTTCAATTAATAGAATGCTTGCAAAAGTTGGTGTGCACTTTGAAAATAACGTATACGCTTCAAAAACGGAGTTGTTGTTGAAACTGAAACAAATATTTTAATACGTGTTGTAATACCAACAACTTGCAACTGTAAAACTAAACTTATTTTATGTTGCAAATTACCCCATATTAAAATTCTGCAAAATTTCAAGCCCTTTAAGAAATGTTTGTGAAGTAAACTTGTTTGCTCGCCTACATTACACACGTTAATTTGCAATATCCGTGTTACCCCGGTAAAGAAACAACAAGAGCAAAAACCTTTATCGGAAACTTGTGTGGCATGAAAAGGCTCTTTCTGGCGTGAGCTTTGCCAGCAGACTGACTGGAATCCAAGGAATGCACGATGTTATTATATGCTTTAAGGAAGCCTGGGAAAGTATTTGACCAAGGCGGTAGTGCTCTACTGCTGCTTGATTGTATTACTGTAATATTTGTAAGCTCCCGAAATGCAATGCAGCCATCAACTTTAATTGAACTTAATGCCAAGGAAAAAAAGGAAAAGACAGCAATTTCAATACAGAGCTATGAAATAATGAGAATGGGCATTATAGTTTTGAAGAAAACAATTTTCTGTAGATAGGTAGGCTTTGCTATTGAGAAGCTTTACAAGTGAAAATCATATGAAGAGGTAAGCTAAACCGGAAAAATCGGATAATATGTATTGTTGTGATTGACACATGCCAATCAATTGATTTTGTTTTCATGTATTTGGATATGAAATGACATTGACATTTGCGTGTTTAGGCAAAAGGAAAGCTTACGATGATGACTTATAGCGAACATTAATGCTGCGGACATATCAGTTTAAGCATTAAGATTGCTAAAATTGATTGATGTTATCTCTCAGTAATAAATATGTAAAAGATAAAACTAAGCCACAGTACACATTTTCCTATGAGTTTATATATTTTTAAGCTTCAACGCAAATTACAAAATTGTGATTTACACTTGAAATCTCAAACATTTTAAATTCCATTACTTGTATAAAAGAAGTCAAAGTATAGGAATAGAAATCCAAGCAAAAACGTGAAGCAGGGTGTACTTTCGAACGGTTACTTTATCTCCTTAGTGTCAATGCGTTCCATTGTTGATACATTGAGACAAGCAGCAAGCCAGGTCAAATAATTTTCGCTGTGTCTTTTTTTGCTTGTTATTTGGTTGTAATTTTTCGTATCTATTGAGATAAAGTAACCGATTGAAAAATAACATAGGGAACATAGGCGCAGTGCTGGATTTGCTTCTATTTACAATCCTATTCTTTTAGGTCTTTTACTTGTATTGTATTCTACAAAGCCAACACATATAACTTCATACACCATCGTATGATTTTGCGTTTTATTCCAAATTTCAACCCTGCAAAAACTTCTTTTTTGAAAACTCTTCAAGTTTTCTTGTAGTGGCGTTTCGTTTTCCCTCAAAAGTTCAGAACACAGAGTAGCAGGGTTCAATCCTGCCATTCTGCGACCACCTTCTTTCGTTGGCAGCACAGCAGCAACTGAAACCGAAAAGGGAAAATCACCCAGTGTCACTTTTCCCCTGCTCTCTGTTCTGCAACTTCCACAAACTTTATCCTAGTGCTTTCTCCGTGCGTAAACGCTGCCAAAGTTACTTACACCAAACAACCAGCATACCAGCTTTGCTTATGTATTACCTCCACGTTGCCTTCCCATTCCTGGTTCGAGATTCGCAGAATGTTTCATGTCGGTAGTCGGTATAATGGAAATTCGTTGGGAATGCAATTCCACCCTAAGCCATGAATATTGGAACCACTACGTGTATGCAACCCCTTCTCTAATATACCCGTTTCCATTTTTATTTAGTTCTGCGTGAGTCAATACAAAATCCAAATGGGTTTCGGATGCGGTAGAGTTTATGGAAATATGAATCATTTAGCAATTTTGTTACGTTTTAATTTCATTAAAAATATGTTTCAGTGAATGTTTACAGGATAGGGAAGCCAAGATTCTAAAAAGTTGTCCCGTTAAAAGTTGTGCTACAGCTTTTTTAGAAAGGATTATCCATTCACATTTTTAAATAGGTTTTAATTTGGCATTTCAAGCATTTGGTATTAACGCATATTGTTGCAACAATTTACAAAAATAGTTAACCCGTGAAGAAAACTTTACTGCTGAATGTAACGTGTGAGCACAATGTCTCTTTTTCAGTATTTTGGCAATTTTATACCCTTTACTAGTATATGGTCTACAAAACAGCGATCCATCTGTTGCACAGTGACACGTACATGTTGTTTTGGTACATAAATGAAATCGTTGGGAATTTCCTGATTGAGCATTGTCTTTTCTGTGCCTACTCCATTTACTTGTCTTGTAGTTCCTCATTTATCAAAGTTTGGCTTTAAAAAGTTCCAAAACAGGTTTTCTTGTCTCTGGTGGCCAAACTGCGAAGTAAAAGATGTTACTTTGCAAAGCGTTTCTGTTAAATAAATTGTTTGTGTGTAATGATGTTTCTTTCAACTAGTTTTTCAAACTTTAGTAAATATACTTATATTGTTACATTCATGAGTTTAGAAACAGTGCTACATTATGCAACATTTGTGATCCCTGTAAAATAATTACTACAATGCTCACTAGTGTATGCTTGTTCATTAAAGTAGAAATGGTGTTGTTACTTTGAGGCACAAAGTTATTTATAAGATTAGGACAAATCCATTTTATTTTTTATTACTTTGTCTGCTTGGGGATCAGGTTGTAGGCTGTAGGTAACTTCAATTTAGAACTTTTTATGAGTGATTCAGTAGACAGACTAAATACTAAACTAAATACGCTTCATCTCTAAGGTGCACACATTTTTAAAGCGGTTTTTTACAAAATGGAGTAGTTGCTCAGATGTGTAGCGAGAAATGTTTTATTGCGTTAAGAACGTTTCAAAACTTCTGCACAGAAGTTTGTAAAGGCCGGGTTGTGCCCTCTTCCTAAACAGAATGCGAACGAAATAAATAACACCAGGTTTAAAAATAATTAAAGAAAAAGTTACATAGAGTGGTGAAATAAAAAGGTGATGGTGTTATCAGGTGTTCCAATCCTGGACCGCCAATTTCCTTTCCTTTTTTACTCTTTTTGGAAATTGTATCCGCCTATTTCGCACAGCTGAAAACATATAAACGTTTGGTTGCTTCAACCCAGCACACATAATCAGAGAAAGAGAAAACTGCAAGACAGCAGAAATTTCTGTTATTTTTACTTTGTGTATAGGCTTGCATGACTCACCAAGAACTGATAGGTTGTAGGTGTCACATTTCTAAAATGTTTTATCAAGCCAAATTATTCCATCATTTTACTGCCATTGGAGTTAGCTGATATTTCAATAGAAGAGAGAAGTCGATTGGATTCTATGTATTCAGTAAAACCTGGGCATGATTCATGCCCTTGATTGCGATGGTAGCTTTTATACTACGCAATGTCAAAATAAGAGCAAATATATTTTTAAAAAAGAATAAAAACTAAGCTTTGGCGAACTCAAGTTTGATACAAACCCCGCTTTCGGAGCGCTATAATGCAGAAAGATTAGTACAATAACCATTTTTGACGGTATTTACTAGTATTCCTGCGTTTGGAGAAAGTTGACGTTTGAGCGGCGAACCGAATTTGCTTAAACAATATTATACTAAGTTTCATAAATATGGATTGTTTCCAAGATTTAGCCGCTTTTTAAATGCCTAATGTAAAAGCCGGACTTCAGATCCGAGTAAATAGGTTTTAAAATTTACGCATGCACCTTATTTGCCCAACAGAAAAAAGAACGCTATGCGTTTTCATTAGGTATCTAACGTGATATTCTTTCTTGCATGTTCCTGCATAATTGGATTTATTAAAAGAATTTTCGCTTTCATCTCACTATAATATTAATAGCTTTAAATATTGTTTTACTGCATTCCGTAAACTAAGCAATGTACTAACCAGTCTCAAACTGCATGCTCAAACCTGTTAACTTGATAAGGTAAAAATTGGTAGTGAACGTTCTGTAAAACGTTTCAAGATCAAATGCATATGCAAAATGCGTATTTCTTATTCTCAATTAAGTTGACACATATTTATTTATTTTGATCTCTATGTGTTGACATAACATTTAACCTTTCCGTATCATATCCAAAACCTTATTTAAAGGTCACTGTTGAAAGAATAAAACAGGACCATAGGACGCCAAGGTCGCACTTTGCTATGGGTTTGTTTTCTTACGCAAGCTCTTTCTGCATTTTGTGTCTGATGTAGAGTTTCCCATAAACTTATGTTGTACTGCATTTTCCACTCCTGTATCCCGGAAACTGTTCTCATTAGTAATGTGCACAACATGAAGAAAATTACACGTCAAATAAACACAATGAACGAAATTACTTTTCTGGCGGAAAAGCGACTAAGTCTACTAATTGTGCCATGTAACACTGAGCACACTAATTGGATGTCAAGGCGGAAAAACTGGAAACTCAATGGGCTAGCAAAGAAAGTGATTAGTGGGTTCTACTGGTGGAAAACAGGATGTTAAAGTTATTATATTGAAACAAAGTAGGGAGATCAGCAAACTGGCACCGCGGGACATATATACCGCTCAAAATGTCACTGGACCGAATACTCCTTTTTTTCTAATTATGCGTACATCTTTGGCAGATCACCACAGATATAGCTGTGTGTATTAGTATCCCTACAGGTTAAGTGCAATTGTCTCTTAATGAGCGCAAGACATTTAACTTTCTCTTTACGGTCAAAATAGCTTCAGCTTTAAATACAATCTGTAGAATATTTGTGTAATGGCAAAGGGATAAGTATTTCATGCAAAATCTCGTTGTAAATAAACTAACACTGTGTTAAAATAACTTAGAATGCTTATATGCTTCGATTTCAGAAGACAAAACAAATTACTTAGTTATGAAGTTTCCATAAAAATCCTTGTTTATGAACGGATACGATTAAAGTTATATTCATGTCTTTTTATCTGCACTCAAACAAAAAAACAATCCACAAAATCCCGCATTGACGCAGCAACACCTGATTTGTTCTGACTTCACGTGAAAAATATATAATTATATATTAAAAATCACAAAATTATATGAATCACATCTGACCCCTTGGAACCGATTTACTTCACTATGCAGATTTTATATACTTTTCAATCAAACTGTAACTTTTTAACAAGCTTGTTTTGCTAACAAAACGTCGGTGCTGCTTTGATGTTATGATTGAAAGCAGTCATAATTAATGTAATTTTGTGATTTTTAGTGATGAATTTTTGCAAAACATCAAAAACCAATTTGCTATGACAGTGAAATGCGCTTGTACTTTGTAAATAATTGGTGAGAGTTTAATGGTTTAATAATGTTTATGCCATTGGTGCACCCATTCAGGAAGAAAACCCAGTATATAAGCCTGTTCAGCTCTAGGTTTGAATTACTTCCATTTCACCAAGACATTGGTTACGATATTGTTTCATTGAAGTGAATAATACACATACTCAACATGACAAGTCGCATTTACCTTGCTTTGTTGCAGGTTCTGGTGTTGACAATTGTTGGACTTGTTTTGCCTGCTCTTGGCAGTTCTACAGCTGGTATAAAAAATTATTTTAAGAGACACTTATAATTGGATTTTAAAATTAATTTAAACAATTGTTTCTTATAGTCGCACTTCCAAAAAGCCTTCGAGTTATAGGAACGATCGAAGGCAAAACCTACATGGCTGACAACTCCACGGCAAGGGTACGTTTTACATTTGACCTACCAGCGTAAATAATTTACAAAGAATTTACTCAATTTCAGAACTGGACAGACGCTAAAGCGTTTTGTAACAGTTCCGGAATGCGTTTAGCAACCATAACCACAACCGGTCATGCTGCTTTTCTTCATCAACAGAGGAAAGCCTTTATGGAATATGAGAAATTCAGAAATGTTTATATTTGAATTTTGTATTGTAATCTAGAAAAACTTAGCATTCTTTTGCTATTTTAGGGCACTGGATAGGTGGTCGTGACAAGCAAACCATTGATCAGTTTCCATGGGATCATAGTGGTGACAGTGTACAAAATACAACCAGTCGGTTTAAATTTGGTGCTGGTATAAATGTTTGTCTTTTTCATCATCCCAGTATAAATACAAATGGAGAGATGTACGCAGATAGATGCATTAATAAAGCTGCTGTACTTTGCGAGATTGCGCACGGTTATGATTGATACTATTTGTTGTACGTTCAGGGTTTACTTTAGTTTATGTAATGCGTGTACATTTTGATGGCTACTAACATAAAATAAAATTAAGTTTGTATTCGAAACCGGGCATCAAATACAAGCCTTGGTAATTCGAGTCAAATTTGATACATAAGCTGAGCTTTGAATATATACCGGAATTGAAATAGAACACACGTATGCTGCACGTTGTTGTAGTGAGCAGTCTAAAACCTTATCCGGATGTAATTTGTATGACATTGCATTGTAAGCTTGGCTATAAATTCTAAATATTATCTTTTGTCTTTTTCTTGCTCTATGACTTTGGAAGATTAATAAAGCAGATGGCTAGTTTTCGTGTTATTTAGTGGAATACGCATGCATCGCCATAAGTTAATGTTTCATATTTGGCATATATGGCATTTGGAATTTCCAAAAAAAAACGTTCAGAAACAAAAACAACCAACAGCACTGACAGCTTGGTTAAAAAACTGAGAGACAAGGGTGTTGCGCAAAAAAGACCAGAGTTGCTGGTAACGTTCCTGAGTCCTTTATGTAGGTTCCGACAAGAGAAAACGAATTGGCATTTTGAATGTTGGATTTTAACGTAATCATATTTTAATGAAAGTGTGAATTACGCCATGATATCATCTGATCAATTCACGATACCGCCTTATCCCGCAAACTACTTATCAACAATTTTATTGGCAACAGTGTATTGCCAGACTTCACAGGCAAACATACTTGTATTCTTTAAAAATAATGTGATTGACACACGCCATTACTCTGTGTTCATTTGCAAGAAAATGAAACATCAAAGATATTGCCTATTTTCCTAGAATCACTCAAATAGTGAATGCCAAGCAGTATCATCTTTTAGTTTTTGTTAGAAGTTATGCCCGCATCTGCGATGCAGGCCACACTCTTTAACTTAGACCTCGCGCTGTTTTTACTGAATCTCAAAATGTTCCAATTTAATAAGTTTTTAGCTTACAGAAGATTTCCAATACATGCAAGCTTTAAACACCATATCAACCTGAGGGGCATGCTGGCAAAAAAAACACTGAAAGCATAACAGGGAATGTCACACAAGCCATTCTACCGACTTGTTTTTGTCACCGATAAAGAATGTATTTTATTAGGTTGCTGGTATTATGCTTTGCTGCTTATTGTTGTAATTGGTAAGAACACTCGTAATACGAAACAATCTCTGCGATCCTCCCAAAGAGAAATGGATGCTTTCTAAAATTTATATTAGAAAAATATTTGCACATATAGTGCTACTATAGAGTGGAAATGTTTTTTAATTTTTGTATTTCTGTGCATTGGTCACATGTTCATTTATAATGGTAACCGACTATAGTAAAATATTTTTCACTTTATCAGTTCGTAGCCCGTTTCCTGCAATTAATGCATAACGGTACACAAGTCTCTTGAGCACACAAACTGAAAAAACTATACTCGAATATATACCCTCCTAAAGTTGTAAAAATGCTACAGTAATTGTTACGCTGGAATCACAGCAGAAATGTAACAGATTTTAAGTTTCTTTATTGAACAAAGTTATCCACAAACGCTCTTCAAATCAAAACTAACTTCATTACTATTGGAAAAGTATCAAGTCTACGTTTCCTATTTGTAAGTTCTAATCCCTCAGGCATTATCATATTTCTCCTGGAAAACACTTGTTCTATGGCTGATTTAAAAGCCAAACTTTAATAAGTGAGTTGCTTAAAAAACTAAATTGCTAATCTATGAGGAAAACACCGTTTTTGACCAGAATCATAAGCATGGCATTGTCTAATTGTTTTTAAAGTGTGTACATGTTTGAACTTAAAATTTGTTACGGCTTATTTTTTTTACAAAATACAATACATAAGCAATATACATAAGCAATATATTCTAGCAATTCTAGTTAGACTAGCAAAGTAGCAATTATGTTCTTCGCAAAAAGACCGGATGAGCTTTAATTGATTTGTTGGTTTCAATTCACTGCTTGTGTAAAATTAAGAATTGAAAAAGCAATATACTAAATAAAGAGAAACGAACAAAACAATTTTAGAATCAAGAAAATTCCTGTGGTTTGTCCATTTCTATTTACAAAGTTCAAAACCTTTACCCAGTTCACCAAGGTACGTTAGTAACTCTGCGCGACAAAAAATCAGTTGTAACCAAAAACATCTCACTGACAATATTTATGTTCCTTCCTTTCCACGCCATAAGATACAGTAACGGTGGTCATTTACATTGTGTTAAGCTGTAGAAGTTTTGTAGAAGCTTTGAATAAAGTTCAGTGAACCGGAACAAAGGCACGTTCTTTGCTTAGAATATGAAATGATTTTCTAGTTCTAAACTAAACCTATGGAGTGGAAATCTAAATTTTTTATTTGGAGTGGAGATATGTTATGCAAAGTATATTAACATGCCTTTGTAGCTGGATCGAGAATGCCAACATGTTGTGGTTTTTAAAAAATGACCGCCCTGAAGAGGCCTATCAACATACCATCGGAAAACGAGAATCGCTTAGGAGTTTTTTATGAATACAATTGAAAACTATGCTACAACAGACCCTAATGTTTTAAGTGAAAAGTAATTTTATGCTTAAAGTACCTCAAAAAAGGAGAAGATACAAACATCTGAATTTGATATAAGAATTTAGGGAAAAGCCAAATAGATTTGTTTGCAGGAATCTCTTCAAGAGATAAATATGTACAAACTGTAATACTTTCTAATACAAATATGTACAAAACATACAAAATTATATAGTAATAAAGTATATTACTATTTAGTCTTCCTGAAATGTCAAATGAAACAAACAGCAAAATTGCTTTTCCACGACTGCTTAACAAATTCTATGGAGTATATATCATTCCTGCAAACAAAAACAATAACAATAACTAGCCTCAAATACTAGCGACACTCAGAAATAATGATTATGCTGACAGTTCAAATTAAAAACTATCGAACCGTTGTAATTGCATTTCACTATTCCAGAAAACGTTTACACCCAAACGCTTTTCCTTTGTGTTAAGAACCTTGTTTCAGGCTTAACCACGAGACAAAAGCACATGTTTTTTCGTGACGATTTACTTAATGATACACATGATTACGGAATATATAATTTTTAAGAGAATTCGGATTGCAATAGTTGTCAGATTTTTTTGTTGTCTAGTTTTTATATCTAAAAAATTCAGACATTTTTTATGTTGTAGTTTGATCTATATGTCGGCAGATACAGGTGATTATTTATTTCTCACTGTCGTTAACCTAGCACACCTTCTAGACAATACTAACGATAATAAAATGCATATACAGAATTTTTTCTTTAATTTGCCATTGTTCTGTTAATCAGTCATTACTGCTGGCATCATTTATAGAGTCATATGTCCTACATGCAGAATAGTTGTACGAGTCCGTATTGTGAACGTGGTTTTAGGCACGGTTGCATAAAAATACGGGGTAGCTTCAAATCTTAACAAACTATATAATACAAAATGTACTCCACCTTCTACAAGATTTGCTGGGCTGTAATTTGTGGCCTAATTCTAAACGAGTGGCTTGTTCATTCGCGTAAGTCTTGCATAAAAATACTGTAAAATCTTAAATAGTAATTTGACATTTTTTTAAATTTAGTAAAATGCTACACTCAAATGTGTTCTTGCGTTGACGAGGATGATGGAAAGTGGGATCAGTTGAAAACTCTCGATAAACAAAACTGTGGATGTCGACATGAAGGACTAGGTAAAGTTTCAGATTGTGACTTTGAGCGACCAACATGCGTGGATGTTACGTACTTCAACGCAACAGGACAAACCCGATTCAAAACTTGTGGCAAGAAGGCTGAAGATGGAGACTCGGAAAAAATTGCGCGCTGCAAAAAGTTTGCTGGTCAAACCAACGAGGAAGTGGAATGCACTTGCGAGGAAGATTTATGTAACACTGCGTTTACCAACGTTTTCAAGCAATACCAGGAATTAGATGCGTTTCGAAATAGAATCGAAGCAAGCTAAAAATATTATAATCTAAACAGCAAATTGATTTATTTAATTAATTGAATGCAATAATGAAACTCAGTCAGGTGTAAAAGGAAATGATGCAAAATTGATTGTGTACAATTGTGATTGACTTTTGCTTATTTTCAGTAAAATGAAATTTTATCATTTTTTCATTCAGCAAAATAATTTGTTATTTTAACGATTACATATTATATAATACGGTATTTACTTGCACGGTGTTAAATTTTACGACTTAGCGCTAGTCTTATATTTAAGGTTCTATTAATTTGAGTTTTATATCAGAAATTGTTCTGCTTTATCAAAATGATAACGCCAAACTTAAACAGCGATGTTTGTTTGGTTATATCACTGGTTGTCAAGTTGGAATACCTAACGTTGATAGTAAAAGATATGCTTTCTTCTTAAAGTGACTGTTATATAAAGAAATGGTTTTGCAAAACAACATCAATTTTTGTGACCAATTCAGCATATCGTTTTTGTAGTGCCAACTATTATATTCAAAGTGTCTGTCATAAACTATATTTTAACATTTAATCTGACACACAACAGCATATGCATTACAAAATTCCAGCGACAGTCTGTCTAGCTAACTTCTAGCAGCATTTTTAATACATAGTGCACGTATCAATTAGTAGAAGAAACTGCGTTAAACAAGCTTTAGTTGCTGCTAAAAGTTCTGGTATAGTAATTGATATGACGAAAACAATAAGATTATAATCTGACTGGGGCGACGATGGATATGTCACTTCATAACCTTGGGTAACACGGTTTACTCGAAGTGATCGAATAGAATTATGCAGAGTTTGGTTTGTTCCCAACTGATTGGGTGATGCAGATACAATAGAACGCAAGTATGAATCAACAGACGCTCTACCTGAGTCCCTACTAGAAGTTGTGCTTTGCCTTCCGGTTCCTCTAATATGATTTAGGTAGTTCCCGGAACTACTTTTGGGACGAGGCGTGTTATAAACCCCCTGGTGTCGCATGTCATCCGGTTGTATCTGTAAACGGGTGGTATGCTGTTGATAAAATGGGAGTGTGCATCTCTCATGGTCGTGTGGCATTCTCTCATCACGAAGCCTTTCTACTTGCTGAAATGCGCTGCATTCACTTACAGGAATGTTGCCTAAATTGGGATAACGCGGAACTGAAGCAGCAATTCTTTCTCTATTGTGTTCACTAATTCTCAAAGTGCTTAATCTATTGGCCACGTCGTCATAGTTCAATATTCTTAGTGCCTGAACTAGAGTATCCAATGTTGCTCTTGTAGACATTTTGTATATCCAAAAGCCAAGCAGACTTTCCAGTGGTCCTTCATAAGTAGCATGTTTGTTGCGTAGATCAAGTTGTAACTGTTGCGTTTCTTCTTTTAATTATAATACAACATTGTGAGTGGATTTTCACATCACCGTTTTGACTTACAATTAGCTTTTGAATACCAAAAGTGTTTAAAGGACCTTATTCAAGTTGTCACTGCACTGGGTCCCTGCCCTAACTTTTCAGCTACAAGCAGAATGGTTACAATTTATAGCTCGTTCGAAGGAGCAACTCAAGTACTATTATGCCATAGTTCAGTTATGTCCCGATTCACTTGCGCATGGTCCGATTTTTGCTAAAATATTTTGCGAAAATCCACTTCAATAGACATTACCATACTATATAAAACCTGGTATCTTTGTAATAAGTAGAATGGTTACAAATAATAGTTTATTCAAAAGAACAACTCAAGCACTATTAGGCTACAGTTTAATTATGCCCCGATTTGATTGCGCATGGTTCGATTTTCGCAAAAATATTTTTCACAAAATCCACTTCAAGATGCATTACTATGATATATGAAAACCTCGTATTTTCCTAACCACAAGCAGAATGGTTACAATTCATAATTCGTTCAAAAGAGCAACTCAAGCACTATTACGCTACCGTCCAGTTGTGTCCTGATTTGCTTGCGCATGGTCCGATTTTTGCAAAAATATTTTGCAAAAATCCGCTTAACCAGACATTACTATGCTATATGAAAACCTTATATTTTTGCAAAAATCGGACCATGCGCAAGCAAATCGGGACAAACCTGTTGTGTGACCTAATAGAGCTTGAGCTGCTCCTTCAAATGAGCTGTTATTTGTCACCATTTTACTTGTTGTTACGAAGATACCAGGTTTTTATATAGTATGGTAATGTCTATTGAATTGGATTTTCGCAAAATATTTTGCAAAAATCGGACCATGCGCAAGTGAATCGGGACATAACTGAACTATGGCATAATAGTACTTGAGTTGCTCTTTCGAATGAGCTATAAATTGTAACCATTCTGCTTGTAGCTGAAAAGTTAGGGCAGGGGCCCAATGTAGTGAGAACTTGAATATGGCCCTTTCTGAAATTCCATCTTTCAATAATAAATAGCTAGAATTTGCATTGAACGCGTTTAGTGTAGAAGATTGTAGAAGTAATCCAAATACTTTTAAGCTATAAAACGTCATAGCATGTAAGGTAATTCTTCTGATTACTAAATGTCAAAACGATGTCGAATTGTCAAAAAACAACCTCCTCCAACCAATTATTGAGAAATAGTTAAATGTTGCTTTCAATAAAAAACAAAAAATATAGAAATTGGCCAGTTTAATATACCTTGATAATAGAAATATGTATTTTGTAAAGCTACCGCAAGGGATTGATAAATTCAAGACGACTGTAGTAATATAACTGGTTCAATAGTATTCCAAATTACAGATTTTGAACGTAATATTGAAATGCCACAACTAAAAGCTTGTAGTCGTAATTTTACATCGATTTTTTAAACGCACGGGTTTTCAAATCGATTTTGTCAAACAAAACAACTTTCGTAAGCACTTGTGTTTTATTCAACTAGCTAAGGAATACACTAGTGCCCTACCAAGTTTTTGCTGTGCAATATATTTCCTATTTTTTAGAAACAACTTATCTCAAACAAATATTCTGTTCTAAATAGCAATGTTAAGCGACAGATTTTTTAAAGGCGCCAACATTATAACTTTTATGCTATTTCGACTAGGAATAATCAACTTTAAATGGGATCCCAATAGCGCCTCTTTTAAAAAGCTTGTCAAACCAACTCGCTTATTTGTAGCAAACATGCTAGCCATTTATTTCTGGGAAATTTTCATAGTATATCGACAATATCGTTTTTGGATAACAGACGACATGGAAAACTTCAGTTTTGTTTTTCCTTTTTCCTCTGTCAGTTTAATGGGAAACGTTGTCATGTATATGGTAAATAATCCTAGAGGGAACTTTATGCTTGGAACAAACTGCGGCTTGTGGTATATTCTGCGTATGCAACGTAAGCTTCAAATTTATAACTGTATAAATTAAATTCCGATATTTAAAATCAAAGGTTGAATTTTTTTGAAAACTTTAGACAAATTCTTCCCGTATCACAACCCAAACGCCAGTACCAAAATCAAAATAATTGACTCAATATATCTATCTATGACGGCCACCTTCATATTCACCATGATTTTTAATTTTTATTTAATATCGCGTTTTCCCACTTTTCCAATTTACTTTGGCTCCGTAATACCAACTAGCACTCCTTCGGTTATCAAAATTATTATCATTATTTTTCAGTGTTATATCACCGTTCCAATTTACATGGTATTTTATGCACTTTTAGTTCCACTTATACTTTATTCTACAATACTACTTCATTTTGGTATTACCGAGCTTACACTAGGTCGATTTAAATATGCAGCTCCAGGTTCTCTACGAAATGTAGAAAACCTTACGATTGAATATAGAAGCTTGCAAATTATACAGTTTTATTTTAATTCAGTTATTGGGCCGTTTATATTACCAATGCAGGCTTTGACCTCAGCATTATTCTTAAAAGGTGTTGTCACTTTGCTAAAACGCGGTTCTAATATTGGAGTCATGCCACTTGTGCTTATATTATCGTGGGGCAGTGCAGCTGCGTGTGGTTGGCTAATATTTTTATATATAGGTGCATATTTGTTTAGAAAAGGGATTACTTTATTGCTCTCTTGGAAGATTTATAGAAACTATTGGAATTCAAAACATGATAGAAAGTACATGTCAAAGTTTAGAAAATCGTGTAAGCCACTTTGTGTCTCATTTGATAAAGTATTTAGAATCCGACCAAAATCTATTTTGAGTTTTATTCAAGGACTATCTAGAGGGCTTATGAGGTTACTATTGACACTTGAGAAAAACTAATCAATGGATAAAAGTATTTGTGCGAAAACAGTTTTGTTTAATAAATTATTTGATAAAAGGAGCAACAATATTTGCTTTCAAAGTAGCTGTTTGTATTACGTAGAAAGTAGATTTCCGTGTCGTTTTCATTTGGATTCACAAAATCAATTACCCCCAAATTGATTTCACGGCTAGTCTATAATTTTAAATTGTCCTGATGCTGTCTGTAATATTCTCGGTTTTCATACTCCTTCCTCAATTTTCATAAATTTTAATGATTAAACGTTAAACAGAATACAAGCGCTTGTTCATACCATTTTGTCTGACAGTTCCAAGGATGGATTTGTATTTGTATTAAGATATAAAAAGATAACATTTTACGTTTGAAACGTTTCATGAATATTATCTCGTTTGCTCCAAAAAAGATACATATATGCATTTCTGCATGTTCTGCGGAGTTGCTCTGGTGGCAGAAACGCCTTGGGTGTACGCTGGAATAAGTAGGCAAAATGGATTTTTACTGGTTTTTCGGAATGATTTTGGTGGCAATTGGAGTTGGCATCAAAATTCAGAAAAAACTACCAAGGTAGTGATATGCAATATAAGTTTGGTATTCATTTAAGATTCATCAATAATCAATCAAAAGAAAAAAAGAAAACATTTATCTATTTATTAATTAAATATTTCAGAAGATCAACAGGTCCATATCCACTTCAAGTTGTTGATGCGTTTGATCAGCTTCTGTATAAAATAAGTCTATGCGAGTGGTACAAACAACAAGTTGAAGACGCCGCAGAAGAAATTCGTGAGTATCTGGACTCAGCCCAAAAACACTGTTCAGCATCAAACAAATTTGAAATAGACGATATAATAGTAGCTGGAAGTGTTGGCAAGGGAACGGCAATTCACTACGGCAAAGCAAGCTGCGTTTCAAATGACGTTGATCTCATAATCTACCTCAAAAATACAAAGCCACCATTTAGCGATACGCTAAAAACGTTTGCACAAATTCTAGATGGATGGAATGAAGTGTCAGGAATCATACCTAGGCAATATTCAGTGGAGTTCAATATATGGATCAAAGATATTGGTGATGTGAAAATGGACTTGTTAATTGCTACTGATGATTATGATGATTGCTCAAAAGCAGTAGTAGACACAGCAACAAGCCAAATGGACGAACAACAACGGAGGCAGTTATTAGTCGGTCAAAACAAAGTCATGTCATGTAATTTTACACCAGAGACCGTGCTTCTTATTCGGAGTTTTGTAAAGAACAAATATGTGTTAAATGTGGTGCGATTAGCAAAATACTGGAACGGTATGGTAGACATGACAAAGTTTACCTTTATTCCAGCACGGTCGTATATTATTGAAATTGTGGCAATTGAGGCTCAGCAAACAGTTCTGAAGCAGAAAAAGCGAACAGATTTGATTTCCGGATTTCGCAGATTTTTAGAGAAAATGAGCAGCTTTCGCAAACTTGACATTTCTATAACTGACAATGCAATCGCGGAAGCTGATAAACAGTTCAAAAAGCCAATAATACGAGATCCGGTTAATCCGTACAACAATCTGACTGAAGGAATTCCGACAAAGGCTATGGAGATTTGGGAAAGTCAAGCAAAAAAGACACTGGATATGTTAAAACACTTGCGGAATGAGAAAGTTGATTTGGATTTGGAAGAAAACAAAAAATTTGTTGATGATATTTTTGCATACAAATCGTAGCATGGTAGACCAACAACATTTTCAATGTGAACGATTGTAAATTCTCTCATGAAAATAAATGTTTAATGTTTAGGTTGAGGCTGATTTTGACAATAAAAATCTTGGTTTTCCCTATTATGTAGTTCCGTTCGACAAAGAAATATAGATAGGACGAATTCAACATTGTCTTGAGAATCCTTTGCATCCGTTCACCACACAAAAAATTGAAACTTGAAACTTGTACGTATTTTGGTATGCATTACAGTGGAGAACTTTTCATTTGACCATTAATCAATATTTATCATCCAATTTTCTATTTAATTACTTGCAACATTTAGTGCATGCTACCATTTGCATATAGTATCTGGTTACTTTGCATTTGCAGCTTTTTTATATTACCACGGATAAAACACGAAAAATGCAGTTCTAGCCACAGCAGTGGGGCACATGTTTACCGCAATTCAATATAAGCAATCAGCATGGCAATTGTGGCTTACAGAATTCATGTTCATTTAGATTCATCAGCGTTCATAAACCTTCATTGCCGATGATGACTGAACATAATGCATGCCAAAACAAACAAACGGGAAGCTCATTGACTCTGACAAATGTCAAGGCCATACATTTTTATCGCGTCATATCCATATAGTCTATACTACCACACAATAACAATTTTAGATTAGTAAAAACTATCAGTTTGCATAGCTGCACCTTGAAGCATTCACCGTAAAAGTTTAAAGCATATGCGTTTACAAATGATGTATGAATATATTATCATGCGTATTTCACAAAACAGAAACCTAAAGGCATGTAATTTCTCTGCCGGATAGAATCTTCGGTTTCCCGGAAATTCTAGGCATACTCTCCGAAAAGTCAAAAATTAATCATCACTCTGCAGAAAAATGATTTTTTCCGGGAAATGAATTATTTTTGTCATTTTATTCAAAATTAAGATTCTATTTGCAATACAACCAATGTGATTATCAGTCTTTCTTCAATGCACTACTACGCTTCTTTGGACGAACTGGTCCACTTTTAGTACCTAATCCACCTGTCATCGTCTCAGATGTCATCTCGAATTTATTTTGTATAACAGCGAGAGCGACAACACACATGAAAAAATAAGACTCCAAAACCAGAAGAAGTACAACCGTACTTGAAGAGATATATATAAAGGGTGTGTACTTGTTATGGAGACATTCATGCAAATAGAGTAAATATGCAAATGAAGGCAACATATAAAAAATCGAATGCACCAAACGATAGCTCATCTTTCGGGGGTTCTTCGATGTATTTTTCAGTTTTCCAAAAATAACGCATCGTCATGAAATCCTGGGAGAATGAAGCGTTTGCAAAACGGGTTATATCCTACTTCCAAAATGTCCCTAATAGGTCAAAGGTTAAAACCGTGAAACATTTCGTAGAAAAAGGTAAGCGCCAGACTGTTATACACAGAATATTTCTGGGATATTAATCTACAAAAACCCAGACTGTGGGTTCTCTGAAGGACGTTTTGCAATGTTGGCTCCCTTAAGAAATTTGAAGACGACTTCAAAGGTGTTCAACTAAGACCACTCCACTTTATTGGCGCTGCAGCCAGCAAACTCCACATTCGTCCACAAACGCTAGAACAAAAGGGAGTTACTAAAGTGCACCCCTACGCACCCCCACCCCCCACCCCCCAAAAAATTTACCCCCCACCCCCCAACAAAATCCACCCCCCAACAAAAATTCACCCCCCACCCCCCAACAAAATCCACCCCCCAACAAAAATTCACCCCCCACCCCCCAACAAAATCCACCCCCACCCCCCAAAAAATCCACCCCCCACCCCCCAAAAAAATCCACCCCCACCTTCCAAAAAATCCACCCCCCACCCCCCAACAAAATCCACCCCCCACCCCCAACAAAATCCACCCCCCACCCCCCAACAAAATCCACCCCCCAACAAAAATCCACCCCCCACTATCCAAAAAATCCACCCCCCACCCCCCAACAAAATCCACCCCCCAACAAAAATCCACCCCCCACCTTCCAAAAAATCCACCACCCACCCCTCAACAAAATCCACCCCCCAACAAAAATCCACCCCCCAAAAAATCCACCCCCCAACAAAATCCACCCCCCACCCCCCAACAAAAATCAACCCCCACCCCTAAAAAATCCACCCCCAACAAAATCCACCCCCCAACAAAATCCACCCCACAACAAAAATCCACCCCCAACAAAAATCCACCCCCCATCCCCCAACAAAAATCCACCCCCCACCCCCCACCCCCAACAAAATCCACCCCCAAGAAAATCCACCTGTTCAGTTTCAGTTGGGTCCTAAAGAGGTTTACGGAACTGAATCGCGATTTGTAGTTAAGTTTGAAAAATACAAAATCAGGTAAGAAAAACCCTTGACCAATCTGTCGTTTAGTGTTATGTTTAGTTAGGTTAGGTTTTTTAGGTTAGGTTTTTACCTAAAAATCTTAAATGGAGAGGTAAAAAATTAAGATTTAAGAGCCAAAAATTACCTATTTGTGCCGTTGTCGACGAGTTGATCATTCTGCATTTTTTGGTGTAGATCCAACGGTTGGATTCCAACCTAATAAAGACCTAACCTAACTTAACATAACGACAGATTGGTCAAGGGTTTTTCTTACCTTGGTTTGTATTTTCCAAACTTAACTACAAATCGCGATTCAGTTCCGTAAACCTCATTAGAACCCAACTGAAACTGAACAGGTGTGGATTTTGTTGGGGGGTGGATTTTTGTTGGGGGGTGGATTTTGTTGGGGGGTGGGGGGTGGATTTTTGTTGGGGGTGGATTTTGTTGGGGGGTGGGGGGTGGATTTTTGTTAGGGGTGGATTTTGTTGGGGGGTGGATTTTGTTGGGCGGGGGTGGATTTTTGTTGGGGGGTGGATTTTGTTGGAGGGTGGATTTTGTTTGGGGGTGGATTTTGTTGGGGGGGTGGATTTTTGTTGGGGGGTGGATTTTGTTGGGGGGTGGATTTTGTTGGGGGGTGGATTTTTGTTGGGGGGTGGATTTTGTTGGGGGGTGGGGGGTGGATTTTGTTGGGGGGTGGGGGGTGGATTTTGTTGGGGGGTGGATTTTGTTAGGGGGTGGGGGTGGATTTTGTTGGGGGGTGGATTTTGTTAGGGGGTGGGGGGTGGATTTTTGTTGGGGGGTGGATTTTGTTGGGGGGTGGGGGGTGGATTTTTGGGGGGTGGGGGTGGATTTTTGGGGGGTGGGGGGTGGATTTTTGGGGGGTGGGGGGTGGATTTTTTGGGGGTGGGGGGTGGATTTTTGGGGGGTGGGGGGTGGATTTTTGGGGGGTGGGGGGTGGGGGTGCGTAGGGGTGCACTTTAGTAACTCCCGAACAAAATTAAACTACAGAGGTTGGACTTCAAAGCGTACACCATGCAGCCGGCACCCAAGTGTGTCAAGCTTCAGGATCATGATCAAAAATCTGAAGCACGATTTGCTTACAAAAAAAAACTTTCTAAAACCCTAGTTAATTATGACGGTGCCTACTTCCATTGAGATGGGCAAGGTGTTCCTAAAAACAAATATTTCCATGCTTTCAACTCTAAGCAAGATCTATAAAGCAAGAAAATGCAGCAAACTTCCAAGAACTCCAAAAAATTGACGGTATGGCAGGCTATGCACAAAAACGGGAGCGTTTCCGAAATTTATATTAAAAAGAGGACTGTGTCTACCAAAGAAGACCCAGAGGAATGTTTGATGGCACGTTTAATTCCGGTTATTGTGGAGCACAATCAACGCGAAAAAGTTATCTTCTGCACGTACTAGGCCACTTCACACTAGGCCAAGAACGTAACTCCTACCTGGAAGCTCAAAACACCGATTTTTCCCAAAATCCAAATATGCCCCAAATATTCCACTGGCTAGAGGAATCGAAACATGTTGGAGTTTATACAGAACAAAGCACTCCAATCTACAAAAGCCACCCAACTTACTCCGAGATTTCTCTACCATTTAGAAAAAATTACCACCAAAGTGGCAGAATCATCGGGATATTGGGTTATATGATAAGCCAAATGAGAACTCTACAGCACTGAATACAAAGGCATCAATGAATCCTAATTTATGAGAATATTGTTAACTATTAGTAGTACTAAATGTTAAAAAGTATTGTAGTTAAATAAAGCTTAAATATTAGGAAATATCACAATTTCAAAAATGTCTCCATAACAAGTACACGCCCTTTATTTCAAATGAAATACGATGTACATGAAACTCGCTATCTACAAAATCACTTTTCTAGCACAAAAATTTTGTGACAAAATCTAGCACTGCAACTACTGCTATTCGCACATTAGTAATCAATCGTTTTACAACTTTTGGAAGTATGTCCTTTGTTCTCCAATGGAATGAAATATCTTCCACAGAAATTATTACTCCTTTCCACTATGATCGTTTTGCAATGAGCTCTACACGCTCAAAAACTATATCAGAATCGGTATGACCCATCTTACTTGTGCTAGTTCTGACATCCAACCAGGGATTGAAGTTTCTTGGCACAACAAACATTTGCATCAAATATTTGGTGTGCTAATGACTGTTAAATTTAAAAATAGATGACAAAAATAATACAGGTGGATTAGGTACTAAAAGTGGACCAGTTCGTCCAAAGAAGCGTAGTAGTGCATTGAAGAAAGACTGATAAACGCATTGGTTGTATTGTAAATAGAATCTTAATTCTGAATAAAATGACAAAAATAATTCATTTCCCGGAAAAAATCATTTTTCTGCAGAGTGATGATTAATTTTTGACTATTCGGAGAGTATGCCTAGAATTTCCGGGAAACCAACGATTTTATCCTGACAAATAAAATATTGCCAAACCTAAATGGCAACATTGTGGAATAGACTGGTTGTCATATCGCAAAAGTTGATAAATTCCTTAAAATGTTTTTATCACCGATTGCTGTTTGTTTCCTTCGAGACTATATTGCTTGGTATAATGTGTTTGTTTTTAAATGGTAGCTGAATGTAGAATACCACTGAAATTTCATAAGCCGAAGACGTTTCGTTCGAGCAAGACAAGTCAAAAATGCATTCCACGGTTGTCTTTGTAAATTTAAAATCATATGATGACTAATGCATGTTATACCGCCAAAGCAATTTTACTACTCATAAAATAGAAAATAAATTTGTTTTACAGTCTTTGCTGGTTGTAGTGTTTAAAGGTTTTGTAATTCTGTCCGGTTTTTACTAGAGGTTTTTAAAACAATAACCTATTCATAACTTTTTATAACTTTGTTTACCGCCTAAGGTTAAATATTTAATCTTTTATTACGTAAAAAATACAATAGTTTAATAAAAGTGTGAAAGACCTTGACTCAAGAAATGTTTTCCTTCAATTCATTCAACTCTATTCAAATTCACCACACGTACTACTCTTTTGCATCGGCTTTGATTACTCATAAGCTGACTAAGCAGTTTAGCTGTGAAACTTTATTTGCAAGCATTACTTTATTTCAGCTTATTTTCTTCACAATAATGTCAAGCAGTACACATAGCAGTTTCAAGGAAGCCTTACAGAACGTCTGGACTCAAGCAAATCCCAAAAACTATGGGAGGTTTATAAGATGGAGAAAAACTAAACTGCTTGGGTATATGCAGATGGTAAGTCTTTTGCAGTTGTCATAAAAAACACAATAATTATAAATTATATTGTAAGTTAACCATGCTATTGCAAATTTGCAGCATTTCGTATGTGCTCTGGTAACCTACATATTTTCCATGGTAGCGGCATATGTTATATACACTGGCAGTGGAAACACAATATCGTTGGTTCTGGACAGTTTTTGTAAGATTCTCTTTGCATCTTTTAAAAATATTTTTGCATGCTTCATGTACGATTTCTTATGTTCTTTCAAAAAGGGTTGGGAACGATGCTGCTGGCTATGTTGCTTGGTGCAATTATGCTGATAACGGAACTACTCAAGCACGTTGTTCTATCTTTTCTAGTGATATTATCATCTGGAAATAGTGAAAATGTAAGTATCCTTAAAACACAATTAACGCAACATCAACAAAATATACTTTATAAATCGTTGTTCAACAGGATCCACTTGTTTCGGAAGAGGACGTTCTTAAGTTTATTATAACTGGACTATTGGGAAGAACCGGAACAGGTGTGATGTTTTTGCTGGTGATTATAAGATTCAGTTTTGCTGCGGATTTGGATTGGAACGGGCTTGTCACTATTACCACTACTGTATTGCTCGCCGTTGTATCATCCCTTTGGCAATGGACTAGTTATGTGCAGGTTGTTAACTATTTATGTAGAAGTGGTGGAAATGCTAATACTGAAGACTTAGATTATCAGATTGTATCAACTGCTTTGTAAATAAGTTGTGTTTAGGTTATTTAAATAAAAATGTTGATGTAGTGTACAAACAATTTGAAAACTTAAAGCAGTTGGGAGAATATTAAATTTGAACTGTGTCACCATAGTTTAAGCATTTGACACGTTTAATCAAAGTTTCCAAACTAAAAATTTATGCAAGGTTTCATGACTTAATCCAAAGACCTTACTAAAAGTGTGCTAGGACTTACCCGAATCATTTTTATTAAATGTGTGTAAAGAGGCTAGCAAGCCAGCTGTGACTGGTTTACATATCTGACCCACAGACTTTTTGCTTTTGGTTGCCATATCTCGTTGTTCCCTTTTAACATAAGCAAAAACCAAATAAAAATCAAAGTGTATATCAAAATCAATTGCAAACTTCAAACTGGTAACTTGCAAATCACAAATTTAAAAGCAAATTGAAACATAAGTTTGATTATTTTGCGTATAGCTTTTTATTAAATAATATATTCACGAGTGTAAAAAATAGTTGTTTCAAATTGAAATCCAGTTGGTGTTCATCTGAGTTGGGTTCTGTGTATATCCTCTAAAAACCGGCTATACTGGAATATGGTTAATTCAATCACTTATCAACTTAGGCGCCGCATTTTGTATTGGTTCCTATTTTTGGTTGGTGAGTCTTGTAGCACTGGTGCTGGCAAGGTTTGGTAGATTTAGTGGCGCTTTAGTATAACAAAAGCATTAACAAATCGACCAAGCCTTGCCTCCACCAGTACCACAACAATCTCCATTTAAATTGGTGTCCTGCATTTGCACCGGTAATCACGAATAATAACGAGGATAGATGTTTCTCCTTGGTGGCGATGTCTACAGTGGCAAAGACGATACTGGAACTCTTTAGTAATGCTGGCGTATTTTGAAGCTTTACTAACGTGTCCCGGTTTCGCCTTCACCAACATATTAACTTTTACACTTGAACTGCTTCCCCACTTTTCTTAAATCGCGGTTGTTTAAAAATTCACCGCATGAAAAAACTTCCTTCTTCAATTCCTCATCCACATTGCAATTCTTCTGATGTTTCCTATCCGTTTCTACTTTTTACCACAAACTGCTGAATTTTTATCCTGTCTTCTCAATCCAACCATCCTGATGACTCTGATTGAAGTGAACAAGATGGTGGAATCAAAATTTCAGGTAGTTATAAATAGGCCCCAATTTGTAATTGGTAACAATCCGCAAGCCTGCAAATATGTTGTAGGAGATTTTTTAGAAAAAATCATTTTGAAGAATTAATCTACCAACAAATTCAATCTTTAAATTAGTTTACCCAAAACCGCAATCTCAACCACAATACAAACATGAAATTGGCAAATGTTTTATAAACATCTCAGCTTAGAGTATTCCGCCAACACAGGATCGGTTGCATAATACAAGTGTTGAGCAGGGAGGATGAAGGGAAAATACATCTTGCATTTACCTCACATCCCCCCTGTCCACCACTGCCGCTTCCTTCTTAAAGTAGAAATTAAGCTCTGAGGTCCGCCTGTTGGAATTACTACCGTACTATACCTCATGTTATTGAATTTTATTCGGAATCGAAAATGCAGCTAAAAATCATCCTGCAATACTTTTTCGGTCTCGCCAGAAATTGCTGAAATAATTTCCTGTCTTCTTAATCCCACAACCCAGTACACTCTTATATTCTTTTAAGTGGACTAGATGGTCGAATTAAGATTGCAGGTATTTATTTAAAACTTCCCGGTTTCCAATTTGTAACAACTTAATAACCTGGAAACATACCCTAACCAGAAAATATAAACCAAGGTAAACAATTAGTAAATGCACAAACAGACCTGATTAGTAATTTGTAAAGCTGTTGTTAGGTTATGTTAAGATTCTGCTTTTTTGAGCTATTGTTGGTATTACTGGCGAATGTGACCTTTTCTAAAAATTGTTGTTTTATGGGCTTTTAGCATGAAGGAGATTCAGATAAAGACTTCTGAGGTATGTTTTTGCTTGTGTCCTAAAACGTCTCCTAAAAGTCTCGATCTGAATCCTTCTCCACTTCAAATCCTCTTTTGTGATGGTCGTGCTGAAATTCTTCAAAATTTTCTTCCACAATTCCAAATGGTTTTCTTTAAATCGCGTGCTTTTGTAATTTCCTTGCCGATTCCAATTGGAATAATTTGCCAGGTGAACAAGTAAGCCCAGTGTATTAAAAGAACTGTTGCATCTTGAAAGTTTTGAACAGGGAGAGTGCGGAGCATGTACAAATTGTATTTGCTCTACATTCTCCCTGTCCACCACTTCCACTTTAAATAGGAATTACATGTGGAGTAACTGCCATCCTCCAGGTCATAATATTCCACGTCCTTTTTCAATTTCCATTAAAATGCAAAAACCAAATTCGGTTTCCAGTTGATTTCAATCCCACTCTGTGTGATCTTCTGTTCTAAAAATTTCTCAAAACTGCAAAAGTTGTAAACAGGCTACTTTGGTCACTTACCAACTTTGGTTCCATACTTTTATAGCATCATTCATTTGGTTCTGTCAGTTGTTTGGCACTGATGACGACAAGAATTGACGAGGATTTTCGGATTCAGTACTGGTTTTGTGCAACAAAAACATTACAAAACCGGTCAAACCTCAAACTTTGCTTGTGCTTTTTTATTCTTCATTTAAATTATTTTTCTGCTCAGATCATGCCTTGTCGTTTTTGGTTTCATCGATCACCTATCGTTCAATGTGCTGCGGGGGTATATGCCTTTCCACATGCCAAAACACACGTTCCAATATCAGTTTTTCAAAACACCAGTCCAAATTACTTCCAATTTTAACTTTTCTGTCCTGCCTTCTGAATTCCACCATATTGTACAATTAACCTTTATAACCAATTCTCGGTTTTTTTACGAATCTGTAAAGTTGGAATTATCCTTTAGCAAGGCTCCTAAAGAATATTTTAAATACCGCCGGAATCACGCGGCCTAATTTGTCTTTTGTTTGAATAAACTGTGATATTCTAACTTTATATTCACCAATACATTGTGAGTCTGATGGGGAAACATGTGATTCTTCAATGTGCAAAATAAGTCCATTCTAATCCAAAGAGCAAGCTAATCAAGTAGGACGGATGTGAATTCAACTAACTGTAAGTAGCAGATACATTTTAAGTTGGTAAGGTGCCGTTCGTACAGTATATTCATACAAAATATTTATTCCTAATTTTTAAACTCTATTTTAAACGAATTTGTAAGATTGAATATATTTTTTTATGAATGCTTCCTACTACTACTTATTGTTCGCTTGTGTAGGGGCTTTTCGCTTGCTGGACAAGATAGAACTGATAATCTTATACAAAAAGAGTAGCAAAGCAAATGCATTCCCCAAAGATTTCATACATTATAATTATCATGGAAGTTGTCTCAACAGATCAGAACGTATCAAATATCATATACATGCTATATAGCTGTACATATTTCAGTATACCAGACGATCAGTTAGTATGTTGTATAACCTTACAAAACCAGCAT
This sequence comes from Entomobrya proxima, assembly GCA_029691765.1. NCBI lineage: Eukaryota > Metazoa > Arthropoda > Collembola > Entomobryomorpha > Entomobryidae > Entomobrya > Entomobrya proxima. The sequence continues at coordinate 47,851,160 of CM056172.1, forward strand.
GGAAAACTTTATGCTTAGACATAGCTGAAAAACAGCAAGGAAATTTAGTGAACCATGCGCATGAAGGTATTAAGTACGAAGTATGTTTTGTCACGTGACTTGGAGCTTCTTTTTGGAGCAAAAATACATGGCTTACTTCAGTAATTGATATCGTGCTTATTCTAAAAAGATCAAATACATTACAACGTAAGTCAAAAAGCATGAGTCATTTAATTTGTACCTCAAGCTCTTCAACTTCAGAATAACATTATCACACATACAGGAACTCAATATAAAATTTAAATTTGGATCCGATACAGCATTAGAGTCTAGACGATTGACTGACTTGAAGTCTACTGGAACATGGAGAGTTGAAAACTTTATTTTTGAAAATTCTAAATTTTATTATAAAAGTTACAACTACATTGAAAAAGTGAAAGGTTATTTTCACAAAAGTCACAATATCAGTTTAGAAGTAAAATGTGTCTCACTGGATCTAGTCTAAAACATTGGATTCTGAGGTGCCGTTTAAGGGCACTAAATGTCAATGCGTGGACAAAACTTGACCTACTGATTGTTCTGCTATTTGTAAGTACATACAAGTATTAAAATTTGACATTATATACAATTATTATTACAAAGGTATTTAGCTGTAATATTTGGAAGTTGAATTCAATCCAAACCTTTTTTCAGCAATATATTATGACACTTTTGTCAACTGCTCTTGCAGTTATGATGTGTTGCATGATGTTTTTGCCTGCGGTTTATGGCATGTTTCCACTGGATAAGGAAGGTATGCTTTAATAGCTTGTAAATCTTTTCTAATTTCTTAAAAATACGTGTATATGCGCTTGAGTAATTACACTATTTTACCCTTTTTACAGTGTTGGAGGATCTAAATTTTGCTCTGGAACTAGTAGTTTTTATGTCAGAGTTAGAGCCGCTTCTCCACTTGGGCTTCAATTTTGCACTTTTAGTACCTGGAATGCCATACGAGGTATTTCCTAATCTTTTTACAGAAGTACAAATAAGGCACAATTGCACCAGTAGCGTAACTAATTTTTTAAATGTTCAAAAATGACAGAGAAACTTGATACCAGCAAATTATACAAAAGTGCTTTCAACAATGGGAAAGGTGTGGAGGACTGTGGCTATTGGAATTTTCCTAGTAACTGTATTCGGTTCTGGGATTCTGTCGTTTTATACTTGGACACAATCTGCATCCTTAAGGAAGACTTAGGAACTATGTTAGCAACGAGATAGCAGTGTTGGAATGTTGTGCCGTTTTAAATCTAACTTCAAGGTTTTTGCACCGATTTGTCCCAAATTTTGTACAAATGTACTTGAAGAGTAAGGCTACAATGAGTACTTGTTCTCCACCTTCAAATTGTTTTCTAATTTGAATAATATGAAAAATAAGATTAAGTAATCTATAATATTCTGACCATAAGTCAAATTGAAATCCTAGTAGGTACTCCTTATAAAGCAACCTTTTAGCTTTCTATTTCACTAAATTTTGTGATTCTGCGATGCGAATTGGGGAAGTTAGACTCATTTTGCTGGCATTACTCCCCGTATTCCTCATTTAGCGTAATGTAAAGCCAAAGCCCTGCTCCCTCTACAAGTACCTGTTTATTCAATCTTCGTTATGCGATTTTCGTTACTAGTTCCAAATATTTTACTGTCTTCCTTAACTGTCTGTCACATTTTGGCGTTCTTCTGGTCAATATGGGACTGGCATAAGCTTTGTACAGTTTTTCAGTACATTTTTTCAAACTCAGAGTTACGCATGGAGGGGGATGAGGATGTAGAGCTGCAGACTATATCTGTGTAAACAGGCAATGCTACGCACTTTTTCCAAATTAGAACTTTAATATACTTGATTTGCAGTTCAGCAAGGTTTTGCAGTTATCAATATTATAAATGCGAAATTTGCTTATTTTGTAATGATAGTGGTTTGGTTTTATATGGATTTGATTACTTAAAAGCTACCAATGTAAGTTAATTTTTTTAAACTGTCGTCATTCTCCACCAATATTACAGATGATCCTTTTGGCAAACAAACTAGTAGGTTTAAAGTATAGTACAAACTACAAACTGTTGAAACAATATTGCTAGTATCTAATTATAGAATTCTGGTAACTCTAATTTGCGTTAAACATTTTATATCTAAACCGTTGTTTACCAATGCTTTACAAAATGGTGTTTCGAATTTGGAAAGCACCTTTGGAATTAAATTTGGTATTTCAAAATGTTTAGAGTTGAATAAGTGCTTCACCGAGGAATGTATGTTGCTAAATTATACATGATTTACAGGTTATTTTAGAAACGTTTATTAAGTTTCTTTAACTAGGCTAATGCAACTGTTTTAGTGAATTACGAAGATAAGCAGAAGTATTATATTGATAATAATAATTAAAACGTAGCAACTATGGCAAAATGTCCCCAGAACAACAACAAGAGATCACTTATTGAATTGGACATCAAGGAATAAGTTGGGCATTAACACTTACTGAATTTCGACTTACTCAAAAGTCATAAAAGTATTTGGTTTATTTTCAGATGAAACATACGACATTTAAATGCATGGCAACGTATTTTAAGCAATTGGTAGTAAAACAAGTTAATCTTTTAACTATTTCAAAAATGCATACTCTGTAAAAACGAGTTTGTATCGTGTGACGTCATGAACACCGTTGTAAATTATGTAATCGCAAAATACGTAGAAATGAAATTGAAACGTTTTTGCATTTTTAAAATCAGTTCATCAGTCAATTTGTTTAATAAAAATGCTTGCGTTTGTCTTACTGGAATTCTTAGTTCATGTTTTTAGTATAACTTTGTTATGTTGAAATAAAACCGAAAATGCTTGATCAACTAATAAGTGCCTAGGTCTACGTTCATACATGTATTTTCTGCAGTTTAATCATATATCTTATATAGTTTGTAACTAGCCACAGAATAAAAATTTGCTTAGACAAAGCAGCAGTAAAACATTCCAGCTCTGGCAAACTATATAACTTTAGGCTTATTATGATACACTTTTTAGGCATCAATCTTAAGTCAGCATTATTGCTCTGCACTTTAAGCATAACTCAACTGGAGTACTGGCACTGTGTTTTAAAATATTCGTTGCAGCTTACCTATTTGCACAGAAACCACTTAACGTTTTGTCATACTAAGTGTTTTTATGTAATACAGTTCTGTTTGAACTTGAGGAATGTATGAAAAGTTATACTTATATAACCTGTTTTGTCTTTCCACAATTATATACACACTTCATCTGCAACAGCTTAGGTCAGTCACCACTTCAAGAAAAACCCTGTTCTGTTTCAATAAGCTAGACAATAATTTTATATCGGTCAGCTGATGAGCAAATGAAAAGATAAAGCCGTTTTTGAAATTCGTTAATTGAAGGATTTTCAAAAAGAAGAACTGCATATTTTTTCAAAACACTTAAGAATAAGAACTTTGACTAAGACTTGGGGCTAGTGCAGTGTAATATCACAAATATTAAATATATATTTATTTTTAAAAATCCAAAATAAAATGGTTTTGCGTGAGAAATGTATTCGAACCCTAATTGAACATTGGCGTTTACTAGCATTAATAACTACAGATAGGAGTGTCAGACACAAACAAAAAGCAAAGTTAACTTGGTTACTGCAACTGGTAATTATAACAAACCGCAAATTATTTTAATGCTGGTAATTAACACCAACATTGCAAGCTTTAACTACTGAATATTTCTAAACCCGCAGCAATACGCTTTCGCTCTTTTATCGGAAGGCGTTTTGGGTCTTTTGACTTACAAGCTTTACCATATCTTTTTGGTTGAAAGACTGAAAGACGGTTCTGATGCGGACAAATTTTGTAAAATTTGATAATTACTAGCACAACATTTTAGATACGGTAATTGCTACAATTTGATTTGGTTTATTGTTATTTTAGCGTCAAACGGGCTTAAAACTGCTGTCCCGATACTCGCTGGAATGTCCACAATAGAATTTATATACCACTTGTGTTTTTCAAGTTGCTTTATTTTGCCAGGAATGCTACATGTGGTAAATATTTTTAATTTTCAAAATCATTTTATTATATGAGTACTTATGGTTTAATGAAATGGAAGGATATCATTGTTAGCTCTAAGCAACCTTATATTTTTTGCCAACAGCATGATCTATTGGATACGAAAACCATTAATCGCCATTTAAAATTAGGTAGTGCATGGAGAACTACAGCAGCTGGCATTCTCTTTGCAGTGGTTATCCGTTGTGGGATAGCTGAAGGTCACTCATGGCAACAGATTGTGCTACTAGTTTTTTATGTTCTTGTTGCTCACGCCTTTTGTATTTGGGAGTTATAACCAAACTGAACGCTGTTATTAAGCACACTTTTCTTGTTAATAGAATGGACACGCTTGTCAACAATTTGATAACAGAAAGAGCTTTAACTACTGCAACCACAAGCGTGTAATCTACATGCTAGTTTTAAAACCCACCATGTATGTAGAACTGGTTAAATATAATCAAGCGGTTATTAACTTTGTTGATACGACAAATTATATGGTAAATTCTACGGTTATTATAATGCTAATACTTTAAATAAGATTGATAATGCAGTACAAACACGTAGTAAAGAAACGAGTATTTTTCATTAAATGCTCTATTTACACGTTTAACTTCTAGGTTTACTCAAGTAGTTAAATAATATGTCATGCATGGTAGTTATAATTAATATTCATAGAGAAACTTTTAGTGTAACTGGAATGTTTCTCTACAGAGCTCTCTTATATACCTTCCCAAATGTTGCTGGCAACAAAATTATCTACTTGTATTCAATTCTAGGTATTATATAATTTCCTTTTTGTTTTAGGTAAAATGCATTCATAAATACTTGGCTAGCCTAATAATATATTGATATATAAAACCAAGAAAACAGAATGTATGATCTGTCTAGTAGGTATACCAAAATTTTAATAGCAACAAAGTTACTGGTTTCCCTGAAAAACGATAATATTTTGAGAATTGTTAGTTTCAAAAACAATATTTAATATTGTTGGCTTTATAAATACATTACAAACAAGAAAATTTTAGTATGCGTAATATTTACTCTCATGGCTAGATACGGTAGACTACGCCGAGTAGGCTTTTTGCCGGTTTTATAGCATGCATTATTTGTTCCACTCCACGATTTTACGTTGCTACAATATATGTCACTAAACATTTTTAATTATTATAAGCAATTTAACAAGGTTTTGGTGGCAACAAGATTAGAAATATTATTTTTCCTTGAATTTAGCCGATGGTTATTTTATTGTGATTAGATATGATTAATTTAAAATTATAAAGATTAGTTGGTTAACTGCTTTAACTGTCAGAAGTTTTTATACTTATTTAAATATTTAGGCAGATAAACTTGTAGGTCAATCCCAAAAGTAATTCCAATTTCTGGTAAAAGAAGTGTATTGTACGGTTAATAGAATGCTAATCAGATTTAAATATAAAACAAGCAAGTATTTTTCATTGTATACCATAGCTATATATATACGATATACTCGTAGGCTAGCGTTTGTTAAGTTAGTAAACTAGAATGTCCTGTATGTCCTACAATTTTTGCTAAAACTCATCGGAAAACTTTAACTGAGAATAAAGTACTTGTTAAACCAAGTCCCTTTTTATACCATCACATATTTTTTGGCAACGAAATTTTCTTCTTCTACTTAATTCCAATTATAATAAAAATTATTGACTTTTGTTACGCATAAAATGACATAAATTCTGAGAAGCCCTAATTTCATACACAATGTGACATAAATTTGTTTCTTTTAGCTTCGCACTTAACCTCCTACTGCTTAGACTGCAATTTCAAATGGCAAGCGCAATAAAAACATAGTAACATTTTCATGTCTTCCCATTTTCGCGGAAATAATCTGATTGCCGCATGCTTACACTATCTGACGCTAGACATTTTCCAATACAACACAATTAACTATTTATACCATTTGCATGTAATTCCGATCTCCAAACATATTGTATTTATTATCAAATGAGAATTGAATATAGTTTTACAACATTTATTAATCAGATAAACAAATTTACAAGTCAGTATTTGAATTAACAACCAAGAACACGGTTCGCTGCAAAATAAATCTGATATAAGCCGTCACTCTAGCTTTTTCCATTTTGTGGAATTTTCCAACTTTTAATGCAATCGGTTGACAGCTTCGAAAAATTCGTTTGGAAACTTTGCAACCTCGCCACACTTGCACATCTTTTAGAAACTTTGTAGAGTGCAGTAATGGTTGGCTTCCAAGATCCATTAAAAAGGAGGTAATGGACAATATTAGCCATGCAAAACCAACCAATCCTAACAGAAAAAGTTTGGGTAGTTTGTGCAAAAACGCGACCAAGGGATACAAAACTGAAATTGATGCTATAGCACCGAAAAACGGTAGTCCGGGCCAAAGAAATGATTGAAAAACGAGGTTACTTAAAATTATTAGAATTTGTAATTTTCTGTAGCAGAAGGCAATTTCCTGACGAAATTCCAAAGTTGTGTTGTACTTATGTTGCTTTATGGTCTGCCTGAAATCGATAACAAAAAACATTTTGTATTTTATAATGCCAAATTTCATATAAGATTTTGAAAGTGGAAATTATTTTAGGACTTCGCAACGTCATCATCGTGATTATTGCGCCTAAAACTAAGTTTTTAAGATATCAGGATATCTTAAATTCAAGGCGGCAGTCAGGATGAAACAATTTAATCGAAAACTCGGATTTTTATAGCTAAACTCCGGATTTTTAAGACTAAGTTTTGGAGTTGTAGTTGAACCAGGGATTTTTAAAATTCAGTTTTTGGACACTTAAAATTTTGAGAATATATGATTTTCAGGAACCCGGGATTTATTCAGAAACTCTGGTTTTCCGATTTTGCTTCGCCCACAAATTTAAAAAAGTGTCAATTAACAAAAATACTTACGTTAGCAGTTTTGTATTGCTGGTGATATAATACAGCGCCACTATGGAAATAACAACCATACACGACGCTATTAATCCAACAGGGAATAGCTGTATTCCTTCCAATAAAGCAACTGAAAATCTATCAAAAACACTAATTTGTGTGCAGCACTTTTCTACTAACTTGTAAGTGGCAGCACAGTTTAGCATTCTCTAGCCACGGCAGCACAAAAAATGCTAATGGTGTAATTATTGTAAACATAATATTTGCATAAATGAACATAAACTTTAAAATGGGTAACAAAAGTTTGTTTTTGGAAACTTGATGCCTATTTTCTAAATGTACTATACCATTGGGATGTAATAATACACAGTTGAAAAAATGACAAAATTCAAGCGTCCTTAAATGTATCATTTGAACACAAGCCAAATTAGTGGCTACTTTTACAATTAGCAGGAAACCGTGAAACATTGTAAATATTATGTTTACATTCTGTTCGGATGTAAAATGCAGGTAAAGTTTGTTTAGTGTGTGGAGTGATGAAACTAAGTAAAAAATTGTCCAGAAAAAATACAGTCTGCTTTTATTTTCCCGTTTTGCGTGAATGGTAGTCGCATTTTCCAAAATAGAAATTGGAATTAGGGAGAAGCAAGAGCTACCATGTGAAATAACTAGCCTAAAATATGTAATTACAGAAGACGACAACATTTTGCATTTGCATCAGAAACTCAACTAAGTTAGATAAATCCTGCTGGTAGCACTATATTATGCTTGCCGATAGTCAACTGCTAAATTTATACAATTTTGTTTTCCAAACCTATTTATAAATTTTGTTTTTGGCCTTTGGTTCATGTATGTGTTGCAAGCATTTTTATCAATATGACTATAAACTCTATTTGGGTAAATGTTTGCGAGTTTGTTTTAGTGAAATATTTGTATAGATAATATTTACACAACTTAATTCTGGCAAGTATTACGTAAGCTTGAAGATAACTACGGGACGAAAAGGAACATTATTAAATAAAACTTTAGTAAAGTTGTAAAAGTACGCCCAGCGACAAATTATTGCCGCCAATTTTGGTGAAAAATGAATTCCCCACCCTTCAATTGGTCTACATACCAATTTTGAGCTCAATCCGAGCAAAACTATGAAAAACTGCCCCTGGGGGATGACCCCTACCCCCCAGGGGAAATTGGTTGATTTGGCTGAATTCCTAGCCCTTCAATTGATCTACATACCAATTTTGAGCTCAAGCCGAGCAAAACTATCAAAAACTACCCCAGGGGGATGAGCCCTACCCCCCAGGGGAAATTGGTTAATTTGGCTGAATTCCCCACCCTTCAATTAGTCTACATACCGAATTTGAGCTCAATCCGAGCAAAACTGTAAAAAACTACCCCTGGGGGATGAACCCTACCCCACAGGGGTAATTGGTTAATTTGGCTGAATTTCCCACCCTTCAATTGGCCTACATACCAAATATAAGCTCCATCCGTCCAAATATGAAAAAAGTAGTACATTGCTACTATATATCAGCTGTTCCGGACGGACGGGACAGCACGGGACACTCAAACAATCTCATATACGCTGGGCGTAAATAAATAAAATCATCTTGCTTCAGACATAGACATTTGGGTTGTCTGTCTGTCATATAAAATTGGACTAATATGTTCAAAGAAATTATTATATTTTATACTCAATTTACTCACTAAAGTCTATCATATGTCACTCGGGCGTTTAAAAGTTAGGAGTACTATTTTGTAGGAACATATTATTTTATATATTATTTTCTACTTTCTTTATTGCTTTGTATGCTACTTACACAGTTTTGTTATTTTAGCAAACAAGATAGAGTACAAAATAGGTAGTATTTCACATAACAAGAGTGAATCTATAGCATATATTTCAACTTGAACAAAACGTAATGCCAGCTTTCTTCAATACCGTTTTTGACATTCTTTTCTTATAATTTGTTTACCAAAAGACAGGAAAGTACTCAAAATTATCATGTCAGTGACATGTTATATCGTGTTATATTCGAGAAATTTCCTTATCGCAAATTATTCTGTCAACATTTGTTAGATTTTCAACCTTGTTAGTTCAGAAGCATGTAATTAACTATCAGCTCAAATTTCAAAATATCTCATATATCTGATTAAGCTCAGTGCAAAACAATTTGGTATTTATTACTACTGTAGTAATTTATAAGTACCCTAAGTACATTGTAATATAAATCCAAGAAAACTTTTTAATAAACTAACTTGTTTAATTCCTAGTTTGAAAATGTGTACTGAAAATCTGTACAAAGCTTGTGGCAATCCCAAATTGACCACAACTACATCAAAATGATACCGGCGATGGAGAATGCAGGATATGTCTAGCTATTGGATGAAGCAATGCCTGAAATGTATAGGTTATGCAGAAAATACCAAGCGCCACATTTCCCTACACTTTTCCAATTAGCACGTTTCTAAATTTTGCGTGTATTAAGTTCCTCTCTGTGTTTTCAGCATTTGAAAAATAGTTACTTAACTACTGTATTTGTACTATGACAACATACATCAGTCTATTTATTAGAAATTAGTATTTACCTCGTACAGAATTCCAGGCACAAAAAAAGCTAGTGAGAATTCCAATCCCAGCATTACCTTAGCATAGATGTATATTTGATATATATTTTTCGTGTTATATCATTACAACATACAAGATCTTACAAAACAGTAATCAGTTCACATTTAAGTTTTACGAGTATTTTGCAGAAACATACCAGCAAAACTGTTGTAATACTTTTATACAGAGATCAGATTGACTTAAACACGAACGGATACCAGAACTAAACGTAAGCGTTTTGGTTAAAAAACACACATACACACACACTGAACATGTATTCAGTGACAAGGAATCGTAAGTCCTATATACAATATACTACAGGCAGGATACCAACCATGTTATGTAATGATCTGAAAACACTATGGTGCTTTATGCAATACAAGGTTACGCTTATACCATCTTTCTTGTACAAAATCATAAGATAGCATATCTTTACATTTGTAAATCCCAATTAAAATACTTTTGTTTGGTAATGCTAATTTCAGCAGTGGCAATCCGTATTTAACTGATTTAAAAATGTGTTAAAAAATTAAAAATTGAAGTACTTTTTAACGAATTGTATGAACGGTACCTAGTCAACTTGACATAGAATTTTCTACAAGTGTGCGTAAAGGCTTGCATTGAAATGGACATTTTTAACTGGATGAAATATCATCTGTTTTTCTGCTATACCAGTAATGTTTCTCAAATAGAAAATTCCTACATTGCAACATTTTTGTAACCTATAAGTTTTTGTTGGTAGATTACTTGTTGAATATGATAGAAATTGTCCGACACATTTACTGGTGGTAGTGATATTTTTAGGTTTATGGATTCTTACCAAATCCTACAAGGTTGGGGGTTTTGGAATTCCCTTCTTTTTTAATTTCATCATTTTGTTCGCTTATTAGAGTGAACATAATGAGGGGATTAAGAAAGCAGAGAGAAGCAATTCATCTAATATTCGTAGAAACTCAATCCTGGCAGGAACCTAAATTTGCATGTAAAATTTGAGTAATTTTGATATAGGAAATTAGTTATTGTTCTGGAGAAAATTTGAATTTGGTGTTTTTGGAACTACTTTTCACAAAATTTACACCTGACCAGTTCATTAAAGAAATGCTTATTAGAACCAGCAACAGCACTACAGCCTGAAAATTGAAGAGACATCTGGAAAAGACAAGGAGGGATATGATGCACTCATTCTCTATTATTCTTTGCTTCACTAATTAACCCCACCAAATTCTACTTGACTGAAATACCAGTGAAATAGAAAACAACGGGAGTGCTCTAAAGTCGGGGATAAGAAATTCAACAACTGCGGAGCTGGTGATTGTCGACATCAAAGTCGTCAAAAAAATCATCAAACTTGCCGTATGTTGACCCAGCAACTTTTTGCATGGAGCGTTTCAAAAAGAGAAAGGAAGGAGCTCAGATGGAGAAAGATAAGGTGAGACCGGACCGCTTTGGTGCTGCATTTGAAATGCAAAAGCAGTCCTAAAGCGTTCCAGTCTTGTCATTTTCACTCGTCACTTACTAGCCAGAAGGAATCATCCGTTATCTGGGACACACAGCCTACCGACCCAAAACAGTGGCGTTACTAATATATTACTGAGCTGCAGACAAAGCATAACAGAAAGGAAGAGAGTCTAAAGGAGAAAGTTGTGGCACTAGCTGTGGCGAGGGTTGACCTACTTTGTTATGCTTTTGTATAACAAAATCATTACAAGGTAGGCAAAACCTAGTCATGTCTGTCATTATCACAGTGCCAAAAGACCCACCTTTGCAAAATACGGACCCACGAAAAGTACAGTGGCTTATAAGTAAGTGGTTTAAATATTAGACCATGACAAAGAGTTAAGTGGGTCTGACTGAAATATAATTTGAAAATGAAACTTTTGTTCTGGCATTTAATGGTTTTCATTTTAAATGAACAAAGTACGCTGAACGGGAGAATAGTAAAACTGGTTCACTGATATCCAGTTTAACATGCATTTTGTAGGTGTCCATTTTTATATTTTCATTTGTGTTTTCTACAAATTTTGATACTCACAATAATTATTATTTGGTGTTACAGATATTACGAGTAATTGACAAGATTCAAAAAAACAAGATGGAATAAACCTGTGGAATAGGAAATTTTTCAGGTTACCGGTTTCCTATCTGTTTAAAAACATTGGTAGAAAACAATTCAGGTAACTTCTGTGACCGATTGACTTTAGCCATGTAACAAAACTATGACTGATATATGATTAAAAAAGCTTGTTTCATAAAGTGGATCATTTTACTGGTTAACTAACAATTGAGTTTTACAATACTGATAAACCTGACTGACAACAGTTTGTTGCTTGAAGGTTATAAGCATGAAATTGAGTAAGGTAAAAAATGTAAGTGATTTTTGTTTGAGGTATAGAATAGAAATGAGAGCAAGAAAATAAATAACAGCAGGTCATTTTAGCTGGAAATGAAGACAAATAATTTGTCAAGTTACCAAGATATTTCAGCAAGAGTATGAAAGTGCTGTGCCAGCTGCCTTACATTATACTTTCTTCAACAGTTTCACTATGAGTATCTGTTTCGTTTGTCTCTGGGATTGTTGATTTTAGTTAACACAAAATGTTTTGTGTGCATTAGCGAAATAAAGTGTAAACAACAAACATTTCTTAAAACCAGCTTCATTCTTGACGCTTGACAGTTGAACAAATTTACTTTTGCTTGTAATAGTTTACTGTCCTTGCAAATGGGCTGTTTAAAAACAGTACTGAAGCTTCAAGAGACAGTTTATTTTACATGTTTAAAATTTTTAGACTTAGCTTTGGAAAGCTTCAGGATTTAGGTGATTACTCGTGGAAAACGCGGAAAATAAATGTGTGTAGGATTGTCTGAAGCTTTGTGGGGCTGTAGAAAAACCACATAAGGATTTGCAGTCGCCGTAAAAATGTAATGCTATGGATACTTTAAAATGGGTTTTAACTGTCCACTGTTAATATAAAACCAATGTGTCATGGATTTTAATTTGGATGTGGACCAACAGGCATTTGGGTAAAAAATTGTAATAATGTATTATGGGAGACAGCTTTTATTTACTGAGCTATCTAAGTAAGTATTGTGAGGCAATTGATGTATTTCGCTGGTATGATTATTCATGAATTTCCATTTTGTGATCTAAATATACAGAAGACAGAGGACAAAATCAGATTATACTTGCCTAAACAAAGAGTATAAGTACTATGTAAATCACATGATTACGCGCGCTAACGCCTTCATTATACGTTTATAGTAACGGTTAGTACAAATAGTCGGCTGCATGATAATAGGTCACGTGAGTAATTTATGCACTACAAGCATACGAATTGTTTAAAGTTTTTAAGTTTACTTATACCACAAAAATGAAACAAGATGATTAAAAATGCACATTGTGTACATGATGTACTGATTTTTTAGACATTTAAAAAAAATTCCTGGTTACCCAGCAGTTTACTGGCCGTATTGCTACTAGATCATATTTTCTGGTTTGCTACCTTTTTACATCTAAATCAATTAAATAACCAAGTTTGGAAGCTTTTAGATTAAGCCAATATGTAGTACAAATTTAGTTTTAATGAAAACGAATACGAAAATTTTTGTCTACTTTTCAAAACTTTGATTTGATACTTCCTTTGGCTCATTACTAGCATTGCTTTGCCATTAATATTATTATCCTATATACAACAGAGTTGCGGAATTTTACAACAATTCAATTGGCATTTTAGCTTATTGTCGTATACTGATTATGTAAGTCATATATGTAACTATATACTAGTCATATATGTCACTACATTTATCTAAGCATACATTACACTTTTAAAACATATGAAGAACCATTATCGTCAATGGAAATACTAATGCTATATGTTAAATACTTGTCTGTTAATACCAAATATGTTATACACGTATCCAGAAATTTAAATGTAGTTTCATTTTGTAAAAGTGGGAAAGAAAGCCATCCATATAAAGACATACTTTACAGGAAAAAGCGTTACTATAAACTTTACAATTTTGCTAAATACAGTATTCTATTCAGTTTGAAGTTTATTTCACAAAAATGTCGTCTTAAACTAAATTTAGGAAACTTCCTAAACAAATTAGCTTATTGTTATTTTTATTACGTTCAAGTTAAAATGTAGTACAATATTTACCATTCAAGCCTAGAATTTTAGTCATTGCAAAGCCAATGTTATATGTTTAAATTGACAACAAGGTTACCCCAATTGACAAAGCCGTGACTGCCTACTAATCGTACTGCAAATTACACTGCCCCTTACAACACAGATGAATTCCCTTGCTCCTCTTCGTCCTCTTTGTAGTCTAAATCCGAGTTTGAAAATGTGTACCTCCAAACTGTACATAGCTTGTGCCACTCCCACATTGACCACAAGTACGCTAAAATGATGCCAGCCGTTGAACATACAAAATTTGTCCAGGTGTCAGTTGACACTATACCAGATCCGTGCACTATTATGAAGAAAACTCCAATGGCCACGGTCCTCCACATTTTGCCACAGGTTGAAAGCACTTTAATGAATTTTGCAGGTATCAGGTTTTTCTTGTATTTTTAAAACCATTTTGAACATTAGTTTTGCAAGTAGTGAAAGTATACTATTCGAAATATAACAAATATGCAAATCTTTTTGTATACCTCGTATAGCATTTTATGGCAAAGAAGTGTCAACGAGAATGCAAAGTGCAAAAACAGCTCCGCTGTTGCCAAAACAAACACTAATGGGAAGAAAACTTTAACCGCAAGTAACACTACAAAATAAATTTGGAAAAATTATTGACTCATCCAAAGTAATTTTATACTTAATTACATCTTTTCGAATCAACACATCATACCTTTCGTATGCAGCGGTGAAAATGCAAATTGCGCAGGCAGATATTCACCACAAATATTAACAGCAAATGTAAGCGACATTATGGTCATAACATATTGCTGGAAATTTGACAAAAACATAAATATGGTATACACAATGCATGAGTTCAAATAAGTATAAGGTAACATTTAGATCTCTTTTGTTTGCTTACAAATTGCGGGATCATCAAAAGGGCCAATTTCGTCCACGGCTTGCCACTTGAACGGCACTTAAAAATCGCATTTTTCAAACACGACCCTGTGAAGCACATCTTGACACTGAAGAAGCAGCTTCTGTATTTTCCTTTTGTTCGGGGGAAGTGTTCGTAAAAATAACTCTTGCCACTTTGGTGTTAACGTTACTGATTAATTTTAGAAGTTTTCGCAAAATAATAAAATGTTTTCAAAATTTAAGCACATTTTCTTTTTTAGGTGATTTGTACTCTCACAAATGTAACTAACTAAAACACGACAGCTGATTCAGCTTCTAACTTGCACCCTTCTCTATACTCGTAGAAAGGAACTACACACTTGAAATACAAATGCAATTACTCATACTTTTCTGCCGTCTGGAGAATGTTTACTTTATCAAAACGTTGCTCGTATATGATATATGAGTAACGAGCAAAGAACAAACACACCATTTACTATAGCATAGTCCTATTCTGATGATATATCGTCAAAAAACATACGAGTTTACAAAAGTGTATTGAGTTCATATCTCCGTTTTCCAAGTACTTTGCAGTAGCAAACAAGTCAAAAAGGTTCTTATGCTTCAATGGAGAGATTAGCTTGACTTGAATTCGAACTAATGTTAAAGCTAAACTTGAGCATCTTGGTGGAGGAAACGAGCATTTAACATGCATTCATATTCACATGTTTAATTCTTACGATATACAACTATGGACAGAATGCCCTGTTTTATAATACACTATGATGCTTTATGCAATACAAGCTTACGTTTATACCATTTTTATGGTACAAGATGAAGAGTACGTACGTATTTAAATTAAATAAATTTATTTGAAAAAAGCTGATTAAAACTGTGACAATCTTTATTAATTTCAAGTAAAAGTGTGTTGAAAATTAAGAACGAAAATATTTTTAAACAACTTGTATGCACGATGCCTAACCAGCATTATCGCCAATTGATTTCGTTTCCAAACTTTGCAGAGAATTCGCTACTAGCTTGCGTTGTCGTTAGGATAGGAATTATTATTTTTAACAAGTGGACAAAACACCTGTTTTTCTACTATACCAGTAATGATTTTTAATATAAAATCACAGCATAACAATTTTTTCGATTTATACGTTACATATTATGTTTGTACATAATTTGTTGAGCATGATTTAAATTCTCTAAAAGATTCGTTAGGAATATTTCCAGTTTTATGTATTGTTATAAAGTTTTGTATATATAGTATTTTTGAAGCTATTTATTTTAGTTTCATAATTTTGTGTGCTTAACCGAAGCGACAAGGTAGTGGGATTAGGTATATACTGAAAAATTGCGAGGGTGATGATAAGTTAAGTTGTTTGAAGTAGTTTGAAATTGGAATTAATTTGGACTATTTTTGACAGTATTTGACACACTGGACTGGGATTCATAAAAAACCAGAGTAACAAAGTTACAGACATTTGTATTTTTTTCGTCAACAAGCGTTTCATAAACTACAATTACTGGTTGACAAAGTTACAAATATTTTTCCATGACAAGCTTACAGGCATTTCATAAAAATGACATATGACAACGAATCATGCATGCCCAACTGTTTCATCAGATTCATCCTTCATGAATTGAAAGATTGATAAGCATTAATTAATTGAAAGCACGGTTATCTGTCATTTCATAAAGTATTCATAAATTACCAAATACGTAAATCAAACTATGAACGAATATTATTCTTCGGATTCGGATGAAGAAAGGCCTCCAAGAAAAAGACGGACCTTCCGACCTCGAATCAACTTCACTTTTGATGATAAGGCTTTCTTGAATCGGTAAGCACATAAACACTACGATAGAAAAAAGTAACAGTTAGTCGTTACATAACGAAGTATTTTTCTCAAAGATTTCGGGTGAGCAAATCGGTCTTTGAGTTGCTGTATTTGGAGATTGGAAGTGTGTTTCAGCATGATACCGAAAGAAACCACGCCTTTACTTCGCAGCAACACATGCAGATTGCGCTTCACTTCCTGGGCACTGGATGCCAGTATCACGGAGTAGGTGGCATGCACGGAGCTAGCCCTGCTACTGTTCATAGATGTGTCACAAAGTTTGCCAACACTGTAGTAGATTGGCTTTTTAGCAAATATATTAGTTGGCCATCGAATCCAGACAGCACGCAAACTAGGTTTTACCGCTACTCCGGTATTCCTCTCCTAGCTGGATCGGTTGATGGAACCTTGTGCAACATTATGAAACCTAAGGCTAACGAAGAACAGTACTTGGACAGACACGGTAGCCACTCCATCAATGCGATGATGGTCTGTCGCCACAACCTACATCAACGTACGTTATCCAGGCAGTGTACATGATGCAAGGGTCTTACGGAACAGCACACTTTTTCATCGTTTTGAAGAGGGGTAATTTTAAATAGGTAACTTGAGCTTTATGACTATTATGACAAAATTTGTAGTTATACTGGCAGGCAATTCATAATGTCAATTTAGCTGGAGACCATTTCCAGGAGCTATTATAATTGGAGATAGTGCGTACCCACTGTTGGACTGGTTAGTGCCATATCGTCCTCCAAAACCAGGAAATGAAACAGAAGAAATTTTGTTTCGGGCACTACAACGCTCACGACATCTCATAGAATGCGCATATGGAGTACTAAAGCAGAAGTTTCCGTGTCTTAATTACTTACGTCTGGATCCCACTACTGCTGCCAAAGTCATAATGACTTGTGCAGTATTGCACAACATGTGCCTTTCAGAGCGTATGAATCCACATTATGCTTATTACTTAAAACTAAATAAATTGATTATGTAGTTAAAATTATAAACGTTTAGGTGACAATGATGAAATACATGATCTTCTTGAGGGTTTCGAAATTGGTGATGAACCTTTAGACATTAATGTTCAACCCGGCAGTGGCAAATCAAAAGGATTTGATGATTTGCTTCGTTTCTTTCAGGACAGCGAAAAAACTACGGCAGCATTTTTTATAAAATTACTATTTCATTTTACAAAACCCATATCAAAAATACAGATTGTTAAATATTAATGGAGAATATTTGGAAGCAATAAATACCTTAAGATAAGTCTACTTAATTGTAATAAGCAAAAACGAATGTCGCTATGCATAACAGTAATAAGCAAAAAGGAATATCGCTATGCATAACATTAATAAGCAAAAACGAATGTCGCTATGCATAACAGTAGTAAGCAAAAACGAATATCGCTATGCATAACAGTAATAAGCAAAAACGAATGTCGCTATGCATAACAGTAATAAGAAAAAGCGAATTTCGCAATGCACAATAGTAATAAGAAAAAGCGAGTATAGTTATGGATAAAAGTAATAAAAGAAACCGTTATTCAATACTAACAGAAAATCAATAAACAGAAAAAATACTCTAAAGCATATTTAATGAAAATTCATTTACGTAATTAATCCAAGTTTTACTCTACATAATGAATTACATTCGTACAGTTAACAGACATACATTGCTCTATATAAAATATGAATAGAAAAGCATTCAATACATAAATACACAAATGCAATGAACCAGCTTCTCAAAATACAAGATGAAATGGGAATCTTTTCTCAAATTAATCGAAGTTTTGCTATCGTAGTTTGAATCATGACGCTACGTACATTGTACAAAAACATAGATCAGTTGAATGTAACTAGATTAGACAAAAGTATTGTGTACTTGATTACTGGGTGTTACAATTTGGGGGATTGTGAAATTCTCGGGTATATTCAGACGGGGACAAGCCTTGTTCTAATTCCATCTTGAACAGCTGAATGGTCTTGATTCGCTTGTCGAGTTCCATTAAATCAATCTGTAGCTTCATTTTCTTTAATTGAAATTCGTGTCGAATCTCAGCTTCCGATTTGCGCTTCTTTGGAGAACCTGTCTTTGTAGCCGCTCCACCCAATTTTTCGTTTGCCTTCTGTGAGCTGTTGCAGGAAACAATACAAATTACAGCATACATGAAATTAAAGGACAAAGTATAATCTATCAAAAACGCATCTTTAAACTGCGTGAATTTACCTGTCGGATTGATTAACGTGACGCTTGCCACCACCGGGAAAACGGAACAACGGGTTCATCAGAGGCGTGGAAGTGCTAAGTGCTTGGTCCTGGTGCTGCAGTTTGAGATCCTTGGCTATGCAAGTTGATACAAAATACATTAATAAATATTCGTAATAATGTTGCGGAATTCTTTTTGATAAGTTAAAAAGGCTGACCAAGGAGAATTGGGGATACTGGGCAACTCAAACTCTTGGTCCTTTTCCAGGATAATTGGATTCCAGCCCTTCAAGAATTGGAGTGTCGCGTCCGATGATGTCCAGTATTAGATTGTCAGCAGCAGAATACTGAACCTCGGCTCCTCCGCCTTTCCCGGTTTTTCCTTTCTTGTCTCGCATTTTTCTGTAAATCAGGCACAATTTAATACAACTCTATCATCAGATACAGTAATAATTTGATTTACCATTAAACTGCGTTTCCAATTGGCCCATGTTATGTCGCGAAGATTGTCCCACTTCTTGTTTGCACTGATGGCATCCAAAAACACAAAAAGCCTTCTCGTGAACTTCCTTCCAAGCTTCAATCCGGTTCACACCGTATGATCGACTTGACAAATGACAAAGTGAATTTACAGGAACCAGTAAAACCGTGAATGCCTCTCAGATGTGTTTTTATGAAACGGAAAATGCCTGTAGCATGTAACCTGTTACCTGGAGATCCGTAAAAATTCGAAATAGTTTTTTATGAAACCCAGTCCTGGTAGCATACTTTGCAATTTACAATTAGAATCAGCAAATGCTGTGCTCCACTGACAAATGCAATGAATTCCCCATAAAAGGAATAAAAGTGCAGCACAGAACATTGGCAGTGTTTTAAAGTCGTCGATAAGAAGCCAAGAAGCGATTAATGGCGAGAGGTGACAACAGCAAATTTGCAGTATGTTGACCCAGCAAAATTCTGCATAGCAACGTTTCATAAAGATTAGGAAAAGTGCTCCGATGGATGAAGTTAAGGCGAGACCGGACCGCTTTGGCGCTGCATTTGAAATGCAAAAGCAGGCCTAAAGCGTTCCAGTCTTGTCTTTTTCACTCGTCACTAACTAGCCCGAGGGAATCATCTACCCTCTTAACATTTCGTCATTACCAGCGGATAACCACCCAACAATCCAAAACAATGGCGCTACTGATGTATGGATAAGCTGAAATGGAAGCAGCACTGCAAGGAAGGGACTCAATTGGACAACATTATGGCACTTGCGGTGGCCAGGGTTGACCTACGTACTTGGTTATGCTTTTGTATTACAAAATCATAATGATTTAATCATTACAAGGTAGGCAAATGAGTCAAGTGGGTGCTAGTTGAATGCAATTAAAAACTGAAATTTCTGTCCTAGCATGGATATTGGTTTCTATCTAAAATCCAAAAAAATTCTCAAAAGGAGTTGGGGTCAAACTTGTGTTCAAATTTACATTCAAATTTGCACGTTGACGGTGGCTCTTTTATCTTTGCATTTGTGGTTTATTACGAATTTAGATATTCACTAAAATTATGATTTGGGTTTACAGATATGCAGAGTTAACGACGAAATCCGAAAATTAGGATGGAATATTCTGTGGAGTAGTTTGCTGGTTTGCTATCTGATACAAAAACATTTAGAAAATATATCTGCTCTGACTAACTCACTCCTGCCTGCCTGCAACAAAAATATGACTAAAAGTTTATTTCTCAGGAAAGCGATCTTTTTGCTGGAGTTCAACAAGTACTTAAACATATTATGAAACAAGTATGTGTGTCACTCCGGAGTGTTCCTTAGAAAAGTTTACCTACACGCAAAAAGCCATTTTGAAAAAAGGGATGGGTGTAAGGACAAGCTGCTTTTGAGCAGTGTTCTATAAACCAGTAGGGTGGACAATATTATTGCCTGAAACAACAACAATCATTATTGAATATGAAACAAAACAATAAAAATTTGTTGTTCCTGGAAACAAATATTTTTTGGTAACTTATCAAAAAACTCAACAGTATAAAAGGAACTGCATAAGCTTCAGAACATTTCATTTTCATTTTAAAGTTTCCATATGAACATGTATTTGTGTATGACGTTGTATACTAGCTGAATTGATTTAACTAAATGACTGAACTAAAATGCATAAACTAAAACGTTTAAAAGGAATAGTGCTTTCTATTTGACTATGCGTTCAAAATAAACTAAAACAGCAAATGTTGCTTCTACGTATGCCTGACGTTGCGTTACATCGCGGCAGATGTAAGAAATACTAAAAATACACCAGAATCAGATATAATGAAATTTAACACTAGAGGTTTAAAACTTCGCAGCAGAATTTTTCACATAGTGCCTTCGTTATATAAGACGGCATGAATCATAATTAAACGTATACGGATTGCTAAGTTTTAGAAGTGTCATCCATTTCAAGCCCTATGATAAACTACTTCAATGGCGTTGGTTTACATTAAAATTAAAATTTATGGGTGATTGTTAATTGTGAAACAATAAGCAATTAAAGTCCGTTCTTGAACTTCTAACTTTTGGTTGGAATACCAGTTCATAAATATAGCAGTAGTACACACTGTCAATTAAAAAAACATTTACATTTGGGTGTGTGCCAAAAGCAATATGCTATTGCATCGTAGGGTACAAACTGGGAACAGCTTTTATATTTTCATTCATTCTGATACGGTTTGCGCTGACGTTGAGATGGTGTTGGGATTGAAGGAAATTATCTAAAATTCAATATTAATCAAAATGGCTTTTAAAAAGTTCAATATATTATAATGTTCATATATTAATTTGAAATTATTATTTGTTGTGCCTGAAAATTGCGAAAAGCCTTGTTTGGGTAATTGTTTGATTCATACATTATACAACATTATTGAGTTTAATGGTAGGACAAAAATAGAAGCAAACTTTAATCAGTGCGAAATAGTGCCGTGACGAATATCAGAAATTTAGCTTTTTTCGTTAAAACAAAACGACTTGTTGATCTACCATGTGACTGAATACTTTAACTATTTATATATGGACTGCGTGCACAACATGGACATAACACGAAACGTCTTACATAACAAATCCGTACACAAGAAAACAGTGGTAGTGTAGGATGCATGTACACATAAAAGTTTTCAACTTCAAAAATACAAACCTTTTATTACTTTAAATTATGGAATGCAGTAGGTTATAACGTAGTAAATGAACGACACCAAACCAAGTTGATATTGTGCTGCCACTTTATTCCTCATCCAAACCATTCTACTATTATTTACGTTGGTATAATAATCATTTTGTAGCGATTTAAGATTTCAGCTGTTTTTGTCATGGAATGTAGAATTGTGTTGGAAATTTAAAAGAAAACTAACATAATTTATAGGATAGGATAGGAAGTTAGTTAGTAGGATAGTTATTCCACCGCATTTAAAACTGTGTGGATTTTTTTAGATGTTTTCAGGTTTATAGGTTTGTACAATGGCAGGAAATTGGTGATCTTCTAAAACTGTACGCAGATGATTAATAAAAACCCTATCAATTTCTGCAAAAACTTTATGATTTGCTATACGCCGGAACTGAGTTTGTAGGTAATATTTGACTAATTGTACACATGTTTTAGTTAATTTTCGAAGATAAATTATTTGAACTTGTTATAAATCTGGACTGTTGTTTTGCAAAAGCTGGAAGCCGAGCAGAGAAATTGTGCATTATCGAAGGGCTAACTCCAAGAGCGAGGAAATTTTTTAAATCACGGAATAGGATTGATAAAAACTGCATGTTCAACTATTCCTGTCTTCACTGGATCCCACTTTGAAGTGGTATTCAGTGGATAGAGGAATAATTGAAATGCTTCATCGTAGCCGTTAGGTTGGACACAAAGTGCAGCGTGTTGAATGATACAATGGGACAGCATTCATCTCATATCGCAATGCAGAGGTGGAAATGGAGCAGGATTATCATGTTGTACAGCGTTGCACTGCCGTTATCCAAGCGTTAGGTGGCCGGCGGATACGAGACCAGGACAGCTTAGTAATGGTTTTGTAATAGAAAAGCATTGCAGAATTGTGCCAGTTTCGCATCCGTCAGTACAGATCTTGCCGCTTACTGGCAAAGAACCACACCACCCACTTTTATCACCGTTTCTGTCAATACCAATGCCATACGACTGTGGTAGCACCTAAAAGTCTTTGACCAAAAGGCTTATCACCACGGGAGTAGGAAGAAGAGATGATGAATCCACACCGAAACAGAAACCATTTTCACGCCGTGGAATCGGGTAAAAAATCTTAACATATAAAAGATGCTGAGCGCAGCCGCGTTCTGTAAAAAGCGTTTTCATCTCACGAACAAAATCTCATGATGTGCTTAATAGATAACCGTTGCATGCATAATATAAATCATCGATAAATCATAGCTGAATCGATTTAATTAACCTAGAAGTTTGCAAAAAACCCAATTTCAAATAAAAACTATGGACAAAAAAGAAATGTAGTAAAACACTAGGGAATTGCGCCTTTTATACTATTGCTGAAGTTTTGGCAACTAGACAAAATAAATGTGGTCACATCTCCATACAATAATTTTTTATTGTGTTTTGTTTTAGTTCAAAGAATTCACCAGTCTAACATACTGAATTGGACCTTTCTAACAAACAAACAAAACTGGCCTATTGCAAATACCACGTTCCAGAAATAATATTTCTAGTTTACCTAGAAGCAATTTTACAGATTGAAAGTTATAACTTATTGTTTAATTTAAAATTGTGAATTTAATATCCGGTTTATAGCATTTCAGACATTTCATAAGAGAGCATATATGGCAAATAACTAAGTTACGCATTTTTAAATATGAAGGTTTACAAACATAAACCTAAAAAACGTGAACTGGTAGTAGTGTTTTTGTAAAGTTAACTGATTTTTAGTTTCTAATATTTGTGCTGTTTCTAATTCAATAAATCCTTGTTTATATTACGTTTTCTTTGTTTCCTGAACAGCAACTACAACTGTTACATAAACAGAGCTTTTCTCAAGTCTGGATGCAGAGTTTTTGTCAAGAGTTACTAAACAAGGTGGAATTAATAAACTTGTGTTCCCACGGTAAAAACCGGTATCCGGCTGTATCTTCTTTTGCCAGACCATTTTGATCCTTTTCATATTAGTATATAAAAATGCTGAAGCACGAACAAGGTACCTCCGAGTTTGACACGTTGCTACCAAATTCCATCTAATCGAAAACAATCCGTACTCTAATGTACATAATATAATCCCAAACGCGAGTAAAATAGCTAGTAACATAAATACGTATTTCAGCTTTTCAAACTTAATAATCTGACTGCTCACAGCCAGTGTATGAT
The DNA here is from genome assembly GCA_029691765.1 of Entomobrya proxima. Lineage (NCBI taxonomy): Eukaryota > Metazoa > Arthropoda > Collembola > Entomobryomorpha > Entomobryidae > Entomobrya > Entomobrya proxima. The sequence goes on from CM056172.1 coordinate 47,875,143, forward strand.
CCCTGGGATCAGTAAACACTAATCTGTAAGACCAGACAGACTTTTCACTCCAATACTTATAAAACCCAGCTTCAACAAGAAACGTTGCACTTTTTAACATCCAAAATCTATTATTCGTTTCAATGAAAAGGTACTCCGTGTTGCTTAGTAAAGGTTGCGGAATGTGATGACATCTTGATGTTGGTAGTAGCTTATCTTTAGCTATCTCTTTTTCCCACAATAGTTTCTGAGTTTCCATTATCGAGTTGTGTAAATGCAGTTCTTTATTCTTAACAAGGTTAGTAACATCAACCCGAAAACTTAAATTCTGCCGGATAATACTTCGATTAAAATAATCCAGCAAACCGTACTTCTTGTAATCGGCTACAAGAAATTCTTCAAAAAATATTCCATTAATAACCAAAATTTTGTAAGAGTTATCAAAAGCTTGCTTCAATGTAGCAAAACTGCTGTAGGGATTTGGAGCAATTATGGAACTGGTTAAAAAGTTTTCGTAGAGAGTTGCCACAAACGAACCAACAAATGTAAGAACGATAACAAACTTGCGACCACATACAATTGGTAAGTGTTGTCGACATAATGAGCACAATGTCAATAATACCACGGTCCACAAATTCTGCACTTTGTAGAAGTTTAGAAGAAAAAATGTGCATAAAAGCAAAACGGTTAGTATAAAAACCCAAATTAACACAGGAAACGACGCTGCCCAAAATTTAATGTTGTATTCATAATTCGTTCTCAGTTCTAAAATCGGTGCACAGTAAACCGCAAACGTTGGTTTGCTTCTGACTACCTGAACTGATTGGCCTTTCACCACATTATTGCCTTCAATGAAATATTTCACTTTTGTATTCATATACTGCCAGTGTGAATGAATTCCTGAAGCAACAACCTCAGATTGATTTGATTGGTTTAATATGTAAGTAGTAAAGTTGTGTTTTTCAGATAATGTTATAATAGCCATTGTGTTTTCTTCACAATAAAATGCGTTAATAGACTGATGAAAATATTTTGAACACTTTAGACGTTCCTTAGGTTCATATTTAAATATTTCGAGAAATTGTGTGTAGAGAATAGCCGCAAGAACTCTTCCGTTTGCTTTGAAAAATAAAGATTTGTATAATTTGACTAGACTGTGGTTTTCCTGTAGCACTGAAATGTAAATGTGTTCGTCCGTACAAAATCCGTTGCAAAGTGGTCGAAGAACTACCACACTTTTATCAAAAGTTGCTATTAATTTTAGCACTGGAAAGTTTAAATGAACTTGCAAAAACCACAGAGGTTCAAAAAACTTCACTTGATTGGCGGCTATAAATTGCATTACGTTTAAATGCGTTGGTACAAAAATCATTATGGCACGAGTGTAGTAGGACATGTCAAATATGATGTGAAATGCACTTGCATGCTGCATTGGGTTCTGAAATAGTGGCGTAATAAACAAGTGGTACGGCTGAACAAATTTAAAACAGTCCTTTGAAAGTCCAAACTGAACCGATGTGTAGTTTCTGTTGAACACTAGCTGTTTTAGATTACTTGAAAATTTGCAATCCGCATAATTTTTTTCTAAACCATAGTATGTAACGCTGAACTCATTTTGTGGCAGTACACTGAATAATGTTGAAAGTTGATTAAAAATTGCAGAAGTTGTTAATATATCAATGCTGGCAGAATGCATTTTTCTAGACGGTCAAAGGGTGTTGTCTGCCCATTTCACAAATTAAAGCAGCAATGAAGAAAATCTAGACCAATGCCCGCTGTATATATTTGGACTTTTGGTTCCAATTATTATTGGGCGACACGAGTTTTTGTAATGATAGTAATACAAAGTTTATCAACCCTAAATTACCCAATCTACAAAGTATTATTACATCCACGCATAATTCACGTTGCAAGTTGCAATATTAGATAATAACAATCGTATATGCGCATTTTAGATTTAAAACACTTGGATTTAAAATCGAAACGATGTTGCAGCGACGCCGCCAAATAATGCGCAGTTTTTCTGAGAAATAATATGCGCGTAATCGATAACTATAAAATTATTGATTTGTGGAATATGCGCGTAAAATGCATTGAAGAAAAATTGATACAAACACGCATGCTATATGCGCAGAATAGATCTTAAAATTTTCTGCAGCATTTTGATTCTGGTTCGTATTCCACGCATAATCAATGCATAAACTAAGTTGCGTGATACACCAAGAGCTAGGTAAACAATTAAGGACAAGGAATACAGCATCTCATATGCTGATTTGTACTTGACTTTTCATTTGTTCCATAAAGCACGGACAGTTGAGAATGAAATATAGCTTAATTAATTGGTGTGCGTAATACGCTTAACAAGTTTGATGAGGGGCCAAATTTGGAAAGCGATCAAGAAGTGATAGCCGTTGGAGCATGGTTATCCAGGCCTTCAGGGAGGAGCAACATTGTCAGTCGCAAATCAGGATCATGTAGTGACAGTGGTGGTGACCATAGTGTTGATCTACTAATCGCATCCGGTAAGCCGTTGTTGGGACTAGTTGGTAAGCATTAGTGATCATTAGCAACCAAACACAGTGCTTAGTAAATTTTTTGAACCTTAGAAATTAAGTCCGGTGTTTGTCGGGTTGGTTAATTAGGTTTTAAAGTAGTTTGTCAACCAGCCATCAACTGAATATTGAGGGACCTTCAACCAATGGTTAGCCAGCTCCTTTCGACAGCACCCGAGAACCGGAAATGTGCATTTAACCAGCACCAAGGAGACTGGGAATGACGTTTCGTCATCCGGGAGCCGGTCAATTGTCTTTAGGTCATGTAAACGTTCAAGTGTCTCCAGTCATTGCCCAAACAAATTGTTAAAATTTAATTGTGTTCATTTAATAAAGCAAGTTTGTTAATAAAAGCAGATGTTTTTTGCAGTTTGTAATATGCGTATTATATGTATTGATTAGATATATATTAAGTGGACAAAATACCTGCAATTTTTGCGCATATTCCACGCATACGTTTTATGCAGTTTCTGCGCATATTATATTTTTCTCAAGCATATATGCGTACGCATATTCTACGCATTAACCATGATCGAATATACTTCTTTTATGCGGTCATTTGCTACTTGCTTTATGCTGTACGTAAACCGCGCATATTCAATGAAATTTTGTAGATTGGGTATATATAAGGGCATTTAATATCGATTGATTACAATGCTCGATATTCCTTAAAAAATCAATGGAGGTTTCAAAATGAACCAAATTTCACAAACACGCATACCAAAGCTGTGGTTAAAGTTGAATGAAGCTGTAGGGTTAAATTAAATGCCGAAATTAAGTAATATTAAAATTTATTCATATCTTTGATGTATTGTTGCTCTCCATTCTCGTTGTAAATATTATTATTAACACAAACTCCGCCTACTTCTATTATACAAATTGGTATCATTTATTTGCTATGTGCAAACAAACAGTTATTATCAACAAGATTATTCTATTCATTTTTATTTTAAAATTATTGTTGAAATATTGATTGATTTGACACGCAAATTCGACACGGGCGTACAATAGTTTCCAATAACTAGTTAGAAATTTGATCCAAGGTCGTAAACAAATTGGCATTTGGCTTTCGATAAATCTAATAAAAAACTATTTCGTTTTGTGGGTGGAAATATTATCAAATTTCTTTGTGATGGAACATAGTAAAACTTAATGCTATGTTGATAGTCGGATCTGAATAGTTTTTAAACACTACGCCGCTGGTACACATGAAAGCATTCATATTAAACCATACCGTTTTTCCCTACACTTTTTCACAACAAATTGCTATATTATCCTGATATGAAAAGAAGTCAATGTTTTCAGTCATTTTTCTGTGCAATTATATTATACGTGCTGTTTAAATGATATTATGTATAGACTATTATATTTTGTTTTGTTAGTAGCAATAGTATGTTATCTGAAAAAACAAAGATCTTTTATGGAATGGAATTTCAAGTCACAGGTGAACACGGTACTAAGGCTTACTGTTTCATTTCCACAACATTTGTAGTTCCGATTTTATTGGCCATACACATAAGGTAGTTTACCTACAGTTTTTTAAAATAACAGAACATAAAACTTATCCCATTATTTAGCAAACAGTGTTTTTTTGGCAAAAACGTTGTCAAAATATTACTTCTTATTCTTGCTATGCCCGTATCACCGAATTTCATACCGATACTACATCTGCAATAAGTTGACTAAACTCTGATAAGATAGAATTAACAAGAAGTTGCATATACATACTTGCATTTAGAGTCAAGCTAGAATTATTTTAACTACCCAGAAACGTCTTTTATATATGTGGTTGGTCTTAGAACTTTCCTTTTGTTCCTGATAATTTGACAATTTCTATAGAAAAATGTGCTTTGTCTATTGTATTTTGTTTCACATTTCACGTATTCAACTATGATGCAAAGTGTATAGCAATACCTGAAATTCAATATTTAATAAAATCTAGCAGGTAAAAAAGCACTTGTGAAACAAAGTCAAGGAACAAAACAGATAATAAATTGTCAATACAATGGAAATCCGACAAAGTTCTAGCTTCATTATGCTCGACAGGCAACAATCAAGCATTATTTTGAAATTGTAAGAATTCAAACCCCATCAAATTTCCTGTACCCATGGATTTACCAGTTTGGGAATACAGAACGCCAGCAGAATATTTTAAAGTTTCTCGAGTGCTTGTTTGCAGCGTACGAATTGGGTTTTAGTTTCCCGGAAATGAGCCGACCAACAAAAAATAAAAGGCAAACTTTTATTTAGTGTATTCTATTGATGTAATACGCATGCGTATCACTAGTGTATGCAAGCTAGTAGTTAACATGTTGTGTTGGATTTCTGGTGAATTATAGGATGTTATGAGGGAAATTCATTTTTTATTTGCCAACCACAAAAACTCTACAGTTTAGGTTTTTCCTGCACGTGTTCATATGATTTCCGCATTATATAACAGAAAAATATATCGAAATGAAACATAAACTCAGTTTTTACAAAGCTGTTTTATAATATCTCCATATCAGTTTCGCTATTGGCTCCATTAAAACTGAACGTACGTTTAACTAAAATAATAGTTAAATTTTCTTTAATAAGTAAAAATGCGTCTGCACTTCTACCCTACTACTACCTACTAAACCCTTCATCTTAAAACCATATCATTGAAGTGACTTTACTTTGTTCCTCAGACTTATAGTGCTTCAGGAGATAAAAATTCTGCAGCTATGAATTCTACGGTGCCATCAAATCCCATTACTTGGATTGTGGAAAACGTCAACAACGCATATGAACATTACACTGTTACTTACAACGTAATTTTAATAATTCTAATGATTCTGTTTGTGGGTGGTTCATGCTATTTTATCTGGTTTGGGTGCGGATGTTTCAGGAAGCTACTCCATAAATGTAAAATGACTCAGTATAAAATGGAGATTGAAGAAGAGTACAAGAAAAATTACATCTGAACTCCTAAATTAGATTTCTAGATAACCTAATTTGTATTAGAATCACTAAAATTTTTTATGACTAAAAAGTGTAATAATTTCGTTTGATTTCAGACACAAGTTACGCACACAATAAAAAGTAACAAAATGCATTTTTGACTTTTGCATCTGACTACCTGTGTGTTAGTGCATTTTACTCATATGATATCACCAATATTTTAAACCATAAGTACACGTAACATAAAGAATTATGTAGATTTATACCACTACAGATATATTATTACTAATATATCGTATAAGCATTGTGAATATATGCACATAAAAGTGCTTCGGGGTTTTGTAATTTATCATTTTTAGATAAGATAAAAACAGATAGGAAGTTTAGCCTTGCAACTTTTCCAGTATATTCCTACAATCACCGCATTTTAGTCGTTTGTACCACATAAAACTTAATGTGTTAAAATTTATTTATTAGTAAAAATTTCAAAATGGCCACTGCTACTACTGAAGATGAAGGCAGATTGTTAGCTGGATTTTATAATCCGAAAAAGCGCAAAGAGCAAGTTTTGGCAAAACTTGAGAAAGAGTTGGAAATATTCAGAAAACTGGATTTTACAAGAGACCTGGCGGATCAGTTGCAAGTTAACAGCGAATTTCAAAAAGGTAAAATATTACCCAAACTAATGCACAAATTCAAGGGAAGTTTTTAATTTGATAAATTGAATTCCTCAAACTTGTAGAAAAGTCTCTGGATGTAATTGAAGATGAAATTGGCACGCTAATTAGTGAGGTTGAGGCCTACTTTGCTAACCATACTGAACGCCATTTCACCAAACAATACCGTACATTTCAAGGAGGATTTGATAAACTGCTTCAGCAACTGGATAGTGTAAATGTTGGCAACGACACAGATATGAAGGAACAACGACGAAGGGCCATTGAAAGAATTCAAGATAGCGTTGCGTTCATCAACAAGAATGTACATGAAGATGGAAAGTGTTGTACAAAATGCGAGCTCTATGGAACAATGTGGCAATAGACGGCACTAAAATTTATTCCTAATTGGCAATTTTTAGGTTCACATTGCTTTAGTGTATAGCTGGTATAAAAAATTATATGGTTGTGCTTAATTTTAATTTGAAACATTATTTTACATGATATTGGTAAAAAATTCTATTATCAATATTAATACACCAAGCTCAACCTTTAATGGCACCGATATATGTCAGTGGTCATAATAATGTAATAAAATGCTAAATGGTGTCATCAATATATGTTCATGCACATACAAACTGAAAGATTACACAATGTGAATATTACCAGATCTAAGAGCAAAACGGAACAAGCATAATCTGGCTCTGAAACACAAAAAATTAGGTCCTTAATTTATTTCAGCAGTAAAAGGAATAAAATAAACAATCCTTATTTTTCCACTTTTTTATTCCACTTTTCATATATCGAATTTACCTTGCTTATGAACTATATAGCAAAAATACATAATTCATACACGGTTTGTTATCAGCAAACTTTCATATTTCATAAGGTCGCTGTGTGGCACCAGTTTGCAAAACAATTATTGTCTGTTTTTGCTAAAATACTTTGCAAAATCTGAGTGACTCAGCTCTCAATAAAAAAAATCGTCCATCTGCTGTCCTCTCACGGTATCACTTGTTCAGGTAAGTAGTTTATAGAAATTTAAAAGTAGATTGTCTACAGTATTAAGTAATTTATTTATTCAAAATTGTAGAAAGCCAATATGTCGGAAAATGGCGTTGAAGATATTCTGCAAGCTTGCCAAATTGAATACGAGCAAAAATGTTATTGCATTGGGACGGCATAAAATTTCCTGAAGAAGTTACTCGGCTACATAAATCCAAGTCAATCACCTTCAGGTGGTTCAGGATTATTTTGAGCGGTAGCAACTTTGCAAAACTATTAATCCAATTGAAGCGGTAGCCAAAGGAGCGCGGATATGATTTTATACCGGACTGAAGAAGATTTGAAAATGTGACGCCGTTTACTTGAGGAATTGAATTTCTTTGGCATACTGTCAAACCGATGATTCCCAGAAATACTAAATTGCCTTTTGATGTGGAGGAGATTTTTAGTACATCGGAGAATTATCAAAATGCTATGAGAATTACGATGTAAGGAGATGTGGGAAAGCGAGTTAGAATTTGAAACTGAGTGAGTTTTATTTTTAGGGTTTTCCGGAAGCTATGTCGGGGTAGGTGAGGGTTGAGAATTTATAATATGGGGATTTTAAATGTTAGGGCGATTTCGTTGGGTAGAGGGAGCGAGAATTAGATTACGGTGACTTCAGATCAGTTGAGGATGAATGCGGAGGAGATTCAGGAATTGAGTAAAGATGTATGCATGAGGAATTTATATTCAGGTCTAGACACAATATATTTTCAAAAATAATGACATGCTGTTTTTTTATTTCAGCTTGAGCAAGTGTCGCTAATGACCAATAATATATCAGGGGCTTCAATCATAAACTACTAAATAATCCATAAGATTAGTAAATTAGTAATTTAAAAATTTAAATATTAATTTTAATTATTTAATAAAGTATGCTCTTATAACTGCTACTGAGAATTGTTATTCTGAAGTTCTGAATATCTAATTATTTAGTTAGCCAGCAAACGTAACTGATAAGGTAAATAGTGTTACAATTAAAATAGTTTGTTTCCGTCAATTTCATTGAAAACTATCAAGTTCATTCATAAATAATTTGATATAACTGTAATTGAGAAATAGATATTTATTTAATATATTTTACAAATTAGTTATCATTATATGTGAGAAATAACTATTTAATTAAGGTCTGATTATATTCATTTAGATGACGTCAGTCAGTAAATTATTGATAATTCAAACCTTGTTGTTGTTTAGATAACTGAAATTATAAAACCAAACATTTAGTTTTATTGTCGAAAACTGTTATTTTAATTTTTATGTATTTATGTATTTATTTCATCAACTCCTTTTTGTCATTGTCCTTTATTCCCCACTTATTCGACGAAATCGTTAGATGATTTTCCAATCCATTCATTCTTCATGCACAGCGTCTTAACGTGCAAAATCCCCATGAAGTCAATAGTCAGAGCAACCTAATCTTCTCAATGTTTGCTTGACATCGAAAGTGAAAACTATACAAATAGGCTATTAATATGATTTGTTGTTGCATAGCTTGTTGATTCAAACCTTGCCTATTGTTTTGGTTTGCATGCAGAATAAACAAACCTTAAAAACTCAGGCAAAAATATTTAGTTCCTTTTTATTCATATTCCAAACATATATTACATAATTCTTAGAACACTAATAAATATATTGAAGTTTTCAACAAAATATACTTATCCTATTCCTCACTGTTAAAATTATACTGCTTAGCATACTCCCGTAAATTGGCCATTTGTCCTACCAATTTTTCCTCTGTAGTATCCCCCTTAATTGCAATCGTTTCTGCTTTATCAATCGCTTCTTTTATCAGCCTCTTACTCAACACACCCAACCGTACATTTCCACTATCCAACTCACTCCTCATTTTATTACACGTGCTTATCAGCTCCTGCCTATCTACACTCCCCTGTCCATAATAATTTTGACTTTCAACCTTCAAATAATCTTTAGTTTTCCTAACGTTTAATGGCGTACCTTTTGCCACACTTTCTTTTTGTACCATTTCCTCTTTGTATAAAACCGGATGATCAAAAATAGTATTTCTAGTCTTACCCGGTTCCTTAGTCAACGCCAAGGCAGTTTTCATAGCAAAATTTTGCGGAGGTGGGCCAATATCTACTAATTTCTTGCCAATTTTTCTAATCATTTCTTTACAAGCCTGTAGCCACATTGGTGATTCGCCATCGATTATGTAAAAACAATACTTTGTTTCTGCTATATAATTTTCTTGCAATTGCTCCACAGCTCTGCGATAAGTATCTAGCAAAATCTCACCCGGATTTTCTTGACTTGTCATTGACTTTCTAGCATTTTTGGAAACGGATGTTGTTTTAACGCATAAAAACCGCTTATTTTGACAAGTGGCAATGTCATCAAAATCCCAATCATATGCCGCACCGGAGAGAAGCCTTAGTGCATTTGCCCCATTTCTAAAATAAATTTCTACAAATGCGCCTGTCAACCCAACTGAAACGCCAACTAGTATCTGATTATGAAAATTTGGCGTTAAATAAAGCGCATAAGCTGCTAAGGCGGTATCTCTGATAAAAAATGCCTTTTTGAAATCCGCGTCATGTGCTAATTCCCTAAGAACGTAAATATGGTCAAGTGTTAGCCAAGTTGGAACTAAAATGCAAAGCTGTTCAAACCTTCCATTTTTTAACTCCGCATTTTTCTTAATTTTGCGTAAAATGTCTACCATTTTGCCCCGTAGCTTAACCTGGCCTTGTTTTGACAGTAAAATAATAAAGTCGTTTGTTAACTTTGATTTGTCTTTAGATTTGAACACGCTTGTGGCTGTTCTGCTTTTGTGATCTACTGTCCATGTTTCATCCCCTGACATGGTTTTGTCAATGTTTATACCAATTTGTAATATTTCGTTTGCAAAATTGACGCAAATGGTTCTACCTGTGCCTATTGAAGCACTGGCTTCAAATAATTCAGAAATGTAGGAGAAGTAGTATCTTATACATAATTTGGCAGTAATTTTGTCATCTGGAGTTAAAGGTTGGATAAATCGGGCTATGTTGTCGTAATGAAGAATGCGTAGTGCTTGATGACTGGCAAGTTGAGGATATTGAGCGTCTAGAAAAATTTTGTAGTTTTGAAGACACTCTTGGATTGGTGTGAGTTTTATAGTTTGAGGTTTAAAGAGGGGTTTTGGTGGTGTATCCGGTGCTGGTTTTTGTGTCTTGGCTTGATTTAGACTTTCGAATTTGGAATTTATTGCTGATTCCAGGTTTTGTGATGCGAGGTTATGCACGTTGTTCATTTTGGCAGAAAAGTCCAAACTGGTGTTGAGGATGCCAAGACAATATTTTAACAGCTTTTGATGAACGGCCTTAATGTTGGAAGTTCCGGTTTGAATAAAACTGCTTATTTTTTCTGTGTATGCTTCTAAAATGCGGTTGGAAATTACCTCCACTAGATTCTCCTCGTGTTTGACAATTTCCTGGTTTTCATTTGAGTAAAACTGAAATAGCTTCTCGCAAGCTTGACCAAAAAGTGTTTCCGTAACTGAGCTATTTTGATGTTCTTTGCTTTTCAGTGCTTGCATTGCTCTATTTGATGCCATTTTTGACAAGTTTTTAAATTGTACTTGGTCTTCATCTCCGTAAAAGCAAAGATAGTTGTCGAATGTATTCAAAAGTTCAAGGTTAAGTTGTTGGATGATATAGTGCAAATCTAGAAATTCTTGATAGACGGTAGGATCTGTGGACGTTTGATGTGGTGAAAGAATGTTGATTAGGTTCATGGAGTTGGAACCTGTGAGGTCATAACGTATCCAATGATCCACTGCTCCTTCTAGAGAATCGGGTGGAGATATTATTATGTTTACGTAACTACTTTCCGTTTTCGAAGGATTCTTGGTCCTGCGTTTTGCTGTTGGCCTTTTCGACATTTTACTTCAATTTGGGTTTGATGCCTACAAATGGGAACATAAATTCAATAGGTTTCAATAATCATAGCAATATAAATTTTAGCAATGGTTAACTCACTGTGAATTAGATTTTGATGAGTCGGGGTTAAGCTCCAGCAACTACTTACAATCCAGGTTTTAAAGCCGTTTTTCTGGAATTCAAATTCAAAAACTAAATCACAGTATTCTTAGATGATAGATCCATTCAAAGTTTTATTACGCAATACCTAATTTAGAAGCTTCAAAATGAGAGTCAGAGTGTACTTTTGCCACAAGTGGTATACTTCTACATAATATAAATTGAAAATAGTGCCATAATTGAATATCCAACACGATAATAATATGAAAACTCCGTAAAACTTTGGCATAAAATCTCAGATATAATAAATTTATATTAGATATATACATGAATGTACCTAAGAGTTTTGCACCACGTACTGAAAAACTTGCGCTATCTCTCGAGTACGCTTGTGTCGGTTTATTTGCATTACCTAATTGATATGCTTGACACGAATAATAACCCACTTAACTATATTATCATCCAATTCATACAACCTGCGCAGAATATATAATAGTTCTATATAATAAATAGTGTACTTAATACTTACATGTATGTCCTTGAAGCTTTAAATTTTCATAGTTGAAGTAGTCATATTATATGTCATTTATTACTCATATATGATTCATATATAAAGCTCAGATTTGTTGTTTTCAAGATAACAAAGCCCAATCTGGCTTTACCCATAGTGAGTATATAATATACGCCGTGGGCCGTACAATGTTAAAGTTCAGTAAAAAGTCTAAAAAGCATTTTGAAATATATGATGAATTTTATTATTTCGACAAATCTATTTATATAATGCATTTTTAAAATAAAATATTTTTGCATATTTTGATGCCTTTGAATAATATGTACTGAGCAGATCAGAATTTTGTCAGAAATATACCTAGTTAGAAATATTGAAATACAATTGTACACTTTAATTGGTAGTTTAATAAAGTATATTTTTATGACAGCTTTAAAAACCTAATACATAATAATTGTACTAGATGATGTTCATATACAATAGTAAATCCAAATCCATTACATATTTTGCAGATTATTGGTTCCCTGCTCCAGGCTTTTTCAGTCTGGGTTTCGGAACTGGTAGATGTGCATTTTCCAACTTAAAAAACAAAAATTAATTAGTTTAAATAATTATTTCACAAGTTAGTAAACCCTACCTAATGCATTAGCAACCTTACCTTTTTTCTTAACTCTTCCATCGCCAGCATATCCATCCCCAACCTATCAGACGTAATCGTCAACCCTTTTTTACTCTCCGTTGTCAACGAAACCGCCTCCACATGCAGCAACCCCTTCGAATCAAATCTCATTGTAACCTTCGCCCTCTGTTCCCCCTTCGGCCTTGCCGGAAATCCTTCAAGTACAAATTCTCCCAAAAACTTATTCTTGCTTGCCGTACTATTCTCCCCTTGAAATATCTTAACTTTAAACTTCGTCACATTATCCTTAGCCGTACTATAAGTTTCATACACTTCGCAAGGTATTCTTGTATTCTTAGGAATAATCACACTTAACAAATTTCCCTTCTTTTTAATTCCTAGCGACATAGGCAACACATCTTGAACTTTAATTCTTTCCGTTTTACTAGCCAGCATAGACGCTTGCACAGCAGCACCATAAGCCACAGCTTCATCTGGATTAATACTCAGGCATAACTGCTTCCCATCAAAATAATCAGAAAGTCTAGTTTGAACCAAATTCAATTTTGTAGAGCCTCCAACTAAAATCACATCATCAATTACTTCCTTGGCTTCAACTCCCTTCTTTTTTGCCTCATTTACAGCTCTATCCACAATTTCAATTGTTTGATCTACTAACGGCTTACACAACTCATTTAAAATATTTTGCGTAACATTTACCTCCAAATTTTTTCCCTCTGTTAAATTCTCAATGAAAACCTCCGTTTCTACCGCACAGCTTAACTCAATCTTAGCTTTTTCACATTGCCCCTTAACCCTTGAAAGCGCCCTTAACGCATCATCCCGAATTTGCTTTACTGCACTTTCCTTCCTCAAATTTAAATCGTACCCAGTATTTCTTCGAAACATCTCAATGCAATACTCCATCAAAATATTGTCCACATCTTGTCCTCCTAAATGCGTATCTCCATCAACCACCAAAATGTCCACATTTGAATCCGAAACCTTGCAAATTGCCACGTCAAACGTGCCTCCACCCAAATCGTAAATTAGCGCTGTGCGATTTCCTTGTATTCTTCTTTGGTAACTGTAAGCTATTGCGGCTGCAGTTGGTTCGCTTAAAATGTCCAGAACTTCAAGGCCAGCACATAATGCAGCTTCATATGTTGCTCGGCGTTGAACCTCAAGAAAATAAGCTGGAACGGTAATAACCGCTTTTCTTATAGAGCCTCGTGGCGCACCTAAATGCTGCTCGGCCATAACTCGAAAATGAGCTAGTAGTCTAGCAGACACTTCATGAGGATATCTTGTCCTATTCCAAGTTTTAATTTTTGGATTGCCGTCTTCATTAACAACTGGAAAAGGCCATAGCTTCATGTCGTGTTGTAAACTTTTGTCGGTCCAAGGTCGACCAATCATTCTTTTTGCGTCGTAAATGGTTATTTCTGGAAATCGAAAAGCTTGCTGTTTGGCTATTTCCCCAAATGTGTCGTATCCGTTTTCATGGTAACCGACGTAGCTTGGTGTTGTCGGGGAATTGCCCTGAGCTTTATTTGGAATAATTTCGGGAATGCCTTCCGAGTTTACTACCATTACGCAACACATTGTTGTTCCAAGGTCAATTCCAATGGCAATTTCTGAAACGTGGATTTCTGTGGTTTGGTCAACGTTATCTTGAAATTCTTTATATTTTTCGTGCAAAGCAAATTGTATTTTCTGAAGAAAATCCACATCTTTCTTAGAAATTGTAGCAGTCGATTTTCTAGAAATCTTTTTGTGCTGTAGACTAAGCTCGTGTTCTTTTGGTGTGGGAACTTCTTCAAGAAATTTGTTCATTTCTTCTGTGTAATGAGATATTATGGATTCTTGCTGACTTTCTGGGGTTTTTTCTGGTGAGTTATGTGTAGATAGATATTCAAAGTGTTGTTCCAGTTGATGATAAGATTCGTCTATCATTTTGGATACTGTGTCTATTATATTCTTGGGAAATTCTACGTTTGGAAATGTGGATTGCCATTTTTGAGGAACTGTTGAAATTGTGATGGCTTTCTTGTCGAGGTGATGTTGATGAAGTTCAGTTAATCTGCTTGCGGTTTCAAAACTGACTTGCATGGATGACTCGTAGTCGTTGACACAGTCAAACAAAAATTCTTCTAAACCTTCCATTTTTGTTTTGATTGTTATTTTGTAAACGTCTTGAGAGGTATATAATGCACTATAACAGTTTACTATAAAACTCCAAATTTGAACAGAAACTTTTTTCTTGTAATCAAGCCTGAAGACTTTCAAATAAAATCTGTATTGGTAGTCAATAATATGTATTGTATTTAATGTATGTAGTTAATACTTTGTATATAGAGACATAAGCACAACACATACACATGCATAAAATTTGCATAATGTTAAATAATGAATATAAAAACACAGACAAATAAGTATGTAAGTTGACAAGGTACATAAATTTTATTAGTGGAATGTATATAGGTATATCCATTAAGTCGATTCAATGAATTCCTTTGGACTTTTGCCGTTTCTCTATTTGAACAACACCTGATAAATAGTTTATGATAAGGATTTCGCACTGATTGGTCTTATTCAAACATAGTGCCTAACTAATTATTTGCGTGCACGCCGACAACTGTTATATTGGCAACACAAAATTCATCGTATGTAATTTACCTGTAATGGATATGATATGCGCGAGAACCGAACGGTAGATTCAAAAAGTACATTTTGTAATTCAACGAGAGTGCAAATACGCAGATTTAGGTGTTTCGAGCAAGCAACGTGCACAAGGTTTAGGTGTACACTCCTCGCAATTTTTTTGTCATTTGTACTTTATACCTATATTTTAAAGGAAACGATTTACATATACACCTGTATAAAAGAACATTTACAAATAACATAAATAAGCGCAACGGCGAAAAAATCATGCCAACATACAATAAAACATTATGCAGCATAAACATGTGAAAGCGTTGTTTCTCTAATTCGTTATACTAAAGTTCCCACGACTATCGGTTGTGACAAGTGCTCTGAGAAAATACCAATACATTAATTAATTGCCACACCAATACACTACAAACCCACTTATCCCCGAGATTGAATTTGAAGGTTCAAAGTGCATCCAATTATACCATAACGGTTTGAAACTTTTAATATTATTTTCTAAAAAACATTTCATATTTCCAAAAAAATTAAATAATCTAACTTTTTTATTTTACAGGTTGTTACCAAAAATGACTACTACCGAAATTGATGAATTTCTTAAACGACGCCAAGACGACTATGAAGAGCTCATGCTTCAATACTGGGATCAAGCCCAAACTATCGACGAGCTGACTGGTTATCACAGACAAATCAAAACCGAAATAACATTGCAACTGAAAGAGAAATGGAAAAAGGAAATGGGTGGAGCAGAAATACCAAACGAGATTCGCGATTTACTTCCCAAGAAAATCGACGAGGTACTCAAAGTCCTTGAAACACATTTCGAACGAAGTTCCTCCGATCTAAAAATTCAACGCATAGAATCCGTAAAATATCGCAAACAAAATCCCAGCTCATCAAACGAAAGCCAAACAACAAAGTCATTATCATCTCGAAAATCTGAATATGCAATAGGAATCGACCTTGGAACCACCATGTGCTGCGTCGCCGTTTTGGTCAATGGCGAAGTCAAAATTGTTGAAAATCGCTCTTATGACAGCTCAAAACTAACTCCAAGCTATGTAGCATTCCGTGACGACGGAACAGATTCCTTTGGCACTGTAGCCAAAGAAGAAGCTCACAAATATCCCGAAACCACAATTTACGACGCCAAACGCATGATTGGCCGCAACTGGAACGACCCCATTTTACAAAACGACAGAAAACTCTGGCCTTTTGAAATAGTAGAAGAAAATGGCAATCCAAAAATAAAAACCGGAAGTAGAACTCGCTATCCCCACGAAATATCTGCCAGACTATTATCGCGATTCCGTGCAATGGCCGAAGAATTTCTGTATATACACCACGGCACAATAAAAAAAGCTGTAATTACCGTACCCGCATATTTCTCCGAACCACAACGTCGAGCCACCCGAGACGCAGCAATGTGCGCTGGCTTAGAAGTTTTAAACATTTTAAGCGAACCCACAGCCGCCGCAATAGCTTACAATTGGGAACGACGATTATCCGGAACCAGAAAAGTGCTAATTTATGATTTAGGTGGAGGCACGTTTGATGTTAGCATAGCTATTGTTGAAGATTTTAACGTGGAAATTTTATGCGTTCATGGCAATACTCACTTGGGCGGTCAGGACTTTGATCAATTGCTGGTTGAATATTGCATCGAAAATTTTCAGAAAGAAACGGGAATTAATTTAATGGCTGGGAAATCTAGCCAAGATAAAAGAAAGCGAGATATTGCTAATAGGGCTTTGGGCCGATTACGAATTCAATGCGAAACTGTCAAAAAAAGGTTATCAGGTACTAATACAGCCAGCGTGGAAGTAGCAAGCATAATGGACAATACGGATTTGAGCATAACGATTACTCGAGATACGCTGAATACGCTTTGTTCGCCATTAATACAGAAAACGCTGGATATTGTTGATTTGGCAATTAAGAACGCTATACCTAAAGGTTTAAAAGGAAAGGAGGATATTGATGACGTTATTTTGGTAGGCGGTTCGACAAGAATGTTACTGGTTGAAGATATGCTGGAAAAACATTTCGGTGGAAAAATGCTTTGTAAAAGTATAAATCCGGATGAAGCTGTTGCTTATGGCGCTGCTGTAGACGCTGGAATACTAAGTAGACCAAATAATAGAAAGAGTCAACGCATTTTACAAGTTCAGGATGTTATACCGTTAACATTAGGAATTGAATGTGTTGGGGATGCATTCTCACCGATTATTCCTAGAAATACGAAAATTCCTTGTGAATATCAACATACTTATTGTACGGCGCAGGATAATCAGAAAACTATAAGATTGAGTGTGTTTCAAGGGGAGAATGGAAAAGCGTCAGAGAATATTAAATTGGGAGAATTTATTTTTAGTGGGATTCCGGCTGCCCCAGCGGAACAGGAGAAGATTAAGGTGATGATGAGCATTAACAGTATGGGGATTTTACAGGTGAGGGCGAGTTCGGAGAGTGGGAAGAAGGAGAGTGTGATTACTATTACTAGTACGCAGTTGGGGATGAATGATGAGGAGATGGATGCGTTGAGCAAAGAGGTAAAACATTCTAAATTTCCAAACTAATTATTTTAGGGAATTTTCAATAAGTTTGGTTTTAATTGTAATTGTTTGTGATTGCAGTTGGAAAACTTAAATCCAGAATAAAAGCTTGAAGGTGTTTGACATCGATTACAAATTAAATTTAATTGAAACTTTTAGTTTTAATTGTAATTAGTTAACTAAACAACTATATTTACATAATTAGTTAATTTAATAAATATAATTAAATAACTACTTAACTAATGATCTACAAACCAAGAAATTAGTTAACTAACTGACTATAGTTAAATAATAGATAAGTAACCAAATTAATAAAGGACAAATATTAATTGTTTGATTTAACTAAGAATTATAATATTACTGAATTGTAATTAATTAAACATTAAATGCTAATTTTAATTAACTATTTTACCCCATACATATCTCTTAACACGCCTATTTTATTCCAAGCCTCCATTATCTGCTCATTCGTTGACACTTTACTCCGTGCCACTTTTTCATGCTTTTGCAACTCATCTCTAACCAACTTCTGCATTAGCATTCCCAACCTAATCGATTTTGAATCCAACTGATTTCTAAACTTTGCACAAAATGTTAAAATTTCTTCTCGCTTTTTATTCATTTCTAACGGCGTAGTAGACTCTGTGTTTATAGTATTAACAATCACACCAAAATATTGCTCAATTTGACATAGTAACCTGCCGTAATACGTTTCCATTACGTGATTATTTCGACCTTGAAAATCCAAAGTGGATTCAAAAGTGTTCAAACTGTTATTCTTAATTCGATTGTGAATTTCATTCAAAGTTTGTAAGTTGGTTTGATAGGTAGCTAAATATTTATGGATTGCTTTTTTGTACTCTAGAAATATTTTCTCTGTTGCATTTTCAGCAAAGCTTTTTTCAATGCGTACAATTTTCAAATTTTGATTCCATAGTAAAGAATACGTACTAAAGCACAGCTTTTTAAAAAAGTTTAATTGCCAAGTGTTACCTTCAGAGTGCATGTGTTTAAATGCTTTGGTGGCATTTTGTAAACAGCTTTGATAAAAATAATGCAGTTGTGTTTTGTCCTTTTCGCTAATAAAACATACATAATTATCAAAAGAATTAATTAAATTGCTTTGAAACGACAAGTTAATTTCTATAGCGTTTTTAACAATTGGTTTGTATGGTAATAGTATATCACAGTCTAATAAAAGCTCTAGACTTTTGATATTGTGCCAGCTATGATATTGGTCTATCCATGCCAGAAAAATCTTTTCAACGCTGACTGGTTGAAAGTCCCTACTGTTTCGGTTCTCATCTAGAGTCCTGGGAGGAAGTTTAGGATGATTTTGGTGCTTTGCTGAATCAAAACCATGGACAACGCCACCATTCTTAATTCTGGAAGCTGACATCTGCAATTTTTAAAATAATTATGCAAAAATTTAAAAAAATATTATAGTCCCTACGAATATTAAAGGTACCATACACAGTAAAACTTACCGTGAATCCAAAAGTAAAGCACACAATTGATTTTCACGTGATTCAGAAATAAACTGTACTACTAATAAAATTCTCTTCAAAGCAGTACTAGAACATTTTAATAAATTACTAGTTCCTTTTAATATTGTAATAACTTGTGGTATGGATATAAGATAACATTTTTCCTGTAATAAATATATTTCTCAACTATATACTTAACACCGTATAGTCACAGCATAAAAGGTATTTATGAAATGCTGAACGGCTTTTTTGCAAAACTGATATGTGCATTAATGTATACATGACATGTAAACGCATATTAACCATCGCAAAAGCGTATATAGGTTATGAATATCAAGTTCGGCTTGATAAAAATGCATTTTGTATTTTACTATTAGCAGCTTTAAAGCATATCTGCATTCAATATAACTTTGGTGTATAATGTTTCACCTGACACTTCAAAGTCAGCAGTGCTATGCGCTTATCTGCTTATTTCAAGGTTTGCCAATGAGAGCAGCAAACATTGACACAATAATTTCAATGCGCATCAAAAGAAAAGCAAACATTATATGATCATTACAGAAATTAATTGAAAATGAACGCAATACATCACGAATTTCTAGATTGAAAAATGTATTTATTGACATATATTTATTTATTCGATTCAACTTAAAACGTATCTACATATTCTTTAACCATCCTAGGTTTCGCCACTGGTATATTCTCCAACTGAAAAACAAAATACTTATCAGCTCACTCAAAAATCAATACTGCAAATTAAACCAATACACGTATTTCCAACTCACCGTTTTTGTCAACCTTTCCATCGACAGCTCATCCATTCCCAGCCTATCACTAGTAATCACTATAGCATTCTTTTGCCTAGTTGACGTACTATACGCTTCCACGTGTAACATCCCCACCGCACTAATTTTCATCGTCACCCTAACCTCTTGTTTCCCTGCCTTCTCTGGTGGTATCCCATCCAATATAAACTGCCCCAACAACTTATTCTCCTTCGTTCTACTACTCTCACCTTGAAAGACCTTGATCTCAATACAAGTCTGATAGTCATCCGCCGTCACATACAAATCCGAAAATGAGCTTGGAATCTTCTGGTTCTTTTTCAACACCGGGGAAAACTCTCCGCCAATTAATTCCACACCAACCGACATAGGCAAAACATCTTGCACTTGAATTCTCGGTTTAGCTCTAGGCTTATCATCATCCTCTTCTTCTTTACTCTTTTTAGCAAAAATATTCGCTTGAACCGCCGCTCCATAAGCCACTGCTTCATCTGGATTAATACTTTTGCAAAGCTGCTTTCCCGGAAAATATTCTGAAAGCATTTGCTCCACCAAAACCATTCTAGTGGATCCCCCAACCAAAATAACGTCGTCTATGTCTTCCTTTCCATTTATGCCTTTTGGTTTAGCATCTTTTATCGCTTTGGTAACAATGCCAATAGTTTTCTGAACGTAATGCTTGCTCAACTCATCCAAAATTTTTCGGGTGATTACCACATTCATGTCAAGTTCCCCTACAAGTCGCTCCACTACAACTTCAGTGCTATTTGTACTTGACAATTGTTCCTTAGCTTTTTCGCATTTTGCTTTAACTCTGGCTAAAGCTCTTAAGCTTTCATCTTTTATTTGTTTCTGCTTACTATTTCTTCCTGCGGTTAAATCATGCCCCGTTTCCTTTTTAAATTCCTCCACGCAATACTCCATAAGCCAATGGTCAAAATCCTGTCCACCTAAATGCGCATCGCCGTCTACACCCAAAATGGTAACTTCTGAATCAGAAACCCGGGCAATAGCTACATCAAAGGTACCTCCACCAAGGTCATATATTAATGCGGTACGATTTCCTCCCAATTTTCGTTCAAAGCTGTATGCAATTGCGGCGGCGGTGGGTTCGCTTAAAATATTTAAAACTTCAAGACCCGCGCATGTAGCAGCGTCGTTTGTAGCACGGCGTTGTAATTCGGTGAAATAAGCGGGTACTGTAACCACAGCTTTTCGGATTGTGCCTGAGGGTACGCCCAGATGCTGTTCTGCCATGTGTCTAAATTGACGTAATAATCTAGCAGATATTTCATGTGGATACCTAGTTCTATTTCCGGTTTTGATTTTTGGGTTGCCATTTTCATTTACAATTTCAAAAGGCCAATTAGCTTTATCTTTTTGTAAATTTTGGTCGTTCCATGGGCGACCTATGATGCGTTTTGCGTCGTAAATTGTAATTTCGGGAAATCTGTAAGCTTTCTCTTTAGCTTCAAGGCCATAAGCGTCTGTGCCGTCGGGATGGTATGCTACGTAGCTTGGTACGGTTCTGCTGTTGCCTTGACTTTTGTCTGGGATTAGTTCAGGAGGCTGGTTTTCACTGCGGACAACCATCACGCAACAATTTGTGGTGCCAAGGTCAATGCCAATAGCAATTTGGGCTTCCGGACGGGAAGATTCTAATTGCTTGATTTTGTTCAGGTAGCTGTTATAATGAGCTTCAATGGCGTGGCTTAGTTTGGTTAGTAGATTTGCATGGGTAACTTTCTTTTTAGCCTGCTCGAAATTCTTTTGATGTTCGCCTTCTAAATTGGGTCGAGTTGGATTGGGATTATATTTGAAATAAGTTTCCATGTTTTCTTTGTATTCCTTGAGAGCTTGCTGCTGGCATTTTTGCTTTTCGGCTAGATCGATGCCTTTTGATGCTGATTTGTCCTTGTCAGCTTCAAAATAAGCTTTCAGGTTTTGAAATGACTCGTCAATTTTTTGGGTTACTAGTTGTTTTACGTTGGCTGGTAGCTCCTTTTCCTCTCCGAATGATTCCTGCCATTTTTGGGGAATTGATTTGAGAACTTGGCTTTTGATTTCGGCGTGGTGGAAAAGTAGCTCGCCTGGAGTTTTGGCATTGTTGTAAATTGGTTCAAATTTGGATTCGTATTCGTCAATACACTTGTGTAGAAAGTCGTCCATTTTGCTAAAATTTAACAAGCCTGGAATTTTAAAAGACTTTAGTTCAAATTTAAAATATGCTTTATATTTATTTAAATTAGTTAAGTATAATTAAATACCGGTAGAAATAGGAGGTAATCGATTAATCAAATTTGGCCGAATTAATGACTGTTAATGAATTATCAGATAAAATTTATTAGCTCAGGAAGTAGATAATAAATTATTAGGTTAATATAACCAATAAAATGCTGATATAGTGTTATGTCTATATGCTTGATAAGCCATAAAGCAATTAATTGTAATGCCAAAAAAGATATCATGCGGATTACTATCTGTTATATGTACATTTTATTCAATAAATTTATACAATATTACATTACACTCTTATAAATGAATATCAAATTTGTGTTGGTTGATAATACCATCCACTTTTGCACATTGTTCTATTATCTCCTCTGCACTTGCCTCTTCGTCCTTGGCAACAAACTCTGCTTGTTCTAATGACTGACGTACTAACTTAACCATTAAAACTCCCAATCTAACTTTCCCTGTTTCCAAATGTTCTCTAATTAGTTTACATTTTTCTAATAACCGTTCCGTATCATAGTAACTAACTGAATCTATGGCTACTTCAGGTGACTGAGGTGCTGTTTCAGTTTTTTCAGAAATAGATTGTTCAGAAGAAGGAACTATATGATCAATAATTTTACTACTTAAAAGTGACGGCGTTCTGGCAAGCGACGTTAACGTCTGATTCCATACCAGTTGAGAGTGTATGGGCAATTTATGCAGCAGTCTTGCCTTATCCTCTAAGAATATGTCGTATACCTGTTCTAATGACGAATGATTAGACACAAAAAAGCAACCTTTCCCTGAATTTCTTATCTGCTCACTTAGAAACCCCAAAGCAGTTTCAAACATTTCATTCAATTTTTGCAAAAATCTTCCACAGAACCCACTCGTTTTAGACTGAACATCAGATTGCAGAACAATTGTAGAATATACTGGTGACCCAATTGTTGCTTCATATTTGTTTGGCTCTTCATCCTCAAACGCGGCAAGGCTAACGAGCTGTATGGTTTTCTTATTCTGAATTTGAAAAATATCAATATTGATGTTAAAATGGTGGGCTGTGATTACCACATATGTATCAAAATCTGGAGTGGAATCTTTTATCTGCGCGTACACCATCGCACAACTTTCCCTAATACAATAAGTGCGTTTAAAACCCGCTTTTAGCGTCATGTCCCTCAATTCCGCAATTTCCCAAAGTTGAAACCACGTTGGAATTATAATGCAAATTTGTCCAACTTTCGCAGCTTTTGTTTCTGCCTGACTTTTGACTCTTTTAAGCAAGTTAACAACGTGCTCTCTGCTTTTCACTCGTTCACTCGGTTTTTGCTTTCTTAGCATTTGAATCAATTTTGGTATCGGCGTTTTAGTGCCCAAAAATTTGGGCAATGGAAATTTATCCGAATTTACAACCGAGTTCCACCCTTTTCCTGCAGTAGTAATCACACCAAAATGAACCTCCGTGTCTGTAAAGCTAATGGCAACGCATTTTCCTGACCCTTCATTCTTTCCTTTTTGGACTTCGAAATGGTTGCAGATTTGAGCAAAATATCTTTCAATTTGTAAATACATCATTAGCTTATCCTCAAATGGTAGATTAGTGCCTATTGTCTTTACAGCTATTTCGTGAAGAATTTCTAAAGCTTTGCAATCTTTTTGGGTGGGCCAACCGGCATTTATCAATTCATGATATTTTGCCACCTCTGCTTCGATAAGTTGTCTTCTGGAGTTTAGAACCACTTCTGATTGTAATTTTGATAGAAATTTGGTTTTAGTTATGGGCTCAAGTTTACTTGGCTTAGAACTATATTTCTGTTTCAATCTAATAAATCGTTGGTTAAGCTTATCTTCTAGTCTATCGCTTGTTGTGGTGTGAATGTGATTCATTTTTGCAGAAAAATCTAAAACGCGGTCTAATACACCCAAACTATATTGAACTAATCTTGAATGAATTTCATCCAAATTGGATGCCTGCAGTTTTATGTATTTTCTAATTTGATAGTCATACTCTTTGAAAATTTCGTTTGCCACGTCACCCGCAATGTCACTCTCGTGGTTTGAAATTTTGCGATTTTCGTTAGCATAGTTATTACAAAGCCTTTTAGAAATTTGGTCAAATAGTTGGTCTAGTAATAAGCTATATGTAGGATTTTTAGCAGCTAGGGCGGTTTTGGCTCGGGTGGATGCCATACTGGAAAGACGTTTTAATTGGCTTTGGTCTTCGGTTCCAGCGAAGCAAAGGTAGTTATCGAACATGTTCAGCAACTCTAAGTTAAGATGTTGGGCGATTTCATATAAATTCAACAAGTCGTTTCTTAAGCTGCCAAATTTTTCTACCCCTGGCGTTTGTGTGAGTAGGCCACGAATGTTGTTCCCATTGAGGTTTTCTTGTATCCATGAACCCAGTATAATCTCAACTCGTTCAACGATGGTTGAAATGTCAAGGTCATCCTCAAAAACTGGTCCATGCATAGATTCAAGGTGTTCCTGGCTGTCGTCGTTTTCAACTTGTGTTCTCTTTTTTGTCGGAGGCCTCTCCTGGACGGTCTCGTTCTGCTGCAAAATTGAAAAGTTTTAAAAATACTGACAGTATGTTGCATTTTGCGTTGAAAATTATTTTCAAAATATGTGAGGAATAGCATACCTGTAGCACCTGTCCAGAATCAGCAGTTTTCCCAGAAGGGTTGTCGCCATCACTTGTATTTACTACATTAGCAGTGAGCATGGATTGTGATTTTACTGAGCATCCGCTAGACTTGGTCTCAGTTTGAGCATCGGCATTTCGGTCAACATTTTCAGGTGCTTTAACATTGGTTGTTTTCGACAAACTTTGTGGCGGCTCAGGTGGCTAATGAAAAACACGTTAGATTATTTCTACAAACACATTTCTATCTAAGCATATAAATGTGTTACCTTGGATGCTGGTTTCTTCACAGGAGATGTTGTGGGTTTCTTTTTACCCTTTCCCATGGTTCTACTTTTTTTCAAATTGCTAATAGCTATTTGAGGCGTTTTGTCTTTAGAGAATTTAAGGATTAGTACAAAAGACAATCACATATAATATTTGCCATGCTAAATCACGGTGAACCAATTGGACTTTGCATTCTGTGAATTAACACTGAAAGGGATATAAAAAATTGGGATGGCAGTTTGCCGTACCATAACTGATATACTACAACATAGATATATAAAAGTAAAATCAATTCATGTAGCGTACAAAAAATCGGCTTTAAAACAAGCTTTTGCGATTGTGTTGTAATCCAATGATAATGCATTTACACAGCAGTATGCCTAGTTTATACAATGCTGATCTACTTTCCAAGGATTATGATAAAGTGCAATATGTTTGAGTTTTATAAGGGAAACAAGTAGCTTTGCATACACTCCTTTCAAAATATTATTGCAGTTTACACCTGAGAGTAAATATTGGACTTGATCATGTATAGGGATTCAAAAGTACATTCTGTTTATATGTCAGGTAGACATTTGAAACGGTTATTATATAGTAATAATATTTCTTGGCTATGAACTATATAATATATTATGTTTGTGTGCTCAACAGAAATAAATTGATGCAGCATACGTGTTTCTTTATTAATTGGACAACTGAAGGACAACATAATTGGCTGTTTAAAATATCAGGAATTTTCAGTCGCGATACATGTGATTTCATTTTGATTAATTTGCTCGGCAACACTTCAGCCAGCAAACTGGAAAAAAGATTACGCAGCTTTTTCTTCACATTAGGTGGACATTGTGTCCATCTCACTCAAACGCTATTCTTTTTCTAGTGAAAACGTTAACTTTAGACATATATTCCACGCTTTAGGTTTTGTCCTTGGACTAATGAACCAAAAATTGAAGCTGTGTGATGTATAGTAGCATGCAAACCTCACTTCATTTAATAAGCACTGATATGGTTTGTATTAGGTATATCAAGAGTACTTTTTGCAAGTCATATGAAACAATCTACTCACTTTAATAATCTCGTATGAGTATTACCAAGTTCACTCTTAAATTGTATTCCCAAGGCGCCATCTTGCCGAGATCAACATAATTTATATATGCCCTAAATTATTCTGCAAATAATTTTCATAATAACTACAAAACACCAAAAATTGAAATTGAACAGTTACATACCTGGAACTGGAAAATTGAATACAAATTTATAATTGGTAAAATTCACTTTTAGATTATAAACGTATTACTGACACTGAAAATAAATTCTGTGATTTGGTATTTTAAAGTCGTTTATTTTAGCTCACAATGTCTGACAACAACAAGGAAATGTTTCTCTCTCGCCGTCAAGAAGACTACGAAAACCAAATTTCTGTTCACTGGGAAACCATAAAAAACATAACCGAGTTGGTTAAATGGCACACCGAAATCAAAACCGAAATAATGGCCAACTTAAGACAAACTTGGATAAATGAAATGGGCTCACTACGATTTCCAATGGACATTCAGGACAATCTTCCTTCCCGACTGGATCAAACTTTAGACAAGCTCAAAATTCACTTACGAAGCAAACTAGAATCAGACAAAGAAAAACACATTCCTCCGAAATTTTCAAGGCCAGAATCAACAACACCAATTCCAATTGAAAGTACTTTCACCGGAAGTAGACCAAGCTCAACTGTTATTCCGGACACAAAATTGGACGACAACAATAACAAAAATGCTGAATACGCTCTAGGAATCGACCTAGGCACAACAATGTGTTGCGTTGGAGTAATGTACAAAAACAAAGTGGAAATCGTCCAGAACCGTTCCCAAGGCAATAAAAACACAACGCCCAGCTTTGTCAACTTTAAAGAAGACGGCACTGGCTCTTACGGTTACGTCGCCAAAGAGCAAGCTTATCGCAATCCCGAAACCACAATCTACGACGCCAAACGCATGATAGGTCGTCCCTGGTCCGACTCAAATCTACAAAACGACAGAAAAGTATGGCCTTTTGAAATAGTTGAAGAAAATGGTAATCCCAAAGTAAAAATTGGCGACAGGACAAGATATCCACACGAAATATCTGCAAGACTGTTATCTAGACTAAGGGCTATGGCTGAAGAATCTTTACATGTTAAAAAAGGCTCAATTAAAAAAGTGGTTATAACCGTACCCGCTTATTTTAGCGAACCGCAAAGAAAAGCTACTAAGGACGCCGCAGAATGCGCAGGGCTTCAAGTACTTAATATTTTAAGCGAACCTACGGCCGCAGCAATTGCTTACAAATGGGAAAAGAAATTGGAGGGAACAAGAAAAGCGTTGATTTATGATTTAGGTGGGGGTACTTTTGATGTTAGCATAGCTATTGTAAAGCCGGATAACGTGGATATTTTATGCGTGCAGGGCGATACCCATTTAGGCGGTCAGGATTTTGACCAGTTACTAATGGAATATTGTCTGGAGAAATTTAGAAATTTGACTGGAGTGGATATTATTGCAGAAAGACAGAGTGAAGATAAAAGGACGCAAGATGCGGCTAAAAGGGCACTAGGGCGATTAAGAAGACAGTGCGAAATTGTCAAAGAGAGGCTTTCAAGTAGCGACTTTTCTACGGTGGACGTGGACGCCTTTTTTGGCAATGAAGATTTGTCTGTTGATGTAACTCGAGAAATTTTGGAAGATTTATGTAGGCCGATGATTCAGAAAACTTTAGAAATTGTAAGAAAGGCGTTGGAGGATGCTAAGGAGAAGGGAATAAAAGGAAAGGAGGATATTGATGATATCATTTTGGTAGGTGGGTCGACTAGAATTCCGCTAGTGGAGAATATGGTACAAGAATTTTTCGATGGGAGGGTGCTATGCAAACATATTAATCCGGATGAGGCTGTGGCGTTTGGAGCAGCAATTCAAGCTGAAACACTGAAGTTGGTAAACGAAGTTAAGCACGACCAGGTTAAAACCCAAAATCAGCAAACTCCAGAAGTTCAAGATGTAACACCGCTTACTTTAGGCATTGAATGTGAAAATGATCAATTTTCAAAAATAATTCCAAGAAATACTAAGATTCCATTTGCAAAAACCCAGCAATATTGCACTTCGGGGGATTATCAGACTCAATTGGAAATTACGGTTTGTCAAGGAGAAAGTTTGAAAGCTAGTGAGAATTTGAAATTGGGAGAATTTATTTTTAAGGGGATTCCAGCGTCGCCGGCGGAAATGGAGAAGATTAGGGTTACTATGACATTAGATAGTATGGGTATTTTGCAGGTTAAGGCGGTTTGCATGACGAATGGGGTGGAGAATCAGATTACTATTTCGTCAAATCAGTTGGGAATGAAGGATAATGAGAAGAAGGAGCTAATGGAAGAGGTAACCAAAATTTAAAAAATAAATGTTGAAATATTTCATAAAAACGTAAATTTACTGTAGATGTTTTTGATAATTTCAGCTATCTAAACTATAAAATGGACTGATCAAAAGCAAAAATAACGTAAATGATGGTTCATTTATTTGGTAATTTGTGGATGCTACATTTAGGAACTTAAATTCTACGAAAGCATGGCAGAATACAAAATTATAATTTCCACTAAAAATTCTTATTAACTTAACTTATTTTAACTTATTAACAGATTGACTGGCTACTTGATATTTCCGTTACACAATTTTAATTGTACTCAATTGATAAGCTATTTCATCATCAAATAAAACAATTTGTAACTATTGATTATTTAATATGTTAATTGTAATTTGAGAAATCTTAGTTGTATCTAATTAAGCGACAGGATAATTAACCCAAAAAATAAGCAATAATTCATAGACTGATGTTACATATGAAGTACTTAAACGTTAATTTGTTATATGATAATTGAATCCCGTGATGTATCGTCGGTCTTTAGCGACACTTGCTCAAGTTAAAATAAAAAATCATGACGTCATTACTTGATAAAAAATTCAATATACCTCTATAGTTAATTCTTTAATTTTCTCCTCATTCATAACCTGAACAAGTGAAACCATGGAAGCAAACCGGGTGGACGATTCTTTAATTTAAAGTTGTGTCAAGCAGAGTGTGCAGTATAGTATTTGCAAAAAAAACTGATGGCACACAGAGACAATTATCAAATGTGAGGATGTGCTGATAACAAGTCGTGTATGATATATGCCTTGTTGTTTTATAATTTATAAGCAATGTAAGCTCGATATATGAAAAGCAGAAAAAAGATAAAGGTTGTATGTTTTACACTTTTTACTGTTGAGATGAATTATTACCAATAAGTTTTTAAAGCATGATTAGTATGAACGCTACGCTTATTGGTATATGTGGTAACATTAATATATTATGCTTTCGACTGACTTCAATCTGTAAACTTCATTTCAGTTATAATGGATTTGTGTGTTATCTTTCAGTTTATATGAAAATTCATACTGAAGACATCACTTAACTTCTTATTACATTATACAGACTACTGATACAAATTGATATTACTAAGCGTGGAACTTATTCCATTTATATTGATAGTGGAATTTTAAAACGTTTTTTGCATAAAAATATTTTACAATGAATTTTAAGCTTTAAGTTATTTTTCTGATAACCGGCCAGTCACACTAAACAGTGTGAATCTAAATACCGCAAATACAAAATCAAACTCGTTTATAAATAGTCTTGCTTGTTGCCACATTGTTCCATAGTGCTCGCTTTTTGGACAACACTTTCCGTCCGTATGTGTATTCTTGTTAATGAACGCAACGATATCTTAATTTTGTTATTGCGCTTCGTCGTGTTCCTTCATGTCTGTGTCGTTGTCAACGTTTATATTGTCCAGTTGCTGAAACAAATTTATCAAGTTTTCTTTCAAACGTCCAGTATTGTGTTATACAATGGCCTTCAGTATGATCAACAAAGTTGCTCTGAACCTCATTAATTAGCGTGCCGATTTCATCTCTAAGAACATCCAGAGACTTTTCTAAATATTGATAAAGTAAATCATTTAAACTTGAAATTCCGCTTGATTTTGTGTAATAGTTGGACTAACATTTTATCTTTTTGAAATGAGCTGTTAAATTGCAACTGATCTGCCAAGTCTCTTGTAGATCCAATTTTTTAAATATTTATAATTCCTTCTCCAGTTTTGCCAAAGTCTGTTCCTTGAGCTATTTTGGATATAAAATCCTTCAATCTACCCTCATCTTTAGTAAAAAATTAACCTAATGAGCTTTTGTGATATAAAATATAACTATGGCAAATGAATGAATTTAGGCTGCCAAACCTTTTTCTCCCTTTTATCATATCCTAAATTGATAAGTATCAAAGCGCCAGGAAACTTTAATATATTCATATATTTTTCCCAGTTTAGTGTGATTAAGGCGAAATATGAGAACATAAGTGGTGGACTTTTCGTGCAACCAAAGGCAAGCTTTGAAAATAAGTGCTACAAGTATTTTTAAATGCTCTTCATGCATCTGAAATGAAAACCTGTACTTTGTTTTGCGTTACCTTATAATTTAAAGACTAATAAATAAATCGTAGACGCAACTTATTCCAGTTCACGTAAGGTTCTCTAGAGTTCCTGTTTTAGATTTAATTCTTGCTGCATTCCGCTTCAATCTCCATTTTATACTGGCTCATTTTGCATTTTTTGTAGAAGCTTCCTAAAATACAAAAATCCAGTTTATGTCACATAGCAGTCGTTCGATACTAAGTAAAACTAGAAATTCATTTAGAACACACTCGCAGAAGGAATAAACTGGATTTAAAAAACCATGCACCATGACCGCATTGTAGTAGGCTGTTGCATATTGCCAAAAATAATATATATGTAAAATAAAATGTAGGAAATTGCAACGAGTGTAGAGATACGATTTATTAAAATCCAACCCAACGTTTCGATTCAATCTTGAATCCTCATCAGGGGTATTTTAAAAAGCAAAATGATTCCCAAAATATAAGTAACTCACAAAAGCTAATATCATAATCACAAATAGTTATATTTCCAGATAATTAATTATTTCCATGTGTTCATTCCTATAAGGTCTTGGTGATTTCCAATTTATAGTTGATATATTTGGTCCAGTATTTCAGAGTAACAAACAGGAAGTTTCTTACTTGGTATTTCATGTTTCCTGTTCATCAATTCTTTACCTTCGCGTATTGCCTTTTGTATGTATACGCTTTCTTTGATGTGTCTTTGGTAAGGTCGGTCTTCTTTATCCAGTAATTGAACATTGTCCCATAAAATTTCGTGATTTTCCTCCGGATCTCTCCAGATATGCTCCGAAATTGCTGATTTTTCAGTTTCGGCGTTTTTTGTGTGCGCTTTGTGTTCCTTCATACGTCTGCCCAAATCATTGGTTTGTCCAATGTACTGTTCTTCGCAAGTACATTTAATTAAATAAACCCCGCAAGTTTTGCATACGCTTTTGTCCTTATGGGTAGTGACTAGTTCGGACATACGCTGAAATGGTACATATCCTATTGGATTACCCATTTTTCGGGAGATGATGCGTGCTGTTGGCTCGGTTAGATCTTCAACGTATGGAAGAATAGATCTTGGTTTTTGTTGTGAGTCCGGCGGAGTGTCCGGTTTTTTATTCTTAAACTTAATGATTAGTCTTTTGATTTGTTTCCGCAGCCAATTTCTGGGGTATCCATTCCTGATAACTAGTACATTCTAAATGTGTTTAAGTTCACCACCGAGATATTCTGGACTGCATACCGTCAATGCTCTGTATACCAATGTGCTGACTACTGTTATCTTGTGAGCCATAGGGTGGACAGAATCCCAATCCAGGTACTTATCCGTGTGGGTTGGTTTACGGTATACATTAAATTTCAGTTGTCCAGTATTATCATGAATAATTAGCACATCCAGGAATGGCAATTTCCCGTCTTGCTCCAGTTCGTAAGTGAATTGTACGTTTTTATGGAATGAGTTAAGTTGCTGCAGTATTCGTGTGACCTGTCTTGCTCGTATTATGGCAAAAATGTCATCAACAAAACGCTTGTACATTTTGATGTTCAGGTTGCCTTTTATGAGTGTGCTTTCTAACTTTTCCATAAATATGTCAGCAGCGATTGTAGATAAAGGGCATCCCATTGCAACTCCGTCAACCTGTTCATAAGTTACTTCCTGCCATTTGAAATAAGTGCAAGTCAGGCATATTTCAATCCCTTCAACAATGTCATCCACAGTTAGTTTGGTTCTTTGTGCTAATGTAGTATCCGATTCGAGTAATTCTCTAATATACTCCAGTGTTTCTTTGATTGGAATGTTAGTGAATAAGCTTATCGCGTCGTATGAAACTAAAACTTCCCCCGGCTTAAGTTGAACATTTTCCATTTCCTGAACAAAATCCGTGCTGTTTTTTACCGAGAAGTCCGTTTTTCCAACTAGTGGTTTCAAAATGTCGTGAAAGAATCGGCTCAAATTTTGCGTGGGTGAGTTGAAAGCGGATACGATTTGTGTTAATGGCACATCCTCCTTATGAATCTTGGGTGCCCCATAAAATATAGGTGTTCTGTCATTTCCGGTGTTGATATCCTTAAAACTTTGCATAGTTAGTTTTTTCTCATCGAGTAGACGCTGACCGTAGGTTTTCACTTTCTTTCGGAAACATGACGTTTGATTTGTAGATTTTTTGTATGGCCCTTCTCTTATCATTTTGGACATTTTACTTTCATACTCGTTTCGTTTCATTATCACAGTACTGTTTCCTTTATCAGCTTTCATAATGCAGATATCATTGTTTTTCTTCAGGTTTAAAATGGCCTTACGGTATAGCTTTATCTTTTGTTTTACAGGTTTTTGCCGTTTTAAATGTCTTTTGATATTCCTTTTCAGTGCATCTCGCAGGTCATCCTTTATTTTTTCGGGCATTGGTTTAGCAGCAGTGTCATTCATTGCTATTGTATCCTCAAAGGCTACGATGGTATCTGTGATTGCATCCTTCATTTTACTTTGTCCAAAACAGAAGTTGAGTCCTTTACTGAGAGCTTCTTCTTCGGTTTCAGTTAAAGGATGATTGGCCAAGTTGCAAATATTGTTTTTCCATGTTTCGACTTTGTGATGCTTTACAGGGTTAATTTTGTCGAATTTTAGTGAAAGATGGATCCGTTTTTTGTCCATGACGTGTTCAAAGTGATTTTGCATTTCTTTCCTGATTTGGAGAAAATCTTCATGGTTTATTGTTTGAGAAAGCGTGTTTTCGGTGACCGAGATTTGTTTCTTCAGCAATTGAATCAAGGCTCTCGTGTCCCGTATCCGTCCGATTATTATAAGCCTTTCAGCTTTCTTGATAGCTTTCTCTGTATGTGGTCCCTTCAATAGTGCATTCCTGTTGATGCGTAAAGCTTTTGGAGTTATCCCTTGCTCTCGGCATTTTTTCAGGAAAGTTAAGTTGGCGGTGTTTGTTGCTAGCTTTGTGTGAAGTCGCTCATATTTTCGTAGTAATTGAACAGTTCCAGGCTGTTGTTGTTTTTTAAGTAAGCGTTTCCACTCGGAAGACATTATATGTAAAATAAAATGTAGGAAATTGCAACGAGTGTAGAGATACGATTTATTAAAATCCAACCCAACGTTTCGATTCAATCTTGAATCCTCATCAGGGGTATTTTAAAAAGCAAAATGATTCCCAAAATATAAGTAACTCACAAAAGCTAATATCATAATCACAAATAGTTATATTTCCAGATAATTAATTATTTCCATGTGTTCATTCCTATAAGGTCTTGGTGATTTCGTCTTGGTCAAAAATAATATATCGTTTATGCGATATGTTAACAACATGTAACCGCTAAGAAACGTCTGACATTACATTTTCACAATGCAATGCAGTTAGATCTATGTCCAGACAACATCGTTTTATCATCACAAAAACCACACCAGAGGTGGTACACGGGCAGAGTTGTAGACGTATGTCTTTGATACAGAATGTGCATCGCAAATCCGACAACAACACGAAAGCCATGCCTTTTCAAAAATAATGCCTACACATGTAAGTTGCACTATGGTAACAAGATCTGATCAACGTTGTTTTTTCGTCATTATAAAATTGTCGGTTGCAATATTGTTAATTGACCAGCTGGACAGAGGGCAAATAAAAGCTTGTTGCAGTTCTATGAGCGGTCATTGCGGTGACTTTTCAGACTGACGAGAAATTTACGCTTGTACTTCTGAAATTTGACGAAATGGATTTTCAAAAGAAGAAGAACTTTGCGATTGTTGTTTTCAAGGCAGACGAAGGCGTTTGTGTTGTTCCAGTAAAAAAATGGATTTCTGAAGACGGACAACAATGCAGGTGGCCAATAAAGTATTATACCGATTTCAGAAAATTGACCCAAGACCCTAATTCAGTGTCAGGAGAGGATTGGACTTGGCTGGACATCGACGTAAAAAAGCAGAATGGTTAGTGTGCAATACCTTTTCGGGAGTGAACGTTTGCATTTTATGAGGTGATAATAATTAATTAGGATTACTTCTCCTTCTTGGTAGAATACTTTGAAAACGCTAATACGAAATTAGCGAAGTATAAGAAAGTGGACGCAGAAGCCAGCTCGTCAGAGTTGGAACGAACCCCCCGGAGACCACGCCAGACAAAAGGACGGAGGTCATCAGCAAATCAACATATATTTCAAAAACCCACTGAGGCAGTTCACACCGGTATGTGTGAGGTTTAATTATTCTAATTTATCTATAGCGTCATTTTATTATTACTCAATCAATTCTAATTCCAATTTCTAATTACTAGATTCTCGTGATTCAAGACCAGTTCGACCTGCTTCCGTGTTTCAGCTAAGCCTTCAGCTGCCAAATCAAACTGTTGACTCAAGTAAGTATTACCACCAGTAAAATTAGGCTTAAAATATTCAATTAAAGCCAATTTATTTCAAGAATTTTGATTTTAATGTCTGATTTTTCTACAGGTAGCGCTAGTACTATTGGCAGCTTGGAACAGCCTATTATCCATCTCGACGTTGTTGCTCCAGCACAAGAGGTTAACTTTGTCATTGTTGACGAAACTCTTAAAACAAGTGTTGAAGGATTAAAGCAAGAATTAAGAGGTAAAAATCCAATTAACGCAGACAAATTCTGAATTCCCAATATTTTCGTTGAAGTTTTACAACTTAGTTTTCTAAAACAGGATTTGAGACAGTCGTTCTTGGAAAGCTGGAAGAGCTAACAAACCAGTTGAAGGTCAGAAGCTTCTTATGTCCATTGTGTCATCTCAGACAAGCGCTATACCTATAGCGTCATCACCGGTAGTGTTTCGCTACATTCCCATTGCAACGGAAGAAGATTTATCTTCATTGGAGCACGAACTTCAGTCCAGCTCAGATAGCTTTCAGCAGTTGGTAATAGTTACTGATATTCAAACTATTTAACTATTTAATGGCAAACCAATATTGATTCTCATTTAAATTTCTTAACCGTTAAGGTCACGTATTTAAAAAGAGGTTAAAGAGATATCCGACAATGTGCACAATATTTTACGCAGCTTGTTTACGGATCAAATGGCCAAAAATGTGAGATTGACAACGAAAACCGGTAAACTAGGTTTTAAGGACTCCAAGCTAGCAGAGTGTGTTAAAGGTGGGTAATAGCTTTTTCGGTGAAAACTACCTAAAGTGCTAATACTGATATGCAAAATAAAGCATTTTTGGTAAAGCAAATGTGGAAATCTCTATCTAACTTTCTTCAATTTCCAGACGCCGTACATCAGAGTACCAGGGCTGATATCTCATCGGGGACGGACAGGGGAATAATACAAATTTGTGGAAATTGGTGTAGGCAGCGAGGTTACGTTCGCAATTTCAAGCCTTCAAAAACAACCGTCTCGGTGGACCAAATGTCGACAAATTCAGAGGGCCATGAAGAGCACATTGCAGAAAATTCAAGGGAAAACTCTCCACATGTCCCGTAGTTACCCCAAGACCATCCACCGTTACATCAGACACAAGCACCAACGGCAACAGCGACGAATCTAGCGGAAACGACGATGATGCATGAAAACTTAGCACATCTCGTACGGATATATGTAGTATTTATAGAATAGATTTTTGTAACAATAGTATTGTTGTAAACAAATGCATTGTTATGACGTTTCATGAGTCATTTGTATCAATTCCGTTATGTAGTGATTGATTTTGTTACCTTGAATTACATAATAAAGAAATGCAATCCTATAGCTGTAATAATCAATTTATAGTCTCGCATTGCCCCTTAATTGTTGAAAGCATTGATATTTTTGCATTTAAACGACACTTATTCGATGCAATAAAAGCATAGTATAGCTACCGTTGATGCGTCATATTTTCAACGGAAATTCGACAGTGTCGAAATTTTGATACAGTTACGATACAACGGTTACGATGTTTATTATATGCATATCGAGGGTGCAAAAACACTCAAAATCGATGTCGTTTGTGCAGTATTGTTTTGATGAGTTTTCAACCAACGAATGTTTATTGGGGTATTGACGAGATTTGTAGCATTGCAAACGGACAGAATTGCTGGTGCATTATAAATAGGTTGTCCCTAAAAGGATTACGTTTCATTCCGTATTTTTTACAACTTAGGGTACTTATTTCTTTAAGTGAATAGCGTCTATTTAAAAATGAGGCTTAGGCCTTGGATATTTTTTAAACAATAAAATTGTTCATTCATATTTTACCCAAAATAATGTATTTTTGCAACTTTATACATTCCACACCTTTTTTTCAAAAACGGTAAATTGATATATTAATATATGAAAAATATTGTACCTAAAACTGCTTTGACAAATCACCATTTTTACTAGGTGCAGAGCTTAAGTCTATAGCCGTATAAAAAGCCATACAAGTTTTACAAGTATCATCAAAAATCGATTATCTTTGAAACTGAGCACATCTCAAGTTTACAAACTGCAAGTTTCCCTACAAGCTTGACAAAATGTTCAGTCCTAAAAGCATTTTGATTCTCGGCCTGGTTATATTCGTCCTGGCAAATACATCCCAGGGTCAAAGTCCAGTAGCTGGTCCGCCACCTCGTCCAAGTGCTTCCAATAAGCAAGTAAGTTTATTTTGCATAGCAATTTACTATTTCTGAGTGCTCTAGACATTTAAATATTTGAAATATTGTTTATGAAATTTTGTGAACAATTTTCTAAATTTTAGTGCATTCAACTCCCCGGCTCTCAAGCCTCTGACAATGCCATAAGACAGGGTTGTCGGAATATCTTTGGACCTAGCATTGAGTTAGTGGTGTGCCCTAACAATTGCTGTTGTTTCAAGGAGGCGGGTTGTGGTCAATGTCCTGGCGTTTAAATCGGTTAAAAAATGTTTTCAAGATTTTCGAATACACTTTTTAAAGTTTGAGCCATAGTACATTCCTTATCGTTATTTTACAATAGTTAAACCTAAAACTACACAGTTGATATTTATATCACATTTCAACAAAAATATTTAACCAATAAAATTTGCAAAACATTTTCATTTCTTTAATTCAACTAAACATTGTCACGGGTTTGCTTGCATCATCTCCTACTTCATTTTTGCATCTACAAACACAACCAGTAAGCTATCTTGGCATTAAAGCAAACACGGGATTTATGCAAGTATTCCAATGCGCTAGCCTTTGTACAGGCGCAACCAACAATTTAATATGTTTTAGGTTCCATAGCCCAAACCCAAGTGTGAGTCTTATCATATTGCGGTAATAAAGGCACAGAGGCAGCCAACTGCTTTGAAACTTTAATGTTACCGTTTTCAGCCTTTTGCTATTGCCACAGTTAGTCTCATTGCAAAGATGACATAACTGATAGGAATGGAAAAGATTTTTTGGTAATTGGATAGTAATGCGAGTTATGGAGAGTACTTTTACTTCTTGCCGAAGCGAAATGGGATAAAAATAATTGCTAGCATAAATTGTTATAAGCAACTCACGTTATGGGGTAGGGAACATAAGTGGTCGGCAAACCTAGAACGGCCAGGCTCGATTTAATTTTAACGTTTTTCGCAGCGTCAAAAGGTTGCAATGTTATACTGTTATAGTACTTATTAGTTTTATAAGTTATAAGTTATTAGTTTTTTCTATTCCTTCTGTCTATTTGTCTGTCTGTAGATGCTCTAGAAGCAGCAAGTTTCAACGCTTTGCAAAAATTTTTGAATTATTACGCATTGTTCAGTGGCATCTCCGCTCGAAAGAATTCGAAGATGAACCCAACAAATCAATTCTAAGGATAAAATGTCACGACGATTTCAAAATTTTCACAAGTGACCTATAGCATACGGCACATGAATAAAGAAAAGTTTTTTGACCAAATTAGCGATCCCGATGACCATTTTTCAAAATGGTATGGCCTTTGAAGCAGTGTTTGTATTTGAACGGCTCCGGAAGCAGTATTTTTCAGGTTTTTTTTTAAAAAACTTCTTCTTGCAAGCACTATAAATGCATCATAGTTCAAACTTATCTGACATTAAGCCCAAAAAGTCAACTCTAAGGTCAAAGGTCATGACGATTTCAAATTTTTTACAAGTGATCTATAGCACGTAAAGTTTAGGTCAGGCATTAAGCAAATCAACGATTCTGAAGTCGGTTTGTCAAAACGCACAATCATTTAGGCGTTAAAGCCAAAAATGTTCAGGACATCAAGCTTTTTAATTCTACACGGCATATGGGGTATTTCAGCAGAATTTCAAGAGAAATGAAAATTTGTGAGCAGAATTTCAGCGTTCTAATTCTGGCTACACATTTGGATCTCAATGGTTGCAAGTTTCCTGTATCCTGTTTGTCAGCTTTATTAATTTGATAATTGAATGCTGTTTATTTATTACATGCACAATTATTCTAAGGCATTATATTAAAGCCTTTTCTTACTAAATCTGAAAATGTTTTCCCGACCCCCTCATAATTGCCCCAAATCTGATAGACAAATTGGATAGTCTTTGTGTATAACAAATTTAAAGTGTTATGTGGATAGAAATTCGTCACTGACGAAAAATCTCAAATAACTGCATATTTTAAGGGCTTTTTGTAGAACGCCTGTAACTTTTTTGCTTTTTATGTTTAATCAACCAAACTTTAAGAGCTGATACACCACTGAAGGAACTATGTTTTTGCAAGAAACCAGATTTCTATATTTAGTCTAGACAAATTGGCATGATTTGTCCCCAGAAATAACGAATTTCTGGAAAATAAATCCTACTTTTGAGGGTATACATAATTATATTTTCCAAATATAGTTTCCCATAAACACGCTTGTAGCAGCTACTTTCTGCAAAAAACATAATGAAAAAATATTCAGCGGGTTTTAATCAGCTTTTACATTTGAAATCCATTTACATTTGCGACGTCAATTCACAAAGTTTTCTTACCACTTGTTACTGCACTTATTGTTACATTTACTAAACTACATTTACTACATTTACTACATAGTACTGTTGAGAGCGTTTTCTATTAACCATACTACCAGGTTATGTACACAACATACAGCGAGCGAGAAACTAGCTTGATCATAAACTAATTATGTTAAGTGTGCATTCATATAAGTTCGCTACCAGGGTCACGTAAACTATTTATTATGTCATGTTTACATTCGAAATAAAACGCTTGAAAAAATTTTCTTTTCGACGTACTAAAGAAATGCTTTGATATTTTCAACAGTAAAAATATAACAATGTGAGATTTTAAATACCTAACTGAATTTCCTTTTTGAATAATGAAACTTCTTTTTCTTATAAATGCCAGCACTAGCTGCAGCACCAAACTTAGCTGAAGCACCAAATTTCACTCCAGCTCCAACACCTACATATTTCCCGGCTCTAAAAAATATTTCAATAATTTTGTCCACTCAATGCAAAAAAATTAATTTATTAATTTTTATTCATTCGGTATTCATTTATTTACCCAAATCCACCACCAGCTCCTACTCGTGCCCCAACTCCCGCTCCAACTCCAAAGGAACCGCCTATTGCACCCCCAACACCCCCTCCAACCCCTGCTCCAAATCCTCCTTCTTCACTGTCAATGCCAA
This sequence comes from Entomobrya proxima, assembly GCA_029691765.1. Classification (NCBI taxonomy): domain Eukaryota; kingdom Metazoa; phylum Arthropoda; class Collembola; order Entomobryomorpha; family Entomobryidae; genus Entomobrya; species Entomobrya proxima. The sequence continues at coordinate 47,915,078 of CM056172.1, forward strand.
AGCCTCCCCCTCCACCGATCCCGGCTCCCGCACCAAAGCTACCACCAATCGATCCACTTACCCCAGCACCAATTCCCGCTCCCGCTCCTAATCCCCCGCCAACACCACCAAAGCCGCCTCCAATACCCGCTCCAACTCCAAAGTGTCCACCAATTGAGCCACTAACACCACCACCAATTCCAGCACCAAACGATCTACCCCCAAGTCTAGCTCTTTTCCTCGCGCCAATTCCAGCACCAGCCCCAATTCCCGCTCCTACTCCAAAATGACCTCCAACAGAGCCGGTAACACCACCACCAATTCCCGCCCATTTCCCTGCTCCTATACCAGCACCACCACCAATTCCGGCTCCTATACCAGCACCAACGCCAACATGACCACCAACCCCGGCTCCCACTCCCGCACCAATACCTCCAACGCCACCAATACCACCGCCTTTTCCGGCTCCGACTCCAAAATGTCCTCCAACTGAACCACCAATACCAGCTCCAACTCCTGCACCGATGCCCCCAACGCCTCCGATTCCAGCACCAATGTTTCCACCTATCCCGGCGCCAACCCCAAAGTGACCACCAACCCCGGCTCCCACTCCTGCACCAGCCCCAATTCCCCCAACACCACCAATCCCGCCTCCTATTCCCGCACCCACTCCAAAGTGTCCCCCAACAGAACCCCCAATTCCCGCCCTGACTCCAGCACCTATTCCTCCAATTCCTCCTATACCCCCACCGATTCCGGCTCCCACTCCGAAATGCCCTCCGATGGAGCCACTAACCCCACCACCAATTCCAGCACCAAATGATCTTCCGCCGAGACCTTCTTCTACACATTTTCTATGATTTAGCACAGCAACTCCTATAAACAATCAAATTTGCATCGAGTGCACATTCTTTCAAATTCATCCACAATATTTCAAAACGTATTCATTTGAATTTGCAAATACCTTTGCAATTGGCAACGCAATCATTAGGATAAGTGTTGCCATCCACGCCACAAACCGGTTGTAAGTTTTTAGGACAAGCGCATTTCCTTTTTAAAATTCCTGTAGTTTTTGCTTTTCTAAAATACAAAATAAAAATATCCCTATATAGAAACGTCTATTTTCTACAAAAAAATATTTTCTAATGAATTACCTAGCCTTTTTGGTATCTGAACATGATCCCGGCCTTGTATTCGTAATACCTTTAAAATGTGTAATTCTAAAGTTAAACCCTTTCATTTTATCATATGTAATATATTATTACATTTAAAATCTCAGTTTACCTGCACACTTTGCAAGGCACGCATTATTGTAAGTTTTCCCATCGCTGCCACAAACAGGCAAATGAATTCTTGGACAACCACACCGTCCATGGCTAGATTTTGATTTACCAGAAGCTCCAGATTGGCTAAAGTAATTTACCAAATGAATTTTATTGATTTGAGTTCAAATTAAAAGTTAAATGGTAAATTTGTGTTTCATCTGTACTCTGACAAGCATTCTCCTGCGTGGGCTACTTGGGCTTCTATAAATTTTTATGGAAATGAATTTTAAGTAGACACTGAGCCAAATAATTCAAAAAGAGAAATGGGTACAATTACCGTATTTTCTTGCGCTACATTCATTCCAATAAGTTATTCCGTCCACACCGCACACAAAAGACTTTCCTTTTGTTTCACAAACACGAGCTGTTTTGTAACCGCCAACTGTACAAAATAGTGCAAAAAAGGAAAGAACGGACCATATTAATAGCATTGTGTAAGTTACAAGGCTGTGGAGAATTTTGGAAGTGTTTTGCGTGCAAACTTGACAACCGGTGTTAGCAGCAATTTTTTCCGTACCGGATAAACGGGCTATAATTATGGGCTAACGACAGCAATGTGCACTGTAATTACCTTGCTTATAACGGTCTATTGTAACTGTCGCATTGTGATGAAATGTGAATTGCGTGTTATTATGTAACCTGTGTACATGCACATTGTAGTGCTAATTGAGGCTTTGTTCGGCAGTTTGTAGTTTTCTATTGGGAACTGTTATGTAACTCGAATATCGCGTAGGTGCTAAATGTAGGCAATTGTGTTAATGAAAAATTAATTGATATGGGAACGTTGGGGTTTTGTGAATGAAAATTGAGTGGGTTCGTTGAGTATTGTTATTTTATTCATGTGTCTGGAAAAAAGCTTTGTATAAAAAATGTGGAAAAAATCCAATGTCATCAAAGCGGAAACTAAAATTGCATCTTACGGCATTAACAACTTGGTGTAATTGGTTTGGCTCTTTTATTCCTGTTTTCAAGAATTCATTTATTATTTACAGTATGGTAATTTGAAGTCTTATATCAAACTGTTGATAACAATTTTGATCGGGTAGCAATAAAGTATTTAAGGAATCTTTAACCAGTCCCTTTTCATGACCTGTGAAAGCTCTGCAGTTGTAGTTTGACTTTTAGAAATGTAATCTCATTTTGAGAAATTAAAAAGGAATATATTAACCATGCATACAGAAATATTTACAAAGCCAAAAATGTCAGACAGCAAAAGAGCATTGATGCTGTTTATCCAAATTGATAAAATTCGTACAAAAAAGATTTTAAAATGCGACTATTTAATCGCAATTAAAATCTTGTTTTAAGTGTATATAATTTTATTTATATATAAAAACGCTTTTACTTCTAAAACTAGCAATTTTTTGTATAGTTGGCATTACATAAGTTGTTTGCGATAAACAGCTTAAAATTTTCTTTTTTGGGCAAACAGCCTATATCAATTTCATAAATCTGTAAAACAAATTCTGAAACGCAAACAAAATAAGATATTATATTTGTGTGTAAACAGTCGCCCCAGGATTTTCTTACCACCGCCCAGGGATATATTACAATATATTATGTACATTCCAAACCTACTTCAATTCCAAAATTGTTGTATAAACTGTTTTCCGTAGATTTTCATAACAAATTTTTGGTCATAATTACCACTTACATACATTACATAATTATCATAAAGAATAAATTAATTCCACATAATAATTAAGTATCCAAATTACGTCTTAAATTTCACCTAAGAAGTAATCAAAAATGTATTTGTCTCCTTCTTGTATAAGCTGTGGTTACGGAACAAAATTGGAAAATTTTGTTACGCAAACATCTATTTTTCCTATTGCTTTCTCCAGCTTAAATGCTACCTTAAAAATAATTTATTTTCCCGGGGCAAATAGTCTTTGCATGTTATCCTGCTCCTTGTGTAACCAAAGCAATTTTGCTTATTTAAGTTGTTTGGCGTGCTATCTTCCGTCTTATACATTCCATCCAGCTAATAAAATTGAAAACACGTTTATTAATTATTAAGTCTATTATTTCAAGTCTATAAGGCACAGGTATATATAAGAAAGAGGTCAACATGGAATAGGTATAAAGTCGCTTACGTGACTATATTGATAGTATTACCTGAAAAAAAATCAATACTATATTGGCAATAGTCTATCGCTTGCCCATGACTCTTTTACATTTTACAGTAGTCATAGTCCACTATACATTTCCAGACTGCCGCTATATTACCCACGTGTGTATTGGTTGCACAACGTGCTAAAAACAATCAACTTCAAACCGAAAATAAGTCTAAGACCACGGGCTTAAATAGAGGTTCAATATGCCTTTATTTTTCAAATAATTTTTAAATTTAGCCAAATTGTTCAATATGGTTTCAATATTTTGCGCTTTAAATCGTGATTTTTAAAAATATTTTCTGGTTCTTTCGTCGTATTTGTTGTCAGAATGGTTTTTTTCTGAAAAGGTTATATTTTACCGAATTCATCCAAATTCAGTATCCACTTATTAGGGGACGCCTTACGCAGTACCCAATGGAATATCAGGTCAATAATTAACTCCAAAGGTCAGAGGTTCCTAATGGTTAAAATTAATTTCCATAAAACGTGTATCCTGCAGCGGATCACTTTAGATCCCTTTTTGATCAGGATTACGAAATTGCAGTTCAATTGGTTACATTAGCATTCTAAAGACCTAAATGAAGCCCTTGCATGTCAATTTTGGCTTATTTGTTTGATTACGTATTACTTCAGTTTTGAATGCTTTATTTTATACTAAAATTTTGCTTCATATGAATGTACTAAATTTCACAGTTTGGCCGTAAATCAGAAAAACTCTTAATAGAAATCAAGCGGGTCTAAATAAACACATGGACCCTGACAGAACTTATGGCTTATATAAAATGTTGTTCGCTTTACGTAAATACCAGCTTATATAAAATGACCAAAATTAAAATTAAAACAGTGGCTTAGCCACTCGCCGAACATGGGCTGATATGTAACCATTATCGATTCGGGTATTTTGCAAAACTGGACAGTGGACATAGCTCAGCACACAACACACATAAAAACATAATATCCACTCTAACGCTATTTTATTTTCCTTTTTGATTCTAGCTTAGCAACAGCTGTGTACTTTTCTAATCTGTTTTTATCAGTTAATATAATTTTACACGGAAAATCCACAAGCAATTACAAAGACATTTTAAAATTATTAAATTTCTGATTCCAATCTGAGCAAATACTACATGGACAATTTGCTAGAAATGAAAATACTCTTATTTTGCTCAGAGTTTGAAACCCACTCAAAGAAAAAGCATCAAAATGGACTGGAATTCTAAAAGACTTGACAAAAGCTCAAAATTATTTCTTTTTGTAATTTTCACCTCAAATCTACTTTCTACCTGTAATGCAGGAATTGCACCAAACTCAAATACGTCTACAGATCCCTGGCAAAATATTTCAATCGCAGTACCTGAAAATATTACATTCACAAACGAAAATGGAATTCAAGTGACAAACATCTCCACAAAAGTATTTGAAAGATGGGCAGAAATTCATTTGACGCACTCATTTGGCTACACGCTGTTGGTGATCTTTGGCTATTTGGTGGTGTTCGTTGTGGGAATCACAGGAAATATGCTGGTTGTGCTGATCAATATTCTGAAACCGCATATTCGCACGGTGAAAAATCTGTTCATTTTGAATTTGGCTGTGGCGGATTTGATACTGTTGACTTTGTGCGTGATACCTACTCTGTTGGCGAATATACTCAGATGTAAGTTTTAAAAATATTACAAAATCATTAAAACAGTACAAATTTCATGAATAAATTATATTTTTTCGTAAAAATTGTCTCTTTAGCTTGGGTAATGGGAGCGTTCATGTGCAGCGCTGTGACGTACGTTCAGGGAGTTTCTGTGATTGCTTCGGCGTACTCTCTAGTGGCGCTCTCATTCGACAGGTATGAATAATTATAAACGATTTCTAAACTATATCGAAATATTTTATGGAAGTTTAGCGGAACTAGAATGCAAAATTTCAACATTTTTAAATTTTGTAGGAATCTAAATTTACAAATTTTATAATAATAATAATATTTATTGTCAATGAATTCCTCGAGAGGTAACTTACATCATTTTGACAAAGAATTTATAAGAATCGGTATTTGCAGATTTGTTAAAAATTGACAAATTCAAATTTGTTCAAAATCGACATTTTCAAATTGCAAAAACCCGACATTTTCAAATTTGATAAAACCCAAAGTTTTTTAAGAAGTTAAAACTCCACATTTTCAAATTTGTTAAACCTCAGCATTTTCAACTTCATTTAAAATCCACATTTCTAAATTTTTTAAAATCTAAATTCCCAAATTTGTTAAAATTTTTACATTTTCAAATTTGTCCAAATCGATATTTTTGAGTTTTTCAAATATTATGCTACAACTCGGGATTTTCAAAATTGTCTACAATCTACATTTTGAAATATACTGAAAACCAAAAATTAGAAATTTTCTCTATGTTTTTCTAGATGCAAGGCCATCACCCAAAAGGCCCTCAGCCGCCGCGGCTTCTCCAAAACCCAAGCCCTGATTCTCATCCTCGTAATCTGGCTCTCCGCCCTAATCGTCCCCTTGCCCTGGGCCCTAGTATTCGAACTCTCTCATTCCCAATCCGACGGAAACATCTACTGTTACGAAAACTGGGGTAATCCGCTAATCGGTCACATCTACTTCTTCCTCGCCAATCTATTCCTCTGCTATCTCCTCCCCCTAATCCTAATCTCAGTTGCCAATCTAATAATCTGGTACAAAGTAGCAAATCGCCCCGCACCCGTTCAAGAAACGTTCATACTCTCCGCAACAATCAGCCAAGTGAAAGAAATGCACACCAAAACCAAACGGGGCGTTGGCAAAATGCTGGGTACGGTAACACTCACATTTCTACTAAGTTGGCTGCCCCTTTGGCTTGCCGCAACAAGATGGGAACTGACTTGGGTTTGGGCTATGGGACCACAAGAAATTAAATTGTTGGGCGCTTTGGTTCCTCCTGCACAATGGCTGGCATATTGGAATAGTTGTATCAATCCCGTGTTTTATGCTTTCTTTAATGCACAATTTCGCCAATTGTTTAAAAGCTTGTTGCCCAAATGGTTTAGCAATTGTTGTTGCAGATGCGGAAATGCAGTGGGTGATGATAGAAACAGACTGGTGGCTACTTTTAGTTAAGTTATTTGTAAAATTGGAAATGTTTGCAAAATTTATTTTTTAGAAATATGTGATAATAATTTCAAATATACAGTTTTAGAAATAGATTTAGGTTCTAATTGTTGTAAAATAATTTAAGAAAAATAAACTATTGCTCAATATTAAGAAAAACATGTTGAAATTTTTTAAAACCGATTCTAAACGCCAGAACATTGACCACAGCGAGCTTGCTTCACACAGCAGCAGGTGCTAGAGCACACCTCCAAATCAAAGCTGGGTCCAAACACGTTGCGGCACATTTGTCTTAAGGCGTTTTCAGAGGCTTGGGACTCGGGAAGTTGAATGCACTAGTAAAAAAATAAATAAACAAACAAATTGTACCCGGAAATTAATAATCAGGTATGAAATAAAATAGTATATTAAATGTTTGGAGATTTGAAATTGAGTGAATTTACTAATGAGTATGTTTTTTGTTAAAGGATCTTACTTGCTTGTCAGCACCACTGGGACGATAATGCGCTCTTTCTACCGGACCTTGACCCTGGGAAGTATTTGCCAGGAAGAAGATGACCAGGCCGAGAATCAGCATGCTTTTAGGGCTGAACATTTTGTCAAGCTTTTGGGGAAACTTACGGTTTTTGAAGTTGAGATATGTTCAGTTTCACTGATATTTGATTTCTGATAACAACTGTGAAAGTTGTATGGCTTTTTATACGGCTTTAGCCTTAAGCTCAACACCAAGTAAAAATCAGTTTGGGGTACACCATTTTTCTATCTCAATAGAGCAATTTAACTTAACTGAAAATAGATACTTTGGACAAAATATGAATGAATAGGTGCATTGTTAAAAAATATTCAAAACTTGAGCTTCATTTCCACCTTTTCAATTAGGTACGTAGTCACTATTCAATTCATTCATAATATACGGATACTTTATAAGTACCTTGAGCTGTAAAAGTATAATGAATGAAAAATAATCCCTTTTAAGGACAACTGCCACAGCCAGCCAGCCATATTACAGCAGTATACATTTTCCGTGTTTTATCTTCAAAATACATGCACAATGGACCGTATCGGTCTCAGAAGTTAGGGTATTGTTCGCCTGGCGACAAACTTGGACCACAGCATTACCCGTTGTTTATTCTGGATTAGGATAAGACCAACACTGTAATAATTCACATACAGAAAAAGAAAAGCTTTAGTACAATTTTATGTTTTAAGATAACAGTTATTTTCTAAAATGTGTGTATTTCTGGTCTTTTTGAGCTTACACCAATGGAAGGTTGAGGAGTTCCGTGTGACTTTTGAGCCGTAGCCATTATCATCAATTCAAATGCCACCAAGTGACCAAGACCAAAAATTCAAGCCGCACATGTTTTACTAGCATTTTGTTCTTACTTTTGGGCTACGCTAAAAATAAATCAAACAGGATATGAGAACATTTAATTTTTTAGGGTAACAGATTTGATCGTTAGATCAAATCTAACAAACTTTGAATTCTAACAAATTTTGAATTAATACCAAAAATTTTGCAAAGTACTTCCCAATTCCGCCCACCACATCCGAATCCAAACCAACCAATTTTGCTCTTCTTCAAGTGCCGCGCAGTATTGGTAGTGAATGATAACCATTTTTTAATGTGTTTTCAAGATAATCAACCATTTTTATATTCAAAATCAGTGGAAAATCACCAGAAGACCTTAGAAATTTCCAAAAATACATATTTCGACTTGCATTAGCATTTCGTAATCCTACATCCCAACTTAATAAACTTATTTCACATTCATTACACTTTTTTAAATAAAACTTTTCATTACGTGCTAACGTACCTAAATACATACCTAACTTTACATTCAACATTTTACAAAGCCTCGATTGTCATACGCTCTAAACAGTATACAAAACATACTATTCATCTTTTTAACCCAAAAAGGGTTCACATTATCACATTTTTCCCTAAATACATTATAATCCGTTTCTGTATTTTTCCATTAAGGTTTACTCCTTCTTTTCTTTTTCGCTCTTCTCCTTTACTTCCCCTTTACAATTCTGTTCATGTCTTTTCCAATACCTCTTTACACTAAACTCCTTTCCACATCCCTTAGCACACGTCCACCTTTCCTCTCCCCCATGTATTTTCTCATGTACCCCCAAATCCCCTTTAGCTTTAAACCCCTTCCCACAAACCTGACAATTCCACCTTCTTTCCTTAGCCTCCTCACTATGAACTCTATTCATATGCCTATTTAAAAACTGTTTCGTTTTAAAGCTCACATTACACACCAAACAATGCACTTTGTTCAACGTTCCGCAATTATTTTTATGATAAACCAAATAACTGTGTTTTAACATCCTCTTGCCACAAAGTGGACACATGGTCATTTCCCTGTCACTTTTATGCACGTCCGAATGTTGTCTTAAGTACTGAGCAGTTTTAAATGTTTTGCCACAATCCGGACAAACGTGACATGTGTCATCTTTTAGAATTCTGTTTCTGGGATTTTTTTGTCCCAATTTTAAAGCTTCCTGTTTTTCCTCTTGATTTAAATGAAGCCACTGATGCGCTTGTAAAGCGTCTTTTGTTGAGCAGGGTTTCCCACAAATTTTACATGTCCATTGACCTTCATGACTTTTTAGATGCTCAAGATAACGCCAAGGACTAAGTAGGCTTTTAAGACAAGTGGGACATCGATAAGTGTCCAGGTGACGACCGTTTATATGGACGATGATTGACTTGTCCATAAAGTATTCCGAGTTTGAGTTGGAGGTGGGTTTTACGGTGAAGGGACAAAGTGAACATTGAAGTAAGGTAGATTGGATTATGATTGGAATTGAGTTGCAGGTTAATTGGTTTGTAGAGGGATTGTAAGATAGACAGCGATAGAATGTTTTTGGGGATGGAGGTGTTTCGGAGGTGACTGGAGGGGATGTAAGGCTGTTGTGGTTGCGTTTTATGAGGCGACGAATTAAACGGAGTTTGAAGGGGGACCAGGAGGATGTGTCGATGGTTTTTAGGGGATCGGGTTTCTTCTTGGTGGAGGTGCTAAATCACAAATTTTAAGTTAATCATTAATTATTCAGCTAAAAATATAGAACTAAATAATAATTTAGGGGACATTTTACCTTGTTTTAGATTTGGTTTTGGTGTCTTCGTCATCCTCCTCCGAATCCACCTCAGTCTGAAAGTTCTCCTCTTGGTCATCATCTTGATCATCATCCTCTCCAGAATAATGAGTTAGATCACTAGTATCCTCATCATCATCGCTAACTTTAAATTTCGGAGGTGAATCCTCCCTTTGAGCTGGAGATCTCCTCTGAGTCACCTCCAAATCTCCCGTTCTCCTCCCAAGTTCACCTCCAAAAGCATCTACCTCCTTAGCCACTAAAAGCCAACCACAAAATAATTCTAAATTCCAGTTCACCTCAAAACCATTTTTTATAAATATTTTTACCTTCCCCAATCCTCCTCCTAAACCGCATCACCTCTCCTTCCCCTCCTCGTCTCCTCTTTCTCCTCCGACTTTCCAATGCCCCCACATCTCCTCCATTAACAATCCCCTCCAAAATTTTTAACTTTCCATTCCATCCATTCACAAAATCCCTTAATTTTCTCGTTTTTTCTAAAAGCTCTTGTTGCAATCGCCTCACTTCCACCTCCGTCTCCTCCATCTGTCTCCTCATTGTCACTACCTCCTCCAAACTGGCCAAACACTCTCCACAAATTGACACTTGATCCCAATCATTTGTTAAACTGTTTAACAATCCATTCCATTCAATGTTTAGCACTTTACAAAATTGTTGCAAAATTTCTGGATTTTCCCTCCAAATCTCCTCCAATTCACCTCCATTTCCTTTATTTGTTAATGGTTGATATGAAAAGCAGCAGAGAATGCACAATTTAGCCATTTTTAATTGTAAAGTAAATTTAAATCGTGAAATTCTGAGTTGGTCTGGTTTGACGTCGACCAGAAGAAAAAATATCATCTGTGAGCTATGTGCTGCGCAAACAAGGTTGCTAGTGGCAACGGAGCAGTGCAGTGGTGCACACAAAGCGCAAACACAACCAAGCAGCCTTTTTGCTTCGGCTTTTTCATGGCATGAAAATGAAAACTTTAATGAAATTTCACTGTTAAAAATACATACAAGTTTATAGCAAAATAATACCATATTTCTACGTGCTTATATCTTCACCAAAATTTATAAAAACAATTATATCAGTTTTATTTACTTATTGGTATATTTTGCAGTTGTTGCTATGAACATCTAAATGCTTGGTAGAACAAATGCAACTTGTTTTGTAAAATATAATTATTTGAAATAACTTTGCTGGGTTGTGTAAGGTTATGAATTGAAATTACTTTTTATTGCTTTTAAGTGTATAAATTTGTCGGAGTAACTTATCTTAGCAACTTTAAAACTTTCAAAACCACTTAATCATAACCATTTTTGATTGTTATGTTTAAATATTATTCCAATATGATTTACAGGAATCAGGAAAAGACAATTACTCTTTGTATTCGCTACAAAAATCTAACTTATATGATATTTATGTAATATCAGTCACAATTCATTACAGGTTGTCAGTACGTACAAAATGGTTATACTTAAAATAAATAAAACCCGAATCTGTATTTAAAAAGGCACAGCTGGAAATTTTCTTCGGAATTCATGCCAAAATTCCTGAATATCTTAAACCTTTACACCAAACTGATTAAATTCAGTGGTATTATTGGCTGCATTTTGGATTTATTCCGATGAAAACAAAGAACGTTTATAACATTGTATTCAATCTGTGGGGTTTAGACACTAGATTAGACTGCGTAGGGCCCCCAACTTTGCCCCAGAAAATTCCAGAAAGTTCGGATCACAGGATACCCCCAAAAACCCCCAAAAAAAACTAAAAATCCCCCAAAATCCCCAAAGTTTTTTATGCTGTTTTTAATGAAGAATGCTCTCTTTCTCTGCTTGCTCCGCTTTGCCCACTGCTTCTACTTAACCAAAAATGCCTTTTATGCTGCCAGCTTTGTAAAATCAATGCAGGAAGGACTTCGGAAATGTTAAGATTTACGAAAAACACAGAGAGAAAACTTTATACAACTTTTTAGCAAATTTACAGAGTTCTGTAGCCCATGAAAGCTTCAGAGAGAGTCTAAAGAGAGAGTGCTGGCTTTGCAGCCAGTTTACAATAGGTAAAGGACATTTTCGTCCAAAAATGATAAGTAAATTAAGAGTTGATGAGGTGGGCTCCAGGGATCTTCTTCACACTTTTCTTATGACAAATGCCTCACACCAGACTAATTGTTTGACCTTGAACTGGTGTGAGGCTAGAAATACCAAAAATCTAGCCATTCGGCTTCACAAAAATAAGCTCATATGAGCAAAAAAGAAGGAAAAAGTTTAACAAACTTGTTGGCTCGTAGAGCCCAAAAATAAGGACAATTAGGCAAATTGGTCGAATCCTGACACAATCCAATTACGGGTTTTGTAAAGCATAAAAATGCTACTGGATAAAAACCTCAAAGCTGGCTATACTTTTGTTATTGATTCTATTTATACTGTGCTGTCGTTATGTAAATAAAATTGTTTGGCCGACTTATATTCGCACATTGCTAAGCAATTAAGGCTTGGTGGTAGCTAAACTTAAACAAAATAATTCGTCGCATAGAGACACTTCTTAAAGTAAAACTTTATCCAGCGAAATAATCAGGTATTCGTATTCTACGTTTGTTATCAACATAGCATATTTCAGCATTGTGCAGGCAAAGCTTAATAAAGACATTTAGAAATAGAGTTTATGGAACACATATATTCGAATGCGGTATGAATTTGTATTGCCCACATTACACATATATTGTTAAAATGATATATAATGTTATATATATAACATATTATGTATATATTTCAAACGGGTAAGGGCTTACTTACTGCACGTTTTTCATTGACAATTATATCAGCACTCCCAGCAACCACAAGCAAGAATGATGCACTGACTAGATTTCTGTTATATGAAACGCTATACTAACAAACGTTTGGAAAACGTTGTAATGGTAAAGAAATCCATGCTCGATTGAAATTCTGACGTAATCTCCACTTCACTAATAGTACAATGTATATTCATAAATTTTCATCTTCTTTCATAAATTGTCATACTCTCTTACTGGAGCTTTCTTGAGCAGATGTGAATGTGGCACTTATACACTTTTAATATAAAGCACTGTTCTTTGTTCTGGAGACATTTATGCAAATAGAGATAAAATGCAAATGAAGGCAGGAGATAAAAAATTGAATGCATCATGTGATAGCTCATCCTTTGGAGGTTATATGATGTATTTTTCGGTTTTCCAAAATAAACGCATCGTCATGATTTCCCGGGAGAAAGAGGCGTTTGTAAAACGGGTTATATCCTACTTCAAAAATTTCGCTAAAAGGTCAAAGATTAAAGCAGTGAAACACTTTGTAGAAGAAGGTAAGCGCCAGACATGTATATACAAAATAATTCAGGGATATTAAGCTACAAAAATATCAGGGTAAAGGTTCTCATAAAGACGTATTGTAACGGTGGCTTTCTTAGGAAGGTTGAAGACGACATCAAAGTTGTTCGACGAGAAGCCTTCCATCTCAATTAGTGCTGCAGCCAACAAACTCAACATTAGTCCACAAACGCTGTGTCAAATTAAAGCTCAGAAATTGGGCATCAAAGCCTGCACTAAGTCGGAAGCACCAACCAGTAGTCAAGGATCAGGGGCAGCGAGCAAAATCTAGACCCCGATTTGTTTACAAAAATAATTTTCTAAGATATAGACCAAAATCAAAACATGCTCAAAATATTCTACTGACAAGAGACATTGAAACTTTTTGGGATTCATGTAAGGCAGGGTAGTCCAACCTACAAACCCCACACAGTTTACCCCAAGGTTTCAATACTATTTGGAAAAATATCACCACTAAAGTGGCAGCATGATCGCGAAAATCGGGATATAGGGTTCGAGCATAACCCGAACAAAAACTTTGCAGCACTGGATACAGAGGCACCAGTGAATCTTAGTTTATGTGAATATTGTTAACTATTAGTTGCACTAAATGTTAAATAATACTGTAGCTCAATAAAGCCTAAATGTTCCGAGATATCGTAATATCAAAAATGTCTCCAGAACAAGGAACACCCCTTTATAATAAGCAAAATAGAAGCAGATTAGAGTATGTAGTTCATTCAGATTTTTACTCAAGATAATTTGGGATTTTGCAGCAATTTGGAATCCATTAAAAAATTAGGAACCATTCAGTTGATGGAAGTTTTTATTCGAATTCGCGAAAACGAGCCAGAATCAGGTTTAGTCAATTTCTGAATACGTGAGAATATCAAAGCAGAACACTTTACGTTGGCTTCAGCTAGATTTCCTATAAGTTGATTTGCTTTTTGGAGAATTGAAACAAAGTTAATTCTTAAATAATTTCTACTTTCTGATAAATTCGACAAAATGTCGTTAACACAAAGCGAGTTTGAGAGAAAGGTGAACGCCCAGTTTCGGCGATACGGAGATACCAAAAAAGTCTCGGAAAAGTACATCAAAGCTTGTGTTGAAAGGTGTGAAAAGGTAATTGCGTTAAAAACGAATAACTAATTTACAACTAGTCGAATAAGTCGCAAAGAAAGTCAATCTCCATAACAATAAAAATGGTTTTATTTATTACTTTAGGTTCGCAAATTTCTTGAGAAGCACACCAAAACCCAGACTTTTTCCATTGCTTCATTTCATTATGCTGGTAGCATTGCCAAGCATACCGATATTATAACTAGAGACAGGGACATGCCGGATTTTGATCTAATTATGAAAATTAACGAAGAAGAACCTCCATTTAAAGTGGTCCTAGAGTACTTTGAAAGGCTGCTGAAGCAAAGTGCCAACCGCTTGCGTATTATTCCAAAAACCATTAAAAGTTCTGAGTATGTGTTGCACTTCACGTTTATAAACGGGCCGGAAGTGGATTTGTTACCAGCAGCATCAAACTTGACCATAAAGCAAATTTACCAAAGAATTCATTATAATCGCAAACAAAACAACAAACTTTACAGTTCCAGTTTAGTGGATCTTCAAGTTGGATTTTTGAAAAAACAAATTTCGCTAACATATCCTGTTTCTAGGTTAGCAAAATATTGGTTTAAAGGAATTGACTTCCACGGCGAGTATGTTACCGCTGGCAGCACCATTTGTGAGCTACTGGCCGTTGCTGCAGTTACTAAAGAAAAACAATCTGGTCGACCTGGAGAGTCTTGTGTTCGACCTTTTATTGGAGTTTTGGAATATTTTGCAAAGCTGGACCAAATTGGACTTAAATATTCCACGTCGCCGGGAGTACAAGGAAAATGGAAATTAAAAGAAGCCAGTGGTCCTCAAAGAATGCCGTATATTATTGAACCGGCAAACAGGTACAACAATTTGTTGGAAGATATGAGTCCATTGGCTTTCAATCGTTTAAAGGAAAATGCCAGTGTGTTGCTAAAGCGCATGGAATTACTGTTGAGAAATCAAGAGTTTTGTAAGATCAGCACCAAACGAAAAAAGATCGTTGTAAAAGTTGATTTTGATGCATTGTTTACCAGTGTTTAAGATTGTAGTGTATACTTTTACGTTTTCCAGAGCTGCAAGTAAGTACATGAAAACAAAATTAATTTTTTTGTCCAACTTAAACTGCGTTTTGTAGAAAACGCGTTAACTGTATATGGAGTTGCGTCAGGTAGTAATTATGTGTTCTATTATATATGTGTTTTAGAAAGCTGTTAATTAATCAAATGCATGTTTTGTCTGTTACATCAAGTTCACATTTTTGTTTCCTTCAAAAAACGTTGCAAAACATAACTCTGTATGTTCGTATGACTAGTTCATAGTTATTACTTATAATAATTTTTGGTTGAAAAGTTTTATAATTTTTAGATCATGTTTTATTTGCATTATGAAACGAAATAATTGAATAATTAAGAAGCTTTTTCCCAAGAGGATGTAAATACAATTGAACATAGCCTAGTAAAGGTAAGCATGAAGGGTACACTAAATTCCCTGTTTTGATATTATTGCTGTGTTTGGACAAGTTTAACAATGTTTGTTAAAGAAGATGAATTTAAAATACCTTACTAAGCATTTGAACCGAACTAAAATTAAGTTAAATCATAACTTCCAAATTTTAAATTTGTCTAGAAATTTGCAAATTGCAGCTCCAAGTTTCCACGTAATTATCTTGATTTTTTGTTAATGATTTTTTGATTATCAGTTTACGTGCTGGTATCAAAACAGTACTTGTGTGCACACGAACTTTTTTTCTTGTATATAATAAGGAAAATTTAGAATTACAATGCAATAAAAATTTGAAACTGATATTTTTCATAACTTTACGGCAAACAGTTACAAGTTTTGCACATTTCTCACAGTCAGCATCTACATTGTTATATCAGGATTGTTGTATGCTTGCAATTCCTGGGATTTTCAAATGTTGCATTATAAGAATCACGTTTGAGTTTAGAGTCTCACAAAGTTTTTCCAAATTTGATATACGAAGTTCATGGTCTCGAAATACGTTCTTGCAATTAAAAGTCACTTTTTTAGAATTGTGTTTGAGTAAATCCACGTGATGGGTTCCACTAAAAAAATTATTTTCTTGGATTTTCAAACTTTTTGCATAAAATAGATGTATATGTGACATGTAATTATCATGCCTACTTATGTTGTCTCAAGTCGCCCCAATAGACGAGTACGGCGGCTTGTTGTTGGAGCATATGACAAACAATTGAAATGGTCATAAGTCAAGATGAAAATGGAATGGGACGCGGAGACTTTGTGTGTAAATACATAATCGTATGGCAATTAATTTACCAAAATATGGGCTTGCGTCCATCAGGTTTTAGTTTTTCTAAAAATCAGTATCTTGAAATCTTAATTTTTTAGACGATTTTTTGGTATTCTTTCGACTGTATCTTTCCATTGAGAATATTTTGGTGACATTTCAAACAATGTCCATCTGCAGTATAGTATGGTCTATTAATAACAGAAAACCGCTTGGAATTTTGTCGCGTTGTTGAGCAGTTATGATTAAAAACGTTTATCATCGTCTTCGGTTTTACCGACTTTTTTAAATTTAAAGGTCTATAATTTTTGAACGGCTTCTTATTAACAAACGTTGATGGGTTATTCTAAAAGCCCAAGGTCAGGTTTACTTTCACTGTTACTCCCAAGCTCCAAACCTACAGCTGAAACAAGTGGCACACTGAAGTGTGAAGTCAGTTCCGACGGGACAAATTAGGTACCTTAGTGGAAAATTCTTCATAACTTCCGTTTAAATCAAAATTTGAAAAAAATGAAAAACCCCATTTTAGAACATTTTATTAGAAACATTTTGCCGTGTCAATCACAAAAATCGGCCAACGCAGTATTACGCAGCGGCCAAACAAAAGTTGCAAGTTCATGCATGCAGACTGCATGCAGTCGTCCAAGTCATTCAATTGGCAGCCTACTAACATGACAAAAGTGATTTGTATGCACCTGAATCTCTATAATTATAGTTTCTCATTTACATCAACGATCATTTGTAATAATTAATAATCTGTAAGCACTTAAAACAAAAATCCATAAATTGCAAAAAAAATCCAAGGTGAATGAGCCAACGTATTTACTTAGCAGTAATAAACAACTATACAATTTAAATTAGTCCCTATTGTTTGTTGTAGTGTTTTGTAAAAACTACCTAGTTTATTTGATCAAATGGATTACACGTAAAGAAAAAGGATGAGTTGAATTGTACAACTGAGCTTAAAATCTTTAAACAAATATCCTATGTACATATACTATACCAATTATACAATGAATCAATAAAGTACAATTTAACATATATGTATCTTACAACTAATATACATTTAGTAATTTAATAAACTTAATGTTCAATACAAAATAATCCTATTTGGGAAGTAGCTTGATTAAATTGGTTGTATCAATTTGCGTTAAGCAGTAGTTGCGCCCAGACTTTGTTGTTGGAATGGGATCTGAAATTTTGTTTATAACGCTCTCTGGATTAACAGTATGTTTCACTTAGATTGAGGGCCATGACAACAGAATGCGTTTAGAACTTACGGTTTTTTTAAAGCAAGCTAAAATTAGTTCATTATCCACCATATCGGTAATAATCCCAATTTCCAAATTATTCCCTATTTTAGCAACAACGTAGTCACCTCTTGAGTATTGGTGAGGTAGTATTTTGTCTAAAGATATTATACTGGCTGTTTCTTGCAAAGAGTAGTAACGTACTTCGCATTCTGTTTGAGAAACTTTTCTGATTGAGTGAAACGCTTTAGTACCTGTAATTGTACTACCCTTTTGAAACCTAGGCTTTAGTTTATCAAGATAATGCTTTCTTACTTGTTCATTACTGACGTAAAGAAATGTTCTATTGAAATTACCATCTAACTTATCCTTATTAACCCAAAAATTAAACATTTCAATTGGGTTTGTTATTTGATTCGCATATTTGCTTCGACCCAAGCTTTCTGTACGAACAGTTCGTTTTACATTGGCTGCTATCCGATCACATGGACCTTTACCGTGCGCCGTGGGAAAAAATTCAAGTGTTGCATTGCATTCAAAATCATCATTATGGTACATCATATTTAGAACATTCTTCCAATTTTTGTACTGAGCGGCAGATCCATCTGATATGTACCTTACAATTTCTAAGTTTGGGTGAACACTTTTAAATACTTTCATAGCCTCAGTTAAAAACGCATGAAACGAAACAGTGTTATGCTGCAGGTCATCACTGATTACCACAATCTCATAATTTTTTCTTTCGTATGTTTCCTGGTTAGTTTTTTCATCTAATGCTACTACAAAATATTCCATGTTGAATGGATGGATGGTCGCTTGCCTGTGTGCCCAATGGGCACTTTGTACCTCGTCTTGAAATACAAAACTGTAATTCTGAGCAAAGTCAACAGTTATCAAGGCTTCATTTAGGCGTACACTTGCGGTACTTAAATCTTTCCACTCGTCAACAAATTTATTTTGCTGTCGTACTAAAAAGTGATGCTTTAAAAGTTTTGGTAGAGCTAGCTTAAATCGTTCAATAAAATCACTAACATTTTCTACAACTTTTAGTTTCTCAGTTCTGTCTGTATGTGTCCATTGGTAGTAAGTAACAGAACTCACATTTTGTAGCATATCTAGCAAAGACTGGATTGAATTTTGATTGGGGCAAGCGGGACACAGACCAAACATACATGTTTCGTTTAATTGGTTACAAGGAATAATTTCTAAAATTCTTTTTAAGTTAATTGTATCATCAAAAATGCTAAGCATCAAATCAAAGTTTTCATGGATAATACAGGTACACGTGTTGTGGTACAATCTTTTACCAAATCTACTTTAACTTGAGCAAAATTAAACAGTTGTTCCTGGAGTATGAAGAAATGAATAGTGATGATGGGGAAAGTAGCTTTGAATATACATATACAAATCTGGACCGCAAATGTGCTCTAGAAGATATTAACAACTGTTTAATTTTGCTCAAGTTAAAGCCGGTTGACCTCAGTGACACAGAAGGTATTATTACTAAAGTGCACGAAGCTGTTCTGTCTCTAACCAAGCTCGTAACGATTGTAACAGGAAAAAAACTTTTCTCCATTGAAAACTGTACATCCTGTAGGGATTTGGTGTCTTCTGCTACAAAAACTTTCAAAAGTGCTGATAACGAAACAAAGTACAAGATTTTAACGTCAATGCCACAAGATTTACCAAATTTGCGTGTAAGTCAACTGTTTGGTTGTTCTAGGAAGCTTGTGCGTAAAGCAAAAGTTTTGAGACAGGAAAAGGGACCGTTTGAATCTCCTGTAATCAACAGAGTAAGCCAGCAAAAAGTACCAGAAGAAACCAAGTGCTTGGTCCAGGACTTCTACAA
The DNA here is from genome assembly GCA_029691765.1 of Entomobrya proxima. Lineage (NCBI taxonomy): Eukaryota > Metazoa > Arthropoda > Collembola > Entomobryomorpha > Entomobryidae > Entomobrya > Entomobrya proxima. Next base: position 47,934,520 of record CM056172.1, read on the forward strand.
ACATCCAGATAATAGTCGATCACTAGCTGGACAGCGAGATACTCGGCTTGTAAAAAAACCTGGGGAGAATAGGAAAAGTGAGCGTGTGGGAAAATTCAGACTACTGATAACTGTCCCCGAACTTTACAATGAATTTTGCTTCAAACATCCAGGTAACATAATTGGTTTGTCTAAGTTTCAAGAATTTCGACCCCCAGAAGTAGTTCCGATTGGTAAAAGATTGTACCACAACACGTGTACCTGTATTATCCATGAAAACTTTGATTTGATGCTTAGCATTTTTGATGATACAATTAACTTAAAAAGAATTTTAGAAATTATTCCTTGTAACCAATTAAACGAAACATGTATGTTTGGTCTGTGTCCCGCTTGCCCCAATCAAAATTCAATCCAGTCTTTGCTAGATATGCTACAAAATGTGAGTTCTGTTACTTACTACCAATGGACACATACAGACAGAACTGAGAAACTAAAAGTTGTAGAAAATGTTAGTGATTTTATTGAACGATTTAAGCTAGCTCTACCAAAACTTTTAAAGCATCACTTTTTAGTACGACAGCAAAATAAATTTGTTGACGAGTGGAAAGATTTAAGTACCGCAAGTGTACGCCTAAATGAAGCCTTGATAACTGTTGACTTTGCTCAGAATTACAGTTTTGTATTTCAAGACGAGGTACAAAGTGCCCATTGGGCACACAGGCAAGCGACCATCCATCCATTCAACATGGAATATTTTGTAGTAGCATTAGATGAAAAAACTAACCAGGAAACATACGAAAGAAAAAATTATGAGATTGTGGTAATCAGTGATGACCTGCAGCATAACACTGTTTCGTTTCATGCGTTTTTAACTGAGGCTATGAAAGTATTTAAAAGTGTTCACCCAAACTTAGAAATTGTAAGGTACATATCAGATGGATCTGCCGCTCAGTACAAAAATTGGAAGAATGTTCTAAATATGATGTACCATAATGATGATTTTGAATGCAATGCAACACTTGAATTTTTTCCCACGGCGCACGGTAAAGGTCCATGTGATCGGATAGCAGCCAATGTAAAACGAACTGTTCGTACAGAAAGCTTGGGTCGAAGCAAATATGCGAATCAAATAACAAACCCAATTGAAATGTTTAATTTTTGGGTTAATAAGGATAAGTTAGATGGTAATTTCAATAGAACATTTCTTTACGTCAGTAATGAACAAGTAAGAAAGCATTATCTTGATAAACTAAAGCCTAGGTTTCAAAAGGGTAGTACAATTACAGGTACTAAAGCGTTTCACTCAATCAGAAAAGTTTCTCAAACAGAATGCGAAGTACGTTACTACTCTTTGCAAGAAACAGCCAGTATAATATCTTTAGACAAAATACTACCTCACCAATACTCAAGAGGTGACTACGTTGTTGCTAAAATAGGGAATAATTTGGAAATTGGGATTATTACCGATATGGTGGATAATGAACTAATTTTAGCTTGCTTTAAAAAAACCGTAAGTTCTAAACGCATTCTGTTGTCATGGCCCTCAATCTAAGTGAAACATACTGTTAATCCAGAGAGCGTTATAAACAAAATTTCAGATCCCATTCCAACAACAAAGTCTGGGCGCAACTACTGCTTAACGCAAATTGATACAACCAATTTAATCAAGCTACTTCCCAAATAGGATTATTTTGTATTGAACATTAAGTTTATTAAATTACTAAATGTATATTAGTTGTAAGATACATATATGTTAAATTGTACTTTATTGATTCATTGTATAATTGGTATAGTATATGTACATAGGATATTTGTTTAAAGATTTTAAGCTCAGTTGTACAATTCAACTCATCCTTTTTCTTTACGTGTAATCCATTTGATCAAATAAACTAGGTAGTTTTTACAAAACACTACAACAAACAATAGGGACTAATTTAAATTGTATAGTTGTTTATTACTGCTAAGTAAATACGTTGGCTCATTCACCTTGGATTTTTTTTGCAATTTATGGATTTTTGTTTTAAGTGCTTACAGATTATTAATTATTACAAATGATCGTTGATGTAAATGAGAAACTATAATTATAGAGATTCAGGTGCATACAAATCACTTTTGTCATGTTAGTAGGCTGCCAATTGAATGACTTGGACGACTGCATGCAGTCTGCATGCATGAACTTGCAACTTTTGTTTGGCCGCTGCGTAATACTGCGTTGGCCGATTTTTGTGATTGACACGGCAAAATGTTTCTAATAAAATGTTCTAAAATGGGGTTTTTCATTTTTTTCAAATTTTGATTTAAACGGAAGTTATGAAGAATTTTCCACTAAGGTACCTAATTTGTCCCGTCGGAACTGACTTCACACTTCAGTGTGCCACTTGTTTCAGCTGTAGGTTTGGAGCTTGGGAGTAACAGTGAAAGTAAACCTGACCTTGGGCTTTTAGAATAACCCATCAACGTTTGTTAATAAGAAGCCGTTCAAAAATTATAGACCTTTAAATTTAAAAAAGTCGGTAAAACCGAAGACGATGATAAACGTTTTTAATCATAACTGCTCAACAACGCGACAAAATTCCAAGCGGTTTTCTGTTATTAATAGACCATACTATACTGCAGATGGACATTGTTTGAAATGTCACCAAAATATTCTCAATGGAAAGATACAGTCGAAAGAATACCAAAAAATCGTCTAAAAAATTAAGATTTCAAGATACTGATTTTTAGAAAAACTAAAACCTGATGGACGCAAGCCCATATTTTGGTAAATTAATTGCCATACGATTATGTATTTACACACAAAGTCTCCGCGTCCCATTCCATTTTCATCTTGACTTATGACCATTTCAATTGTTTGTCATATGCTCCAACAACAAGCCGCCGTACTCGTCTATTGGGGCGACTTGAGACAACATAAGTAGGCATGATAATTACATGTCACATATACATCTATTTTATGCAAAAAGTTTGAAAATCCAAGAAAATAATTTTTTTAGTGGAACCCATCACGTGGATTTACTCTTTCTGTACGCCAGTAGTTTTCCAGGTGGCATCACGCCTAGTTGCCTTTTTAATTTTGCTGGACTTTTCTCCACTTTTCGAACCATTTGAGCTTGAATCAACTTCAACATCCTTTGAAGGCGATGCAGCTCGTTTCCGTTTACTGGTTTCTCTTGTAACGGGTAGCCTATCACAAACAAACCTTTCATAAATTAAAAAAGTGTTGAATTGGTTTTTTTAAACCGCATTAATTTGCAAAATTTTGCATATAATTTTATATTACCTCTCCGTTGAATCATAGTACATAATGGGATCCTCCCAAATTGCCAGCAGCGCCTTTCCAACTACTTGCCTACATGTCCAACCACACTTGATATGCGTGTCATTTAAAATTGTGGTCAAGCTCCTGCTCTGTTTTACGGCTTTCACCACATTCTTCCGTTCCGATTCGGTACAAGTTTTTAGAAATACTTGCACTTCAATCTCACTTCCTTTTCTTTCAATCCAAACGTCTTCAAAGCAATGTGAAACGGATTTTATGCTCGGACTTATTTTTGGATAGTTTTCCAAAACGGTCGTCCAGAAGTTAGGAATTAGGCTAATAAGATGCTTCCTGGTTTTAAAGAGGTTTTTCTTTTCGGCCATCTTTGACTCCTTCAGCTCTTTATTAACTTTACGAATTTTTGTCAAAATGCTGGCATGATCGTTCATGCCATGTAGGACTGCAATTTCACCAACTTGAGCCATTTTGGTAGCTTTGCAAGTGTAAAATTTAAACTAACTTTCAGCAATTATCAACCTAAAGTTAAGAAATAAATAAAAAATGCCAAACGAATTCGACCAAGCACTTTTATAAACTATTGTAAGTATGTCTGCGGAATTAAAGCACTGAAATACAAATCTGATGTAAAACCTTCAGTATTTCTTGTCGGACATTAGCAAGGAGAATATTGTGCAGTTTTATGGGTACCTAGTACCTACAAACGCAAGCTAACCTAAATGCACCTTTCTATGCACGTTTTGTAAACCCAGACTTGTTTTTGTTACGCATATGCAGCCGTAGTTCAGCATTAAGAAAAATCTGATCCGTTTTGAATGCCTATTGTACTGATCCCAAAAAGGAATCTTTCACAGCGAAGACTTGATATCTTATTCAAGCTTTTTCAGGTTTTTTCATGGAAAACAATTCAGTTCCTGGAAAAATTGAAAACCGACGGAAGAAACCAATAAGCATAACAATTAGGGTCCGGAGTCTTTCAAAGTCTTTCATTATTGTCATTCCTTTCATTCAAAGTCTTTCGAAAGGAATGATGTCTTTCAAAGTCTTTCAGATTTTGAAAAATGTCATTCCTTTCATTCCTTTCAGGTGAATGAAAGGAAAGGAATGGAAAGGAATGACAAATGTCTTTCAACATGCATAATTTTCCATTTATGATTTAAAATGGTATAAACCATATCAAAACTCAGTAAATTGTTATCAAAACAAGTTTAATTAACATTTATTCACTTTAATTGAATTGGTTTCAATTTCAAACACGATTGGAATAATTTAAAACAATAATATCACACTGAGTTAAATAATCAAAAAGTTTCTAAGTTTTTGTTAATTAAGTGTATTTATTGGACATACTATTTACTGACTTGTTGGATATATTTATCATTGCAATTATTGGAGTTGTTTTTGACCAATTCAAATCTTTTGCAAAATTTTGCATTTGAAAGGAACGGATTCCTTTCAAGTCTTTCATTTCCTTTCCATTCCATTCCTTTCAGGCTTCCATTTCATTCCTTTCAGGCTTCCATTTCATTCCTTTCCTTTCATTATTGGTTTTGGAAAAACGTCATTCCTTTCCATTCCTTTCAGTGAATGAAAGGGTAATGAAAGGAATGAAAGACTTTTTTCCTTTCATTCCTGAAAGACTCCGGACCCTAATAACAATGAGTACCCGACACAAGACCCTGCTGAAACTTTTCTGTATAAATTGAACAAAAAACGTTTATTTTGGAACACGCTACAAACAGTATGAGTTTCTCACGTAGGTAAGGTTTGTTACGTTGTTAACAAGCTTATTGCACTTGTGTTTAAGGCACGAACAATGGAAGTTGGGAGAAGTTTTAAAATAAACCCCTCAAACTGTTCTAGAAGTAAGGCGTTTTGCTAGGTATAATTCGAAAGCATTTTTGATCCATTTAGGAGTTTGCACTTTGTCGTTTAATAGATTATCAGGAATGCTTTCTACCTCCAACTTAATCTACTTATGATGGTAATGCACGTAGTCCACGAAATAAAAATATTTTCAAAAGCCCTGTTACGTAGGAAAACAGCTCTTTCTCACATCAATTTTTAGTCTTGTCATAATGCACCGTAAAACTGGTGGATTTTGAATTCGTCTTAATAAGACAAATCAATAATGCTTCTTAAACCACAAATTACAAATACGTGCATTCCAAAATTCTTGAATAATTTTTTGGACAACATCCGTGTATAAATATGAGTGCTTTACAAACGCTGAACAGAAAATCAACTGAAAAGATATTTTTGCAACTTGCATTTCCAAATAGTCAACAATTTATTTTGTTTCTGTTAAGCCAAAATTTTTTTTTGGAAGTGATGCGATTACTAAAGTAGGCCATAAAAACAGCGTGAACAAAGGTCATATAACGTTTCTTTATTGTATAATGAAATCCCCTTAGTAGTTTTTTCATATATTCTTTATAAAACCAATCTTTTTAAAAAATACAACAATTTAATTGATTAAAAATGTCAATTTAGAAATTTGATTTAAATTGATGATTTCATATTTTTATTAAACCATACTAACTTCTTATCGGCAAAATACAATAAATGTTACTAAAATAGCTTGAATTTTACTACAGGTTAATTTTAAAAAAGTACAGTGTAGAGAAAGTAACAACTCGTGAATCAAATGCTAAATGCTATACGTTCAGCGTGAAAAAATAAAAACAAAAATTCTTATTTTGTGAAGAATTACCGAAATACAGTTTAGAAAAAGTCTTGGAATTGCATAAATTATATAAACGTTATCCCTCCAAAGTCGTCAAAAACCTTTCATTCAATAAATTACTTCTATATTTAAAACAAGGTTTCTTAATTAAGTATTTAATTGTAAAAATATCTATCAATTAATGTTTACATGTTCGTCGCTTAGGCAAATATGTTGCTTTTGTTTAATAATTTTAAAACAATTCTGACCACAGTCAACCGTTTTGTTTCCTCTACCATAAGATAACACGGATATTAGCTAATACCGATGTAATCTTAATTCTTGCATGTGTATTTTTGATGTCGCCTCAAGGTATAAGAATACCGGAATGGTGTTAAGCAGACGTCGCATTTAAATTTTTTCTCTTTTGTGTGTTTGAGAACATGATTTTGTAGATTGTGCTTTATAGCATATTGCTTTCCGCATTTAGTACATCTGTAATTTTTTTCTCCTAAATGAGATCGCAAATGCGCTTTTAATGCTCCTGATTGCGTAAATGCTTTAGGGCATAACTCACACTGAAAGCGTTTTCTATGCAAATGCACTCCGTCTACATGTGTCTTCAAATTGCCAATGTGTCCAAAACTTTTCTCGCAAATCTTGCAGTAAAATGGTTTTTCCTGAATATGTGAAAGTAAATGGGAACTCAAATCGACGTTAGTGGAAAATGGATGGTTGCAAAATATGCATGAAAAATGCTTGTAGTTATCACCTAGAGAAACACAATTTAAAAGTTTGTATAGCCTTAATTCAAACTGATTTGAGAGGTTTTCGAAAGTTAAGTACTTACTTAAATGGGTCCCCCTGTGAAGCCGTAAGCCGTTGTGGTGCCTAAACATTTTTTACAGGTAGGACAGCTGTATGGTTTTTCTCCTGTGTGAGTAAACATGTGCGATTTCAAGTAGGTAATGAATGATGATAATTGGGGCGTTTTCGGGCGCTCAACAATTAATTTTGATGAGTATGGGCGTGCCTAAACTTTTTATGCACCAAAAATCAGTCGCATCACACTATTTTTCAGAAAAGGTTCGGATCTCAGAATCAGTGATAACCAGTAAATAATTCAGTAACTTGTAGGCAGGTTTAGCAGTTATTTCGTCAACTATATTTAAAGAATAATTTATTATTTTACAAATTTTAATAGCCAAAAAGGCACAACGACTAATAGACAAACTTGCTCAAGGCAAGGTAGAAAGGAGAGTAGTAGTAAGTGGGTTTGGTGGTGGTGGTAGAGCTCTGCTGCTCTTGCGGACGAGGATGACGATTGACGATGATGATTTTTGGGGTGTGAATTCTGCTGCTGCTGCTGGATGTGCTCAGCACACGTCTCCCAAATTTTAAAAACTGATTCCCTCCGCAGGTGCCGAGGCAAAATGAACACCACCGTTCCAACACCCGAAAATAGCCAATTTTGCAATATACTCCCACCAGCCAAACAGGTTCCGTAGGTCCTGATTGGCTCTAAAAGGCAAAATGGTGAGAGTCCAAAGTGGGAAGAGACGATAGCCGATTTCAACTGCTTCATTTTTTTTTTGTTTTATGTTGGGACGCTGAGAGCCGGTATATTTCACCCCTCCACCTCTTGCTCCATGGCATAAAGCCGTTGAGCTGGTCTCAGGGTTACTCCAGCCCTCGTTCGGACCCTAAAAAGGCGTCCTAGTCCATCTCTGCTGGGCAGTGTCTCTTCGATAACTCCAAGCGGCCAGTCGACACGCTTGGCATTTTCTGTCTCGACGAGGACGATATCTCCCTTTTTCAGCTCCACTGTGCTCCTTTTCCCCATCTCCCCACGCAGGAACCCGAGGTATTCCTTCCGGAATCTGGACCGGAGCGCCTCTCTGAGGTTCTGAAGCCTCCTAAAAGCTGCTCGAGTTGCCTTGGAATCCCTTAAATCAGCCTCTGGTAGATGTAGTTTCCCACATGAGCGCACAAAGTGGTTGGGAGTTAGAGGCAACGGATCGTCCACATTTTCAGATAGATAGGTGAGGGGCCTACTGTTGAGGCAGTCCTCCACCTCCACCAACATAGTCTCCATTTCAGCGCGGTGGACCACTCTTTTCCCAAGGATCCTTCGTAGGAGCTGCTTCATCAGTCCTATGAGTCTCTCCCACCAACCCCCCCACCAGGGAGAAGCTGGGGGATTGAAGCGCCACTGGATCCTGGACACCGCTGCGTATTCCTTCATCTTTTCCAGGCTGCTGCTGGACAACGCCTTCGCTGCTGCTACAAATCCCCGAGCATTGTCGGAGTAGATCACCTCAGGTCTGCTCCTTCTTGATATAAAGCGCCGGAAAGCTCGAAGGAATCCATCTGCTGACAAAGTATCCACGAGCTCAAGGTTCACTGCTCTATAGGTGGCACAGGTGAATAGCAGCACCCATACCTTTTCACCTCCTCGCAAAATCAATGGTCCGGCAGCATCCACACCAGTCACGGCAAATGGGGGCCCCAAATTCGTCCTTTCTTTGGGCAATGGGGCTTCTGGCACAACACTTCTCTTGGCCAAGTAACGGCGACACGTCCAGCACTTGGTGATAACGCTCCTGACGGCTCTTCTGCCGTTTGTAATCCAAAATCTTTCCCGGAGCAAAGCCAAAAGTGTGCTGGTACCCGCATGACAGTTCCTAAAATGCTCCCAACGAATCAACCGGCTGGTAAACTCGTTCCGGTCAGGCAGCAACAGAGGAAAGGTAAAATCTTCGTCGTCTTCAATGGACAACCGAGTACGGGTATGAAGAAGCCCTTCCTCATCCATTTCCGGCTTCAACTTCCTCATCCGCTCAGGATTCTGCCGGAACTCTGCTTGTACATATTTGATGAGGGCTTTCTCCGCAACTATCAAATCTTCACCACTGAAACCAAAACACACTTTTCCTTGCTGGTGCTGCTGGGCGGAATCTACATCTGGAGGTGAATTTTTTGTCACCCTCTTCTCTTTAATCTTCTTCTGTAATCGAATGAGCACAGCCAGTGCTCTAACTGTTTTCATGTGGCTGGATCTCCGGAGGAAACGCAAAACAGCATCACCATCAGCTGTAGTGACCAAAGCTGCTGTCACCGTCTTCTTCCGCTCCTTGTCCACCAACTCGTTATCTGGAATCTCTTCGGCACTTGGCCACTTGGATGCGGGATAGCGTAACCAGTTAGGTCCCTCCCACCATCTGGATTCAATCAATTTTCGGGCTGAGCAACCCCGTGACGGCAAATCTGCAATATTCTCTTTTCCCGGAATATGCCGCCAGCTGCTCACTTGGGAAATGGCACGGACTTTCTCCACAGCATTGCTAACAAAAACTCCCCATGGCCCAGCACCTCTGATCCAAGCAAGTGCTGTTGAGGAGTCTGACCAGAGCGTCATAGGCAATTTGGGATTGCCAATATCCTTCAAAACCGTCATCAGCAGCCGTGACGCCAACACACATGCCACTAGCTCCAGCCGGGGAATCGTGAGCAATTTCTTGGGGGATACCCGGGACTTTGCAGCCAAAAGGAACACTTTCACTGTTCCACCTCTTTCCACACGGAGGAATACCGCTGCTGCTGTTGAGAGGGATGATGCATCCCCAAATGAGTGCAAACTGCAGCCTTCACCTCCTCCGAATTCCACATGTCTAGGCACCTTCAGCTCTGCAAGCTGGGGAATTTGAGCAGCCCATTTCAGTACGTCGTTTCGCAGCTGCTCATCTAACTTTGCGTCCATTCCAAGCTTTCCTTCATGGCACCTCCTCAAAAGTAGCTTACCCCCGAGGGTAAATGGACAGGCAAATCCAAGAGGATCGTAAATAGAGTGGACCAGTGACAACACATGACGGAGAGTTGGCTCATCTGCTATTTTGGGGATTACGTTGGTCACATCCAACGAAAGCGTGTCAAACTTCTTGTTCCACAGCAGCCCCAGCACCGATGATACTTCTTCGTCTTCCTCTTCTTCCAATGGTCCAAACTCCCACCCTCGAAGGTCAAACTGAGCCGGAAGGAGTAGTGAAACTGCTACTCGCTGGAAATCCTTTGCCTCCTCCAGTGTATCAAAGCTCACCACGGTATTGTCCACGTAAAGTGACTGGAGGAGGACTTCTGCTACTGCTGCTTCTTTCCCCGTAAACTTTTTCAAATGATGTCGTAGGATGGCTGCTAACAAGTAGGGACTACAGTTGACTCCAAAAACTACTCTGCAATGCTGATACACTTTCAGCACCTTGCACAACACATCCGCCCACCACAGGAACTTCAGGAACTTTCGATCAGCTGACTGGACACCAATTTGCTGGAAAGCCTTTTTTATGTCCGCAAGCACTCCAATTTTTCTAAGACGGAAGCGGGTCAGGATCGGAGGGATCAGCTCCAGTAGGTTAGGGCCTTTGTCAAGGCAATCATTAAGGGACAATTTACCCCTGGCCTTTGCAGATCCATCAAAAACTGGCCGGATGGGGGTAGTGCTGCTGTTCAACTTCACCACAGCTCGATGGGGTAAGTAGTGTCCGCTAAATAACGATGAGGATGATGAATTTTCATCTTCGTTCACCTCCTCTATCATCCCGTCTTCCTCCCACTGCCTGAAGAGAGCATCATACTGCTGCAGGTAACCTTTCGCCTGGAGGTCCTTCGTCATCACCTTCAACCGCTTTTCAGCTGCATAGCGGTTGGAAGATAGTTTCTCCTTCGCCCCCACTATCCATGGAAGACAAACTTGATAGCGCCCATCACCCAGCTGTGCCACTGTATTTTCAAAATGCTGCTGCGTGGCTTTTTCCAGCTCCTCCTTGCTGTCTCGTTCTGTTGGGCATTCTATGCCAATCGCCTCTAGACTCCAAAGCGCTGAGAGGGGATTTCCTTCGACATGGAGGAGGGAAGTGCTGACGAGCATGGAACTCGTTTGTCTTCTAGGGGGAACTGGAAACTTCCCAGATGGTACCCAGCCCCAAATTGTTTCTATAGCCGCTGGACCCCCTTCCAAATTGAGGATCTTACCAGTGTAAAGTCTGGCAATAATGTCATTTCCGAATATTATTTCAATGGGGTCATTGGGGTTGCCACCCAAATCATTAAACGCGACCCCTTTCTTTTTAAACTCGTCCAACCAGGGACCACTGGGCACTTGAGCGATATCACTGGCAATGGCTTCTGTCAGATACACGTCAAAATTGCACGTGTTTCTTCCTTCCAGGTCCGAGACGAAGAACTTGGCCTTTTCTTTCTGCTGTGGCCCTGTCTTTTTTGCTCCAAAAACCTGCTGACAAAACGTGTCAAAACCAGTTGGCTTTGCTCCCAATTCCGCTGCTGTTGTGGTCAACCCAAAAGACTTTTGGGATCCTCCATCCATTGCACCACGGGCTCGTCTCACTTGTCCATCTGGACCATGAATGAGGACGTATAGGGACTGGAGGGGTGTATCAGGTGAACTGTTGTACACAGTCATGCTGGTGGTGGACTTCTCTGGCTGCTGTGGGGGAGGTGCATCTGCTACTGTTGCTGCCGCTGCTGTTGAGGAAGATGATGAGGGACAAGGGTTTGGCTTCCCTTTCCCTTGTACTTTGTCCAGATTGGGACACACGACCACCATGTGGTACTGCTGACACAAGGGACACTTTGGCATGTTCCTGCACCTTTTCCCAGGATGATTCCGGCCAAGGCATTTCCAACAACCGTGTTTCTCGGTGAGGATGGCCTTCTTCTTTTGGAAACTCATCCCCAAGGCAGGTTTGCACTCCTCTCCCCTGTGATTCCCATCACAGAACCAGCATGACAATGTTTTCTCTTCTCCTCCTGTAGCTGCACTCCTTCCTCCCTTTCCGCCACCACTGACTGCTTGGAAAAGTGATGATGATGTAGGCATCTCTTCCTTTTCCTTTTTCACTTTCTGCTTCTTATTATTGCTGCTATCTCCTCCACTGCTACTGAAGGTGAACTGGGCCAGGCTCCGGTCCGTCAAGTTGTTCACCTCCTCCTGGAGGAATTTCATGAGGGGCTCGATCTCTTCATGGTAGTCTCTGCTCCGCTGCCAAGCCTGCAAAACATCTGCTGGGAGACACGCTTCCACTACAGGGTAGAGTACTTGCTCGCACTTATCACGAGTTACCCCGAGTGTCTCCAGGTTCCTCATTTGTGAGGAAATTGTAGTGACGAGGTCCCCAAAGTCCATCTGCTTCCCTGTTGAGGCCTCGATCACCAATTGTAGCAGGTCACGGACATAGACCTTCACAAGAGTCTTAGATCGCCCAAATCTCTCCTTTAGACTGTCTACTGCTGCAGAGTAATTTGCTGCGCAAAATGGGAAACTCTGCAGCAGTCTTTTTGCTGCTGAACCCTCCTTCGTTGACTGAAGGAGGTAGTGGAACTTATCTGTCGTTGTCAATTTTGTGTCGCTGTGGATGTCTTCAAACGCAGCCCAAAACGCCAACCATTCCCGTACTTCTCCTGAAAACTGGGGTAGTTCTCTTTTGGGAAGGCGAGTTTTGAGGGAGGATTCTGCTTGGGACACTGGAGCTCCTGCTGAGGATGATGAAGATGAAGAGGTTGACGAGACTGGTAAACGGGGCGGCACAGTGCACTCAAAAATGCACAAATCCTTTTCCAACTGGGCCATACATTTTATGACCTGTTGCAGCTCAATAGCTTTCTTCTCCTTCACAAGGACATCCTGGAATTTTACTCCAGCATCCAAAGCTCCCTTGTGAAGCTTTCTGTAATATGCCCACTTAAAGTCAAGGTCATGGGCATCCGCAGTCTCCTTCTTCAACTCATCCTCTAATTCCACACGAGCGTCGCTTAGTGTGAGGAGTTTGGCGTCGAAAAGGATGGAGTAGTCCGTCATCTTTCTACCGGGCTTGGTGGTGTCTTCTCCCTCCGTGTTGCTCAACTTCCTGATTTTCTCCTTCACGGACAACTTCTCAGGCTCTTTGACCTTTAGCTCCTCGTCTTGATCCTCAGACTTTTCTTCTTCAGAATCCTCAGGCTCCTTCACCACAGGTTTCTTTTCTTTTTGACCCTCCAGCTTGTCCACTCAAACAACCGCACCAAAACTCCAAAAAGTCTCAAAATTTTCACAAAAATCACTGAAAATCACTGCTTAATTCACTGATCCTGGCAGGTTCGCCAGTAATGATGATAATTGGGGCGTTTTCGGGCGCTCAACAATTAATTTTGATGAGTATGGGCGTGCCTAAACTTTTTATGCACCAAAAATCAGTCGCATCACACTATTTTTCAGAAAAGGTTCGGATCTCAGAATCAGTGATAACCAGTAAATAATTCAGTAACTTGTAGGCAGGTTTAGCAGTTATTTCGTCAACTATATTTAAAGAATAATTTATTATTTTACAAATTTTAATAGCCAAAAAGGCACAACGACTAATAGACAAACTTGCTCAAGGCAAGGTAGAAAGGAGAGTAGTAGTAAGTGGGTTTGGTGGTGGTGGTAGAGCTCTGCTGCTCTTGCGGACGAGGATGACGATTGACGATGATGATTTTTGGGGTGTGAATTCTGCTGCTGCTGCTGGATGTGCTCAGCACACGTCTCCCAAATTTTAAAAACTGATTCCCTCCGCAGGTGCCGAGGCAAAATGAACACCACCGTTCCAACACCCGAAAATAGCCAATTTTGCAATAATGAAAACAAATCTTTTATCGCAAAGCGGGCACTTGAGACACTTGTCTCCAGTGTGAAGTTGCTGGTGTTTTTTAAGTGTTCCGGCTTCGCCAAACTGTTTGTTGCATATTTCACATTTAAATGGTTTGAGACCCATATGAACGGTTTTCTGATGATTGCTGAGACTTGTTTGCTCCGCAAATTCCTTTTGACACTCTTTGCAATTGTTTGGTCGTTCGCCCGTATGAACAAGCGTATGCCTTCTGTGGTCTTTAAATGACCGGGTTATCTTTTTACAAAAAACACACTCAAACAGCCTTTTATCTGGCATATTTATATGAATTTTCGATTTAATTTCGGTGGCAAAACTCTTAGTTTGACGACAAACCCTAATTATGTTTGATTATAGTAATTGAAGTCAAGTTTAAGTTACTGTTTCAAATTGCAACAAATGTTTCACTTTTGTCTAAATAACTACACTTCCTAGTACGTTTTTGCTGAGGAACCTTGATCGAACGAAATGTCACGGATAAGGTGATGGCTTAGATTAGATCACAAATAAATGTAAAGGCATAAGTATACTGGCTTATGGAAAATGCACATGAAGACGGCTTGTGTGATCCTGTGGAAGTAATGTTAGTTTTCTTAACACAGTCAACATTTTTCTATTAGGACTTAAGAATTAGTTTTTTTGAGTACCTAAAACATATTCCCATTTTCTTTTGTGGTGCTTTCCAATATCATGTCCACCATAGAAACTGTGCTGCTAATCCGCACGTTTCTTCTTGCACATAACTCAATGCTTTGATACCAAAACCTGACAACGTTTAATTATCATGCGTACAAACATTAAGCTCAGATATATAATCCATCGCATTTTGACGTATAGTACGTAAAAACCTACAACTTTGCGCTCTTGTACAATGCTTGACTATGAAGTGGATCGAAAAATGGATACATTTTGAATGAGTCACACTATGTAAAAAATTGTTCACAAAATTTATGACATTGCAGTGGAAATATTGGTTGTATTCACGTCCTCAACTTATTTCTAAGAAGACTTTTAACAAGTGAAGTGTTAAAGTACCTAACACAATTCTAGTGTTTATGATTCCGTTGATGTAAAGTTTATATGTATACAGCAAGGTTTTAATAAGATAGCTTGCTCTTCTGAATCATGTATTGGTGTTGTGCATACTAAAGGTATTCTTTAAAGGGACGCTTCATGAACCTAATCCACTTTACACAATAGAAGCTTTGATTTACACTTGGATAGAATTCTGAGAATTTCTACTCATATTGCAAAATAAATAGAATCGACGAATTGGTTCCTATCTAACACAATTGGCTACTTGTAAATTCATTTTGGCAGTTCTTGTAATTGTATGGTCGCTCGCCTGTATGAACGTACATATGACGTTGAAGGTGGAATGCATCATGGAATACCTTTGTACAAAACACACATGCAAGCAATCTTTTATTAACCATCTTGAAATTGCTGAGTTATTTTGGTTTAGTACTGACCCTTGAAGCAAACGATGGTTTGTAATCTCTATTGGTTTACAGGAAATTACTTTGCCCCTTATGGGTTAATTATTTAGATTTAGTTATTTGCAAAGTACACATTCAGACTTTAACATAATATGTTTGACAAACGGAATTTTGGAAAAATAACAAGATTTATATATACGCTTCAGTCACAACTAGAAGTAAAGGCGAATACTTGTTCACTAAAACCGTTTACATGAACTCGAATAGTTACGGCATTAACCGGTATTCTCTTCTAGTGCAATAATATTTGTGAGAAGACTTTATGAAGACTATATCTTGTAGGTATTTAAACCATTTGCAATGCAATCAACTGTTTGGCTATGCACTTTTCTGTCGACACCATAATGGTGCACTTGTTGACAATAAACACTTGTTTTGTAGCACAGCGAGCCTTAGAGTATACTGCTTTGTGCTGTATGCCTACGGGAACTGTACCTAAAATCAGATTTACGTTTTGTTTGCTTATATGAACTTGTCGCGAATCACAATATTTACTCCTTTTTTAAAAAAATAAACACGTTTCTCAGAATTTAATGTTTTATGAAGAAAGTACAAGATATTTATTTCCGAATGAACGAATGCTATATTTTATTCAAAGCTGAAGTGCAAAGAAAAACCTAATGCTTAAAAATACCGTGTAACATGTTTTGAATTTGTCTAATGCAAGTTTAAGGTGCTTATAATATTATATGCGCACCAGTTTAATCATCTATGGCTTACATATTTGAATGTTCTATTTTTACCCTACAGTAATATGTATGTATCTGAGTATCCCAACCCTAAATGAAACCGATGCAGTTACAAATGTATTAAATACACCATAACCAAAATGTATTAAATATTGCAGAAAATACTAGATTTCTGTATACCCAATTGCTTGCGAGATTACACGAGCAACTTTGTATGACGAGTAGTATGAACAAAAACCAACTATGATCATGAAAAATTGATCAATTGTATGGTTTAACCTTAATAGGCTAATCCAATCACAAAACGTACCCAAAACAACGATCCAGGAAACCGCCAGTCACTCACGACAATTCGAAAACCTGTTTTGTTAAGTTAAACCAAACCGCGACAATGCCTTAAAACAGAATCAACTAGCAGCATTGTAAACAATAAGGGAGCAATAGAAAAATGCTTGGGATCTTCAGTTTATGTTACAGATCTAAGAGCAAAATAAACATTACCGCATATGACCACATTCTTACATATTTGGATGAAAATAGAAATCTAACTTTATTTACAAGGACGTTATAATATGTTAATATTGTACATTCCTTCACTTTTCAAACATAATGTTATGAGAGCAAAAATATTAAGATATTTTAAACGTTTTTGAATTCTTCCCCATAGTGCAATGATAACCGTCCGTAAATCTACAAATAAAAGACGGAGTTTTATAATTTATACTCATTCAAAAGAAACATATATTCCTAATGCAAACTAATGTTTAACCTTACAGATTGTTTGTAATAGTTAAATCCTTTTAACGTGGCAGTGTTTTAACAAACACTTACGTATCTATGGATTATTCCATGTGTGTTGTCGGTAATGTTGTTTTCGTAATTTCGAACTTGTAAACGATAGATCACATTCATCACATGCGTATGGTTTCTCCAGCGTATGGGACCGGTAGTGTATTTCGAGCCAAGGGCGCTTTTTATATGCTTTACTGCAGAACAGACATGTATTTTGTTTTCCGCTAGAGTGAGTTTTGAGATGCCTTCTCAAGCGAGCAGGTAGTGTAAAACCTGCAAAACAAATGGAACAGCTGAAGGGTTTCTCACCAATGTGACTTCGAATATGTACGTGAAGTGCAGAACCGCTTTTGTAGGATCTTGTGCAAAAAATACATTTGTAAGGTCTTTCGAGTGTATGGGTTGACAAATGTCGATCGCAGGTTGCGTTGTCAATAAAACATTTTCCACAAATATAGCAAGAAAACGGTTTTTCTCCTGTGTGGCGTCGCTCATGATGCTGCACTTCAGAAGCATTTTTAAACGTCTTGTTGCAAAATTTACATTGTAGTTTTGCTCCCAGTTTGTTCAAATGTGTCAAACTTCTATGTAGTATAGCTCCAGCGCGACTTCTACACATTCTGTCGCACAGGGTACATTTATAAAGTTTTTCGGAGGAGCGTACGGTTTGATGAGCACGCAATTCACCACTTCTCCCAAATGCTTTGTTACAAACGCTGCATTTATGAGTTTTTTCTCCAATGTGTATTTTAAAGTGGAGGTTGCAATCCTCTAGTCTCTTGAAAGATTTTGGACATAGTTGGCATTTAAAAGGTCGCTCTTCTCTGTGCGTGGTCATGTGCCTTTCCAAGTGATGTCTTCTTGTAAATTTTTGTTCACATGTTGGGCATGCATGCGGCTTGTATCCACTGTGCAGCTTGACGTGACTTGATAAATTTCCTTTTCCTTTAATTTGTTTGTCACAAATATTGCATTTGAATACCTTGGTTTGGTCAGATAAATTCATTTTGCTTAATTTATCTTTCAGTAATGTAGAAGCTTTGTGCTACAAGATAGCTTTTTAAAATCTAAAAAATACTCGTGCTTATCTATTTTAGAAGACTTATCAGCAACATCAGCAGAACGTTTTGATTCGCCAAATGATTAAATGTACTAATATTGTTTAAACAATTTTACATCTGAATGGTAAAGTCTGCCCCAGCACTGAAAAAAAGAGTATCCCATGTTATTTTGATTTAGCTCAAGTTTTCTAATCTTAAAAAGTTATGCTGATCACAAACTTTATTTGATTGTTGAAAATTAACAATTTGCTGTAAATATTTTCTTTCTGATATAGAAAGTTCACTTGCTGATTATAAAGCAACCAAAAAGTCCCAAACTGTTGCTTGAAATATGAACAAAATAAACGTGTAAGTATATAAAGGAAGAATATTTTTCATATACTTGAAAGGAACGGTTGTAGAGGACATTTTTGATAACAAAATTTTAATTTCTCATACAATGTAAAAAAGAACAATTTAATATTTTTCATGTCTGAGGCTTCTCAAATAATGCAGTATCAACGATAGTGTTCCTCACGTACTCAACCTTATTTATAAATCAGATTAAAAAACCAAACTGTTTGGGTACCTTTCAACTGTTTTTAACTAAAACATGTGCATATTCTTAAAATCATGTTCATGCATAAACAGCTATTTTGTTTTCTCTTGCATTTGTATTGTACCCTAGTTCTTTGAAAACATTTTATCTGCGTACAATGACAAAATATGCACTAAAACTTAATCCTTCTCTAAATAATTCTGAATAAAGCCCTGTTCTTTACAATAAGGGCTCCGAGATTTTTAATTTATTTATTATGTAGGTATGCCTGCATTTGCTAGTAACGTGTTAGGTTGAATTTGAAGCGTTTAGGTATTTTCTATTTTGATGTTCAAGCTATTTGGACAGGATAATTGTATAGTTAGTAGAATGTTTAAATATGGTTTGCGTATGAAAATTTTGTACAAATTAAATTCACTGCATTGTCCCCTGATGCAAATTTTAAAATTCTGATAACAAAGAAGCAATAATTCATATGCCGGACATTTGGATCCGACTGCACGTGTTTCGGCATTACTTTGTGCTTAGAATTTTAGATTTACTGCTATACTTAGCTTGCGGCCACAAGGTCCAAAGATGACAACCTGTGGTTTGTCAAATGGGACTTAAAGCAATTACTTTTGATATTTGTTTGTTTCCTAGTGCACAAAAGTTTCAGTATTGGAATAACTGTATAAATCCCGAGTTATATGCTATTTAATGAATAATTTTGCCTATTGTGAAAAACTAGCACGTCGAAATCTTTGGTATTTTGTGTTATTGATGCCAGTATGCTGTGTCGGATAATATCAATATTATGGTGATGAATGAGATTACTTATGTTGTTGATAGAAAGAATAATTAATGGCAAACTTTATTTGTAAATAGTCGAGGAAAACTACAGACTGAATTAAACCCAATTAAGTTAATTAAACTATGGTTTGATAAATTAAACGGTCAAATGTAAATTTATTGCTAAGCCAGTCTAAGCGCCAGGGCATTGGTCACAACCCGCTTCCGTAACACAGCAGCAGTCAAGTCCGTTGATGGGCTTGCAATAAATTAAATCCGAGTGAAATTGGTTATTACGGCAGATTTGATTCAAGGCGTGGTCAGAGGCCTGAGAAGGAGGTAGCTCCATGCACTAAACAAAAAATAAACACACATAAAATAAATATTAAATTTTCTAAGCAGCATTTTATTCAATTAAATAAGTGTCTATAGCTGCAGGGCATACTAGGATTGTTATGAATACTTTTTAAAACTTACTTTCTGATCTTCATGACTGGTACGAAATGGGTGTTTTCCTACAGGTTTTTGACCCAGAATTCCATTTGCCAAAAAGAAGATAACAAAACCAATAATCAAATAGCTATTAATGGTGACCATTTTGTCAAGGTTTAAGGATAACGTCTTTGTGCTCAGATCACTTCAAATGCGCTCGCTTTCAGAGTTCTAATCAAGGTATAATGGTAGATGTAAATGTGTCTGGTTTTTATATGGCGTAAAACTCAATTCCACTGAAATAAAATCCATTCAACTTTAAGGTTACTGATTTTATTATAACTTAGTAATCCGATTTAACATTTCTGAGAAAATCCCAAAAGGTGCTAAAAACTCTAATAGTACCTATTTCAATCAATCCTTAATATGAATGTTTGAAAATGACTGCACATTCTAGAGTATAAAAAAACTGTTTTACTATTCATAAAGTATCTTTTAGGTTTTTAAAATAAACTGACTATACCTCCTGCAATTTTTTAACCTGCAGGCAAGTTATTCCCATAGTTTTTCTAAATGGCTCGTATGTTTAGCCTTTTGTCTAAAAATATGTTTAAATTCGTTTTTGTATTTTTCCTCAACTTTGTCTTGCTCTTTATTTCTTCCTTTTACAAATATGCGTATACTATTTCAATAACCCTGCATTCCAGTTTTCATCCCACATACCTCGCACATTTCTACCTTTCCCATTCATATATCTTCCAATGCACTGTCACATCCCTATAACTTAACTGAAAACTTGACAACTGTATCTTGTTTTCTTAGCATCCCAACTATGCATATTTATATATATGCATATCCTTTTAATATTTCTAGGTATTTAAAAACAGTTTTGTTTTAATGCCCACATTACACTCCAAACAAATCACCTTTTTTCGTGATCCACAATACGTTTTATGATAAACTAAGCAACTACGCCAGCCACACAATGAATAAATGCTCATTTCGCAGTCCATTCTTAAAATTTTCGCCAACCGTAGTTTTGATGTAGTTGTGGGGAATTGTTGGTTTGGTCACGTACTCAGTATTATTCGTGGAAAGTGTTTAAGCTAAATCCCTAAACAGCGGAGCGAACCATTTGGAGTACCTAGCATACATTCGGCTCATTACCATGCGTGGCTAATTTTATGCCACCACTGCGTTTGCAGCAAGTTACCATGTATTCTTGTTTGCATTGTCCACATCGCCATTGTATGTACCGATTTCTAAGGATTATAACACCATCTACCCAGAATATATATTCTTTTAAAAGTGATTTTTTTGTTTTCTCGTTTTTGATTGAATTTTAATCAGCTTGAACTTTAATCTACTTATGAATTATAATATTCAGGCGCGTAGAACGTAGGGTATCTTACAGTTATACATAATAATGAATAAATTCTCCTCCTTCTAGTCTGTGTTAAAAAGTACAAGGCCTACTGTATACGAAGTAATTACACCTATTAGATAGTGGTGTTTCTTCGGTAGCTGGTGTCTCGTTTATATTTGTGTTATAACTGGTAATAGAAACAATGGTTCTTTATTACGTCCTTGTAAGATTTTTCTGCTATTACGAAACAGTTTGGTGTTTAAAATATTAAACCTTTTCTATTTTGTGTCCAAATCCCATAGTACAGTTATTAATAATCCTCGTACAGTCAGTTACCAGGTACAAATACTTGCTTGTTATATGTCTGATAAAATTTGTTATGCGATACAAAAGTTTTGGTTAGGTGTAGTATTTACCAAACCAAACCGAAAGATATACATTTGGTTAATGTTAACTTAGCCGGGAACAGTTAGTGTTTTTTGGTGTCATAAGTAAGCAAAAATATAAAAGTAAAAATTAGCCAGTTGATTTTGTTCCAATCTTCCGAAGACATGAATCAGCCGCAGGACATATTTCCTACTGAGGTATCAACTTTTACACGTACATCCAACACAAGATCTAATTTCAAACAGTAAATGTTTTTTTCTGATTTTAAAATTTGGCAGATATGGGAATCTCTTATTGATCAGTTACAATGCTCTCAAGATCGACATGCAATACTATTAGCTTCCCCTTCACTAAGCTACGAATTTCATAGAAGCAAACCAAAATGGCTATTTGAGCAGGTACCTACATTTTAGCAAGACTAATAAGTCATTTACTTTATTCTCATTTAGCAAATAAATAATTGTATTAAACAAACCATTGTTACAGGTACTTCCACTTTTGTCGAGTTACCTAATATCCAGAAAAAAGCTACTGACTCTTCGACTGGTTTGCAAACACTGGGATCAAAGTATTCACAATTGTATTTCCGACCATCCCTGTCATCAACCTTACAACCAAGACGGAAACAATGGACTACCAATAAACACAACTGATGTCAACCAGAATTGCACACTGTTTAAATTGGCTACATTAAAACCTGTTCTCAGATTTCGCACTGTTGGGCAACTTAACTTAATATTAGAATGTTCTTCAACAACACGTTTTTTAAAAAGTCCCATTTTTGGAAACAGAGTATCGTTTGACCCAAGTATTGCCACACAAAATTGTCGCGAGATGTACCAACAAGCTAGCTTAAACTTTTTAAAGCAACATGGTTCAATAATTAAGCATTTAACTGTGACTAGCCACAAAATGATAGAAACTACTCCACAATTTTACAAGCGCCTACGACTATCCCTTGAGCTTACGCCAAATGTCCAATCACTTAGTATACTTTTTCATAACCAAAAGGACACGAAATTGTTAAAACTTTTAATTCCACGGCGTCCACTTCCGCCACTGCCACAACTTAAATGTCTTAAATTTCGCTCGTGTAATTATTCAGAACCTCAGAATATTTCTGACGTAATTCTTAGTTACGTTACTGGCCCAAATTCTACTATTAGAAAACTAAGCATTTCAGACTCTTGTAAGGATTTGTTTAGTAGATATTACCAAGTTGGTGGTAAGCTTAAAAATTTGAGTGAGTTAGAAATTTTGGATTATGATTTAGGAAAGGGTGTACATTCGTTATTGACTTATTTGTCATTTGATAATAATTTGCAAAAGATTTCAATAGCTTCCAGGCGTGTGTTCTATTTTAGCAAATTCTTAGAAAGATATTCCAAGCTTGATGTATTCGTACTTGATTTAACAAATGTGCTAGATTTGTCTATAAGTGAAAACAAAATATTTACTAATTTGCAACATTTGCATACACTCAAACTTAGGGACTCAACTTTCGTAAGTTACACGTTTTTACACAATTTTGTATCATTAAGGTATCTAGAAATTAAGCAAGCTAACAAAGAACCGCTAATGGGTCGTAAACTAGTTTATTGTAATTTTGAACCACGAACTAGAAAATGGGATGCTTCTAACAAAACGTATACGTGCATAACACAGAAATTTCATGAACAAATTTACAATTGGGTTGAGATGAAAATTGATATTTGGAGAATGGTTCCAAAACTGGAACGAATTGCTGTAAGTAGAAAATTAAAAGGCAGTGGATGGATAAGGAGTGAATACATGTCATGTGAGTCAAGTAAAGACTTACTTAATATTCAGAAGTTGCTACGAAACACATTAGTTTTGGCACTGGGACGTTCCATCTTTTCTTGCGTTTGCTCGAATTTGTTTGAAAACTGGTGTAAACATACTAGATCTTATAATATCACATGAATTATGTGCTTTGAAATAGTATTACGATTACAAGAAATGTGCAAGGTACTTTGTATTTGGAAAAAATACCACAAATTAAAACTGTTCAATGATATCAAATATCACATACTGGATCAATTAAGTAGTAAATGTAAATTTTGTATCAATATTTATTTTAGGGTGTAATACCTAATTCAAGAAATAAACATTTTGTATTTTTATTTTTCAAAACCCTTTCAATCCTCTACTCTTTTCGAAACACCAAAATCATAAATCCAATTAGATATCTCTTAGAAACGTGGGAAGTAGAATGGTATTTGTGGTGTTTGGGAATTTTGTCCTGTCTAAAGACTTGGTCATTGAAATCGCCCCATACAACAGTCCTGATGTTCCATTCAAAAGTGTCCGCATTAATGCTTGACATGTAGTCTACTGTATATGCCGCTTGTCCTTTATGCTTGTTTTTTGCGCTTAGTCAAAATGGTTGCTAATTTTGACCAACGTAAAATTTGAGAAAGGTTTTATCGCAGGTAATGGGTCAGAAGAATGTAGATTGGAATCTAACAAGGATCAAGGTTAACGTGAGCCGCACATTATTTAATCCTCAAATTCCTTTAAAAATCTTCAGGATGAAATGTAACCAAAGGTAAATATTCTCCACAAGGAAAATGAAAAAGTTATGCAGGAACCTTTAAAGGAATTCTGAGAACATTTTGTATTCAAAATTATATTTGAATAAAATAATATGGTTTTCATGGAGATAAGTTGTAATTAGTCATAAAAATTAAAGTATTTGTAGAAATATAATTCATAATATGATCTACATCAACACTTAAGATTCTGTTTGCCAGCTACCCGCTCTGTTTTTATTTTAGTATACGCCTTCTTTCAATTGCGCAAAAAAAGTATTAAAATATGTTAGTGATTCTGGAAATGTTTTCTAATCGGAAAGTTTTACAAAAATGTTTTCGTAAAAAAGCCTAACATCTTGAAAAGTTATGATATATTAAGTTACAAAATACGTACATAAAAAGATATTATCTTTGTATGTACGTAATCATTCAATTGGATAGAAATTAATATAGTAAAATAGTTATAATAAAACGGTTTCAGGTGCCAATAAAAACTAAACACTTGCGAATAAATGAGCTTGTAAATGACACCATACCTACAGTGTTTTATCTAAAGTATCTACGCTTTTATACATCACAATGGATTTATAATGACTTATAAAGCCCACATTACTTGCCAAACAATGCCACATTTTTCAGCGTTCCGGAATATTTTTATGATAAACCAATTTGTATGCTTACCATTTGCCTGCCGCAAAAAGAACACATGGTTAATTTCCTGTCCATTTCGAGAATATATAGGTACTCTCTCAGGTTATGTCTATATAAAAAGGTTTTGCCACAAGCGCAACAACCGTGTCTGCAAAAGGATTTTTACATTCTATTGACAAAAAACATCAATTGAAAATTAGCCAACTGAAACTGAAATTCATAAAAGTATAAATAGAGAAATGGCAACAAGTCTTCAGTAATGCGAGCACATGTTTGGTTAGCCATTGAATGGAAAGCTTAATCTGTTATTAAGTAATAATGCACAAGTTTTACAATCCACACTTCACGCATGACAGTCCTAAAGCCTATAAAACTCTTTTTCATATCTTTCCTTTGCCATATTAAGAGTATGTTCACTTTATGAGTTCAATCACAAAGTCTAGCGCCTAATATCAAGCTCAGCATAACTATATGCATTTGGATCAAGATAAAACCGTGCCACATGACGTACAAGATTTATTGGCACACTGATAAGGTGTTTTGCATAGAGCGGTTTACTATACATTCAACCGTGTCACCTATGCAGTGATTTCTATAAAGTCTTACTAATCCTTAATTAAACACACAACTCTGTATTACAATTTATCAAGTTTTAACATCCATGTGATATATATTTCAAAAAGCTTGCTTTTGAAAAGGTTTTTGTGTAATGTGTTGGTGATCACTTAGTCAGCCCTCATTTTTGCCTAAGAGATACTTAGATCTCAAACCAGTTGCTCACATTTATAAATAGTTTCTGTAATATCTTATTTTTATTTTTGATGTAGCAGTTTCCTTAAAAATCCATATTTAGCAACAAACATTACGTTTAATAAATTTAGCAAAATGTCATTTTCACTACCACAGCTGGAACAAGAAGTTGACACTAAGTTCCGGCAGTTTGCGGATTCATTGAAGGCAGATGACGAATATCACGACGAGGGAATTCGATTATGTGAGAAAGTAAGACTTTATGAATGTTTATCAAATGTTATATTTAATGCATAAGTGTTTTGCTGAATATGTAACTACATATT
>CM056172.1:47960054-48046734 GCA_029691765.1 Entomobrya proxima
ATAAACCATTAACGCAAATAAATCTAAATTTCGCTTCTTGATATCGAAAACGACGTTTAAACTATACAGAAAAACTGTAGTAAAAAAGTGAATTAAAAGCTGGCGATTAAACTTTGAACATTTGGTATCTGTTAAGATCCAATTCCAAGTTAGTTGACTGGAGTTCCAGAATGCGGGTTGGATACATTTTAGACGCGTTTGTACATTTTGGTGAAAGTTGAAAGCAAAGCAAAGTAAAGTAAGTTCTAAACTTGTTTGTTGAGTAACCATTCTTCTATAAATTTTATGCTTTTACTTAATATGTTAAAACTGAAAAGTGTTAAGGCTCAAAACCTGCGGCTTAAGGGGAAATATTGGATGTGCTTAATAGTTAGTCTTGAAGCCTTGTTTCCTGTCAGTTACAATGTATCATTTAAATTTTTTGACCACGTAAGATATGACGAGCTTAAATAATTAATACTTTTATGTATTCAGTTACAACCTTTTACAAATTAAACAGGATGTTCTAAGTTCAATCGCAATTTGCTGCCAAAAAGGTCAATAAAAATAAATGGATTTTTGTGTAGTTTCAATTACATACCTTTACCACCAAACTGCAAAAGCTATGTGTTTATCATATAACTGTAATTTATGATTGACATTTATTTGCCCTATGTGTCATTTAGTTTGTCTGACTCGGTCATTTGAATAACATACTAAATACAGTAGCATGCGTGTTTAGGCATTGAAATCAAATTAGCATTAAATGTTTGAAAATTTGAAAAGTAATTGGTTTTTCGTCCAATGAAATAAGCCCATATAATATACATCTATATCACTTATAATTAAAAAATCTAAACTGGTAATTTCCTTAATGCATTTTGAGTTAACTTTAAACGGTATGACTGAAGCACTGTGAAGACTAAGGATGCTTTGAACAGCTACTCATTTAAATGGTGTTATTTTCCCAAGGAGGTTGTGTTTAGATAAACCAATTTTGCTACATTTTCTTCTTCATTATGCACATGAACATCTGTGGCTTTAATGTGTATACACAACGCTATTTGTAAATTTTCAAACCACAGTAACGCAAGTTTCCAGTAAAATGAATTTCACTTATATCAATTATTGTGATTATCGTAAATTACGTACGTATGTAAGTAAAGCATAAACTTATCACCGCTTGAATTTAAATTTGAGTGCTTCATTTGCGTACATGTTTTCACATACCCACCCAAATTCAATTAAGTACTTGTTTCAAATTAGACTAAAATATTTGTTTATCTGCTAAAACAATATTGGTATATATATAGAATCAATATAATTTTAGTTATCTGGATTTTGTATTACTAGTTGTTATTAACACGCCGTTTTTCTTTTGACGTGTTATTGAAGTACTTCTTGTTATGGATTCAAAAAATTTAACAATGCTGCGAATGAAAACATACTTGTAGTTAGCAGAAAGACAATATTATTTAACCAAAATTGAAAATAAAGTACATATGTACTACGTGAAAACCAGGACAAGTGTACTCAAACAAAATAAATCTTTTATTAAGAACTTCAAATTCAAAATATTACGTTCTTGTTTATTAAACACATTAAATACCCTCTTCACGTTTGTATAACAACTGATTAACCAGTTTTTTGTAGCCCATAAAAGTGTGTTTCTAAGTATGAATAGAACATTTGAATTGTCTTCTGCATGGAATATCAGGGTCAAGACGCAGTTGTGTGTTTGAAACATGATTGTTTTCTGAATTATTATAAGTCACCTCTTGTTGAATTTTGTTTATTCATTTATAAAAACACTAAATCGTCTTGTGAATTACTGTTTACTATATCCTTGTAAATGTCGTTGTAAAATTTCAGCAAATGCTTTCAAATTTACATGTTTATCTTTTATTCAAAACTGAAAAAACAACAACTAGAAATCCAAAGAGTATTTGAATGATTGTCATAGTTTACATTCTTTTACTTTTTAACTCACTGCTACTACGTTTTCAAAATCCTATTCAAAATAATTAAAAACTTGCTGCTGCACTGTTAGATTACAACCATGAAAAATTTTATTGGCGCTGGTTTGTGTTTGTTTACCCAAATAAGTTTTGTTATTTGCACAATCAATATGGAGCACCAACTTATTACCAAAATATCTGATACAGAAAAGTTTGTCACACGATTAGTAAATACACTTATCTTGCCAAACGAAAGATATGAACTATATTTTCATTCGTTTCCTAATAATATAGACTTTCCAAGTCACAACTTGCTTTACATGTCTTTTACTTACAATTACAACAATGATGTTGGACTTGTGTTTTTTAACCGATATAGTCAAGCATATTTTATAATATTAAGTCCGTTATTGGTATACAACGCCTACAACTTAAGTAACAATGTGTTTAACACGTTTTACCAGTTGTCACAACGGTCCGCGACTACATTTTTATTCACATATGAGTTGTTCAGAAACCAATTCGAGCAAAATTCATGGATTCCTAAAGCATATACTAGTCTACCGGCTTTAAAAGTGCTAGTTGGAATCGAAAATGGCAACGCAGTCCATACAAGTTACGCTTGTTTTGGCTACTGTAGGAAATTGGCTTTTTGGGAACACCTTGAAACAAATAGTGTAAATCATATACTGTTGAAGCCCTCGGATTTGCACAGAAGCTGGTTTAGACATGGAAATCAAACCGAAATAATGGTTACGGATAACCTACATGACGAGTTCAACAATTGTATGAACCGATTGCAATTATCATCCAACTGTAGTTCATGGGTAATGTTTTTGATACTTGTATTTGAAGTTCATAACTTAAAATTTTACTACACAGAGGGAAATGTTATACCAGAAAATACACAAATCTAGTATATAAGCCCTTGTATTACACACCTATCTCTGGGCGACAATGTATCAGATTTTGCTCACATCAAAACTAGTATGGATCAGGAAAGTGTAGGTGGCGAAACCGTAGTTTATTGTACTAAATTACATGGCAACAACGAAGCTTGGCACCTTGCTACTCATTCGTGGATACAATATGTTTCGCTTGAAGTGCTTCTGTATACAGCCTTTTCAGTGGTTGCTACAGTTCTGGTAGCAAGTTTGTTTAACGCATTGAATCTAAGCAAGTTTAATTTTTCTCAATTTTCAAAAGTTTTCCTAAGAATATTTATTACCTTAGATTGTAAACGGAACAAACTATTGTTTTTCATTAGCTTACTGGGTATGGTAATTGGTCCGTTTTACTCAAACATAGTACTAAGCCATGTAAGTGTCCAAGTACAACAGAAACCGTACAAAACTGTTAGGGAACTAATATTAGCTGGTTATAAACTTATATATCCTGAGTACTACTACATGCACCCAGCTAATTGGGAAAGCAGTTTTAATGATTTTGGAAGACGAGGGCTGCTTAGTTTTTTAAACAGTAGTATACATTACAATCCTGCCGTTATGTTGACAGATGGTGACCTTGCAGATTTACTCAGCAGAAAGCACGCATATTTAAAAGAAGAACAACATCTTGTCCCACGTTTGCTGCGAGTTGAGAATATAGTTAGCAAAGCCAAAAATAAGAGCGCTTTGAATTGTTTTGCGCTTGAAGAAAAACTAACTGTGCGAATGCAGTTTTTAGTGGCGCACACGGTAAATCGTATTTGGATACTGCAAACTTTTAGATTTGTCAAGGAAGGTGGAATTTATAACAAATGGAACGAGTGGGCTACTTATGCGTTTCAACTGGAGTATAAAGTTCAACGGAAGGAGATGCTACCAGAAACAGTTAAAACGGTGGGCGATTTCATAACGTTGGAGCATCTATTGGTTATACATTTGCTTCTTGTTTTAGTATGGTTGGTAACTGGTTTTGTGTGTTTTATGGAAATGGCTTCTTACCGCTTAAGTAAAACAATTGTAAAATTTGCGACATGGAGACGAATTGTAAAATACGAAGTAGGCAAATAAAAGCAATATCAATTAGT
This sequence comes from Entomobrya proxima, assembly GCA_029691765.1. NCBI lineage: Eukaryota > Metazoa > Arthropoda > Collembola > Entomobryomorpha > Entomobryidae > Entomobrya > Entomobrya proxima. Next base: position 47,964,024 of record CM056172.1, read on the forward strand.
ATATTGTTGTCATAAGTGTAATCTCACAAAATATAAATATTTCAAACCAATAAATAAAACACCAGTATTCCATTAAAATTCTTAAAGTTAGGTTAGTTTCAGTATTAAATTAAATTAAGCATTTTAGAAATTAAATTTAGGATTTTGCAAATTGAAATTATCGTATGTATCATAATCTCTAAAGGGTTATAAATATTTGTGTGATTAATATGGATAGCTGAAGTTGTCTCTTATATCACCATTATATGCCTTAATCAGCGAAGTCAAACTGTTGTGTGGTCTTTGTGAAACTTCAATTTATTCTTCTCCTGATAATGCCTTTTTGTTCTACTTGGTCATTTGACAAACATATTAAAGTGCATCACGCTGGTAGTATTTTATCACTCAAAGTAAATTAGTGTTATCATTTATACGTCAATCATGGGACAGGTTCGTGCTTAAACAGTATATTAATATAACAAACCCTTTTAATGCTACCCAAGGTTCAACAAATCAAAACTAATAATTTCTTTATTGCAGTTTGGCTTAATTTAAAATACATATGACAAAGCCATTGTAATGACATAAAAAGATAAGTATTTGCCACCTTAATAATTTTAAACGTGTTAGTTCAATATATTGTGTTTAAGCAAAAAACAAGTAAGCTTGCATTGACCGTATTGAGCGTAAAAAATTTTGTATACACAAGGTTCTAGCTTTGTGTGGAGTCTGCAATCCATAAAACGCAACCTTACTGTAATTCAAATTCGATTTGAAAGTGATGTTATTCAAATTAAAATATAAATAAAAACCTGCTTGACACAGAGAGTTATGTACACACTTGTTGAAAAATACACTCAAAATATTTATTTGCTTGTTAGCAAAAAATAAAATAAGAAAAAAAGATATAATTTATTCATCTGGTTGTCAAATGTTAACACTATTTTTAACTACAATCTCTTTTTATTCTCTGGTGGCACTAAATAAAAGCACCATTTATTTCTACCATTTAGACAATATTCACTCAAAATCATGATGTAAAGTGCAAATAATATGATACAATGCAAATCTGGATTACAAACAGTTAAACTTCAAAATTATACAAAGACTGATACTTGTTTTTATTATTCTGGTCTTTGGTACTTTGTTTAATAAGGATATTAGGAACTTTCCCTTTGATAGTAAAATAAGAGTTTTTTTATTGTATGAAGTTAGATTTTAAGCAAATTTTTATAAGATTGTTTATACGTGTTTAATAATGCTTTTATGTATTCTGCATAGCTTGGTTTTTTGTCTTATAAATTTATATTGCTTCAATTGTTTAGCATTCACATCTTAGCCTTCTATCTATTATCCAAACACAGCTTCAAAAACGTACAAACAAAAGATACACAACAACTATCTCGTGAATCTTGTGTTTAACGTCTAGTGTTTACCGAAATGACAGTTGAAGAGTACACATTAGTAGCTTAACGTCCTGCTGGATAAAACACCAAAATATCAAACGTTAAGTAAAATGTTATTTTCATAACTCAATGTTTTCTTATATTTTAATAACAATGCGGAATTTTATTGGTCTGAGCTTGTTCCTTGGTGGAATTTTTGTTAGCGATTCGAATCATATAAAACTAAAATATTGCAAAACTTCTGAAATCGAAGTGTTTATTAGTCGACTAATTAGCATTTTAGAGTCACATAACGGAATGTTTGAGCTATATTTGCATTCATACCCAAAAACTGTTAATTTTGCAAACCCATATATGGCTTACATGTCGTTTGATCAAATGTACAGCATGGATGTTGGATATCTGTCAGCCTCTAAGTACAGTCAGCCTTCGTTTATAGTTCTGGCACCTTTAATGGAAGTCGAACCGCAAAACTCATGTAGAAATGTGTTTGACACATTTTATCAGTTGTCATTCCGACCCACTACTATATACCTATTCACACATGAGTTTGACCTGAAACAGTACAATCAAAACTTACTGCTCTTAGAAGAATATATTAACCTACCTGCTGTAAAACTGTTGGTGAGAGTTCTGAGCAATAATGAAAATCAAATATACTGTTTTTGTAATTGTAGCAAATCCATTGTTAATTTTACTAGCATAAAGAGTCTACTTGAACTTGAACCGTTATTTCTGCGCAAGCAGTGTTTTGAAATCGGAAATAAAACAAAAATTATAGTCGCAGAGAATTTACTAGACGAGTTTAACTTCTGCAAGAATACAGAGCAATTATCCTCAATTTGTGGTTCATGGGTAATATTTCTGACTGTTATAGCTAAATTGCACAATTTGGAATTTACTTTCACAAACCCAGCAGGCATAGGCGAGGAAGCAAAACTTCAGTATATAAGACCTTATTTCACCCACACAGACTTGGGTGAAACAATAGCGGATTTCACTAATATTCAAACAGGTCTGGATCTGGAGAGTGTAGGAGGCGAGTCCGTGATTTATTGCACTGGATCCTCACAATCCGATACAACTTGGCATTCTCGTGTCTACAAATGGATTGAGCATGTGTCGTTTGAAGTTACTTTGATTTCAGGGGTTACCGTATTAATAATATTGTTGATTTCTAGGTTGCAACCTGACCTTTGCAAATTTAATTCTAGCGATTTTCTGAAATATTTTCTTTTATATCGAACCTCGCTAAGCCTTAAGCGAAACAAATTGTTTTTTCTGATTAGCTTGCTTGGAATGGTTATTGTTCCACTTTATTCAAACATAGTTTTAAGTCATGTCAGCGTACACGTAGAGAATAAACCTTACCAAAAGCTTGGAGAACTCTTGTTGGCTGGCTATAAGCTTATATATCCGCACTACTACTACATCAGCCCATGGGAATGGGAAAACCTTTTTAAGGATTTTGGACGTCGTAATTTACTAGGCTATTTTAATAATAGTATTTATTACAATCCTAAAGACACATTATTTACTCCAACAGCTAATGATATTGCAAACTTTCTTCACCTAAAACATGCTTATTTAAAAGACGAACAACATCTGGTGCCTTATTCATTGCGAGTTGAGAATGTAGTGAGTGAAGCCAAAAATAACAGCGCGATGAATTGCTTTGCACTTTCAGAAAAACTAACTATGAGAATACAGTACTTGGTTGCACACACGGTAAATCGCTACTGGATATTGCAAACGTTTAAATTTGTGAAAGAAAGTGGAATTTATAACAAATGGAATGAGTGGGCTACATACGCGTTTCAATTGGAATACAAGGTTCAGCGAAAAGAGCTCCTGCCAGATACAATTAAAACTGTTGGAGATTTCATAACGTTTGAGCACTTATTGGTTGTTCATCTGCTTCTAGTGTTAGCATGGTTAGTGACTGGGTTTGTGTTTCTACTTGAAATAGTTTCTAATCGGTTAAGTAAACCAATTGTAAATTTACGACTTGAAAAAAATTGTAGGATACAAAGTAATCAAATGTAATAATAATTAATATATTGCTGTCATAAATTTAATCTAGCAATATCTGAATATTGCAATTAACGATACAAAAACACAGTAATTCCTACGACATCCGTAAAATGAGGTCAATTGTACTTGTTAACTTTGTGTAGAATTTAATTATAAAATTTTGTAAATTCGGATTATCATAATTTATTTCATATCTGATATATCATAAAAAAACAAGTATTTGTTTTATATGACAAAGAAATATAGTTTATTACTTAGCTACCTAGCTAAAAAGCAACTCGATAAAATCGAAAAAACTGGCCATTTTTTAGTTCAGGTATAATCCAATACTCTAGTCCAGAAATACTAAAATATAGCAATTTTTTGATAAAAACAAGTTTAAATTTTTTATTAGTTGTTCCATCGGATAGGATGTTTTTTGCATTTACAATTTAGAAAATATTGACTAAACTATAGACTATCGTTCTTTTCCGTTAATAGAAAAGTTCAATACTTTACATTTCGACAGACTGCGTAGCAATAGTAGCCGATTTTAGTTTTTACAGTTAACCAAATTTTTAATCCGAAATGAATCACAAAGTTTCCAAAAGCAATTACAATTCCCGCCCTCCCATTATTTCTCCCTTTGTAAAACGCTCCGTAAAACTATATCAATCCACATTTGGAAAAATACCTGGTGTAGTCATAGACACAACGCTAACACCAAATGGACACATAAGTTTCTACTCAACCTTAACCAGCCACTGGAAAATTCTATGGACGATTACAGTGTTTGTTGGTATATTTCTAACTTTGACCACTTCCCTTGGACTTTTGCTTCTTAAATTTTACTTGGGCAAGAAAATAGAAATGAATCTATTTCAAATTGTAACTTTAGTATTAATAGTTGTTTGCGGTGTTTCAACTCTTGCAAATAAATGGATATTTCTAAAATACTCAAGTGAAGCCAGGTGCTTTGATATGGTTACCCAAAATGCACTAGATTTTGAATATGTTGCTTATAACAGCCAGTACGATATTGTAGGATTTTTATTATACGCTATTTTTTTATGTGCAGTTATTTTAATTCCACCATTTCCACTGTTTGCAACGTTTGTAAATATTGATCCAGTATACATAGTTTTAAGAAATTTTGTTTTTACGGATATTTATAATCAAAGTGTTTTGGACATTGTGTTGTCATTTTTAATTTCACTGGTTTTTAACGCCGTTGGGACGTATTATTTTATTAAAGAGTTGTTTGTAATTGCGGTAGTAGCTGTTACATATAGCGCTAGTTTTCGTGGTTTGTATCACACAATCCAGTTACATCAAGATAACGTGTCAAACGATGCTTTCTTATTTGTCAATATTTACGTTCAGCTTTTAGGAATAATTTTACGACCACCTGTAAATTATATTTTACTAAATATGATTGTTTTTGTAGAAATATTTTTAGTAATTTGTGCGTGGATATGTGTTCATGGGTATAAGGTTTTGCCTATTATAATTGTTCTTAATTCTGTAGTACCATTTGTTGGAGGTCTTTTAGTGTCAGTGTGTGTTTTAAATCAAATTGTTAATGTTCGCATAGAGAGTATGAAAATAGTTGATAATCAGCTAAGGCTTTGGCGTACGTGCAACCGAAGAAGTAGGTTGTATTATACGTATGTTAAATGGAGAGCCCAGCAACCTTTACCAGTATATTGTGGAAGTCACTTTGCTATGAGTATTGACGCAGTTATAAACTTTATGGATGTGCTAAGTACAAATGTAACTAATGCTGTGCTTTTAGTTAGACCGTTAGATTAACATACCTATGTGACGTATAATTAGGTTTAGTACGAAATTCTGAAAATAAATCAATAATTTTGAATGGAGATATGAATTTGTAAAATATTGGATGGATTTTATTTTAGTGTGTACTAGAATGCACAAGCAATTCTTGTTTTATGCAAAATTTGGTGACGAGGCAAGTGTTGATTTTCTTAAGAGATATTAAAACCATTCTAGCTACACTTACTTAAAACAAACGTAAATATAATTTGATAAATTTGCATCCTTTTAGAAACATGTTTTAATGAACCGCAATCCTAGAGTTAGACTGTGAATCTGATGAACTTTATGTGTTTACGATAATTTAAAAAAAGTAGTATAAAAAGTGAAGCAAATTGCTAACCTAAATCCTAGACATCTAAACAAAACATTGCTCGATTTCAATTCAATCAAAATCTAGGCAACGCATTGTTGCCAACTCAGCAAGAAAATAAAGTAGGCAACATGCCCACATGTAGCAAAGTAGCGAAAGTCGAAGCAATAGTTTCGTGACAGACATCAAATTAAAACGTAAAAAGACGAATTTTCGAAAAACAAAAAATCGATAAATCAAAAAAGTTGAAGCAATAGTTTCGTGCCAGACATAAAATTAAAGCGTAAAATGTAGTATATTAGACCAACAAAAGATGTTGGTAATTTCAAAAAAGTTAAACTAATAGTTTTATGCCATCAAAAAAATTACAACGTAAAATGTAGTATTCTTGACCAACGAAAGATGTCGGTAATTTCAAAATAGTTAAACTAATAGTTTCATGCCATCAATAAAATTGTAACCTAAAATGTAGTATTGTTGACCAACGAACGACGTCGGTAATTTCAAAAACGTTAAACTAATAGTTTCATGCCATCAATAAAATTAAAACGTAAAATGTGGTATTCTTGACCAACGAAAGACGTTGGTAACTTTAGTAAAAAAGTTATAACAATAGTTTTGGCGTGCTTTTATATTTAAAGCGTAATACGTAGCATCGTAACTTTCTTATAGTAGTAAGAGAGCTAATGTGACTTATGACCTCATAACGTTTGACCTCTTTGACCTATTGACCTGAAATTTTGGCCACAGCTGCGCATTAGCCTGAAAGATGTTTGTGCCAAGTTTCGTTGATATCGATATCGATATCATATCGATATCGCACGGACAGACAGACGGACAGACGGACAGACAGACGGACGGACAGACGGACGGACAGGTTTCGCCATCTTATTAAGTAGCTTTCGCTACTTAATAAACGAAAATTACAATTTTAAGCGTGAGGTTAATCAACAACTGTCGTTATAGTCTCTCAGCCAGTAGTAATTAAGGAATGTAGGCAAAAAATTGTATCATAATTATTTGCATCCTCATCTACTTGTTTCAACGAACTTATGGACACATGTGATTTAGCTTTAAGTTGTCATCCTGGACGATCACTTGTTCCTTGTTGTTATTTAGGATTTTTTAGTAAACATTTCCTTATGTAGAGATAATTGCAATAGTTTTGTAGTTTATTGTATTTTGGTAGTTTCGTTGATTATGTTTATAATTATATGTGCATATGTCTATGTTAGTACTCGTTTAAAAATACATTCGTTGTATTATTCCATTTTTTATATTAATGTAATAACAAAAAAACCCTAGGTAAATAAAGTCCAGTAAATCCAAACTTATATATGGAAATTGATTAGAACTACTTACAGTATTTTTACAGAAATTGATTTCTTCTGAACTTGCAACACCATTAGCCAAAGCACTTACTAAACTATTTAGTTAAGTAGCTATTTTAAATCTTCTGCTACCGGATGACTGCAATACAAGGCAGTTAATTATAATTGCTGTGATAATTATAATTAAGTGATCAAACGTCATATAGTCACCAACAGTTACTATTCTATCTGTGAGCTTTTTACCCTGTAACTTGTTTTCCAATATTTCTGCAAACGACGCCCAATCATTCCACTTGTTATACATACCACTTTCTTGAATTCGTTTGAAACTTTGCATTAGCCAGTAACGATTAATAGTGTAAGTTATGAAATACTAAAATCTTGCAGTTAATTTCTCAGATAATCTAAAGCAGTTGACAAGACTATCATTTTGTATGTTTCTTACCAAATTCTGGATCAACAAATAGTGGGATTCAGATTTAAGACTATGATGGATGTATGCATATTTTTTAACTAAAAAACTGGCAACTGTGTGAATGGTGTAAGAAACGCTTGTGTTGTAGTAAATGCTTGAATTAAAATAGTTCATTAGACCACGTTTTCCAAACTCGTTAAACAATGACTCCCAGTGCCACGGAGTATGTTGCGAGTAACCCGGATACATCCATTTATAACCAACTTGTATTAGTTGTGTAAAACTGCTGTAGGGCTTTTCATCGATTCGAACACTAACATGACTTGTAATAATGTTCGAGTACAATGGCCCAATAACCAATCCAAGCAGACTAACAAAAATCAATAATTTTGTTCGTTTTGGGTCTCCAAAGACGGAACAGCCTAGAACAATTCCAGCAATTTCTAAATAGTTCATGGTATGTTTTGTAATGCAACCATCTAGCCAGACTACAACCAGAATAGTTACAAATGAAGCAAGTACGCTGGATATTGACATTATTTCAAGCCATGCGTTAATGCTAGAGAAATGCTGGTGTACACGTACTACATCCGTACAGTAAAACACAGTCTCACTAGCTGTGTAAGCAAAAACTATGCCTGTACGTATGTGTGCATACAAACTGGTACTTAGATTAGCGTAGTTCATTGTTGGTATAAAATATTGAGACTTTCTGGTTTTGGATATCCTAACATTTTCAATTAGTGAGAAGTTGTGAATTATGGATATCATTATACCTTACATAACGTTTGAATCACAGTTAGACCAAAATCTAGCAAAGGTTTTACATTTATCTGGGTCGAACGAAGTATACCAATTAACCAACACATCTCGTTTGTTTCCATTTTGGTAAAAGCTTTTGTGTAATTTTAGCGGTTGAAGAAGCATTTCGGGAGAAAAGTAAGTAATTTTCCATTGAATACCATTTCCACAATATCCAAAACAAGAATACATTGTTAAAATTTCATTTCCGGTAATGATTTTTACCAACAGTTTTATAGCAGGCAAACTGGTGTCATCAGAATTAAAAGCTGGAATATTTTCTTGCTTTGTAAACTGAGATAGAGATACAAATATGTAAACAGTAGTAGGACGGAGCGAAAGCTGATAGAAAGTTCCAAAGAGGTTGCGGTATGTTCCTCCACCCTCGTCAGTACTTGCAGGAATGAAAATAAAAGAATATGGTTGAGAGTGCCTGAAGGTAAACTGTATTCCGATGTCATTACTATAAGTTCCATTGAAGAACATGCAACGTAAATTACAAATTTCAAAATTACACTCAGAGGAAAACGAATGAAAATATATTTCGTGGTTTTCCTTAGAAGATAATAAAACATTGAATAAACGCATTGAAAATATACTAAATTCTTTTGAGTTGCATAACTTAGCTTTTAGTGATTTCCCTTCTCTATATGAGAAACCAAGTTGAAAATTAGTGCCTATGAACACACAGAAGCAAACTAATTTTCCAAAGGGGATTTTCATCTTGTAAATACACCGTGTGCGTTTCAAAGCTATCCAAAAACGATTTTGAAACAAATGCCTAGTTTGAAAAAATAAGGTAAAACAAGTTTTAATAAACAAGCCACTTATACATGAACCTTCCCAAATAGATGGACGTTGTTTGTCATGCAACACTTCACAGCAAATGGAACAGATATGTGAAAACTTGATAATTTGCTTTGCCTGAGAAACAATTTTCCCAATAACAAACATACTAAACATTCTAATGTAAACAAACTTAGCAACTGAAGATTATATTTTCAAAAAAAACCTTGCACTTTATTTCATGCCTTCAATTTAGAGGCTCCGAACGCGGGTTTTGGAACCTTTAAATGGGTTGTGTTTTTGTAAAATTTTATAATTTACTGCATGCAGCATTGAAAACATTCTCAAGTAGATTTACAAGTATACTTCCGTATTGTGAAAGTTTAGCAACATTCTTGCATCAAATCTTGAAAATAAGCTACACGACTCATGTGTTTTTAAGTAAGTAGTTTTAAAGTTGTTCTTCAATTAAAATTTTCAGCGTGGAAATAAATGTTGATAAACATATTTGACAAAAAGTGTTTGGACTTGTTCAGTTGAGTCTTGTAGATTTATTTTCATATATTTGTTGCAATTTATTCAGTAGTTTTGTACAAACCAAATCTCTTGCTAATAATGATAACTTGCACCTTCCACGTGTAGGTTTAAGGAAAATAGAGACAAAAAATATCATTATTTTGTAATTGATTTAAATCACGTGACATCATTGCTCCAACTTATTTCTCGATCAGCATTTCATCATTTACGACAATCAAACTGCTAGAGGTTTCATACGATTTTAAACATATTGAATGTGCTTGTTTTGTAGCTTTATTTGCTACAGCCTTCCTATTTACTACACGTTAGTGCTCTAGTAACTTTATTTGAGAACGTTAACAGTCTGCATATATACGTGACACGTGCTGCTCAAATCTGTAACAGAGTAAATAAATGATCTATACATGGCACAAATTGATTATTTTCAAAGCCATAAAACAAACTGCATGGAATCTTCAGGTGCTAAGCTTGTTTACCTAAAAGTTTTTAAAGTAGAGGCCACAAGAACCAATCGGTATTGTTTGAACACGTTTTACAAGTTATGTATTTAAATTTTTTCTGGTTATTGTTGAGATTTAGACAAAGGAAAAGCTACCTGAACTATAAATGGAATGGTTGGGCGTCGCTTTATATAATGTATAAGTACAACCATATAAGCAAAGTGTATTGCCCGGCACATCACAAACAATACGAAGGGAACATGTGTCATTTAGACATTCTTCAAATGGTAAACATAGAGCATGCTATTTTTGTCGACACTTTTCACACCGTAAAAACAGAGCATACATATATTATTCTGACGCTTCCAAAATCGTGCAAACGGAACATGTATTATTCCAACATATTTTAAAATGTATAAGCGGAGCAATTTGTTTGGCGTCTCTTCCCAAACCGAATGAGCGTATCACTCCGACATAAGCAAGAGCAAGTCGTTTTCAGATTTTTGAAAATTTTACTGGCAGTGCAGTTTAGTTGTCGATGTATCCAAAAATATACTAGCAGATCACGTTGTTTGTTAACATTCCTAACGGAATAAGCGGCGCATAAGTTATTTCGACATTTATCAAATGGTACAACTATTGGTTATTAACCAAAGCATTTTGTTTGTCGACGCTTCCAAAACGGCATCATCTGTGTATGCATTATAATGACCTTTTTCGAATGACGTAGGTTGAGCAAGTTGTTTGTATATTTTCCCCAAAACCATGTTGTTTGTAGTTGTTGGCAATTTCCAAACCGTAGAGATCAGCATGTTTTATTCCGACAGTTTTTGAAACGTAATAGGAAAGCATGTTGTTCGTCGACACTTCCTAGATCGTATAAGCAAAACATGTATGGTTCAGACGTTTTTCAAACCATGTAACCTACCTTATCCCCATGGCATCAATGAGCTTCGGACACTAAAAAAGGAAAATTAATCTGAGAATTTATGATGATACTCGAAATGAACTCAATGCACATTTGTGCAAGGGTAACATGTGGGGCTCTCTAAAAAGGCGCTTAATTTTCAAAAGAAATCCCATGCACACTTGGACCTTTCATGTGAAGATATAAATGACTTATATGTCAACATTGCCTCTGATAATAGGAAGTTGTTTGAACGCTAGATAATTTGCTCACGTTATTAGCATGCTCTGTTTATACTTTTTTAAAGCGCGGGGTTTCCATATACTCCATTAAATACTAAACTCACCACTCAATGACGACGGTCGTCGTAAATGGTGGCAAACGTATTTGGTCGTCATTTTGGATAAAGTATTTTATAGCTTTATTAGAAATTGTCGTCATGTTACTTGTATTTTTATATATTATGGGCTCAAACAGAATATGAACGGCTTTGTAGGTCTTATGGTACAGGTCTGATAAAATTTGCTTCTGAGTTTTAGCGTTGATGGCACAGTAGTTATAAAATTAGATATAATTATTGTAACGCAAACAAAATAAGACACACAGTCGCAGGATATTCATATGTTGCAGTATTGTAAGTAACCCTTTAATTATAATACATAATTTAATAACCATTTCAGAATTGCACAAAAAAGATCCGGAATATACGTTTAATTTATACTATACGATGATAGCACATACTCGTCTGTTTACATAACTGGAAATGTCTTAGTCCAGGTTTATACATTCTAAAGGACCTTATTCAAGTTCTCACTAGCCTCGGACCCGATATCTTACCTTAATTCCTTAACTACAAGTCTGATGGTTACGTTTCATACCTCATTTGAAAGAGCAACTCAAGAACTATTACACGAAAGTCCGTTGGTGTCCAGATTCGTGTGCGCATGATCCGAGTTTTGCATAAACATGTTGCAGAAATCCACCTTAATGGCCCAAAACCCAGATGTTTGCAAAATGTTCTGAAAAGTCGGATCATGCGCATAGGAACCTGGACCACAGTGTAATATTACCTGAATTGCTTTTTCGAATAAACTATTAAACGTAACCATCCGACAAGTAGTTGAGAAAGTAAGTTTGGGTCCCAGGCTAGTGATAACTTGAATATGGCCCTTTAGATTTCTATAATCAAACTGAACAGGTTCTAAAGCAATTTGTATTTGTTTGTATGAAATCAACAACGCCGAAACAAAAAGCTAATCCATTTTCGTGAATACCCCATAAACTTCATACACATTTTGCCTGCTTCAATAAGGCTTGGTAGTATTTCTTAAAGCTACTTGTCTTTCCTAGCATCAGTTAAAAACGTGTGCCCCAGAAGTGGTAATGAAAACTTTCTATAAAGAATATAGCTCCACAGACACACCATAGAATAACCATTACAACAAAAATAACTAACAAGTGATCAAACCCCATGTAGTCACCAACAGTTACCATTCTGTCCTTTGCAAGATTTTGTTCCCGTAACTTGTATTCTAGCACACTTGCGTACGACGCCCAATCATTCCATTTTTCGTACGTGCCGCTCTCCTGAATTCTCTTGAAACTCTGCATTAGCCAGTGACGATTAATAGTGTAAGCTATGAAGTACTGAAATCTTGCTGATAACTTTTCAGACAAAGTGAAACAGTTGACACTTGTGTCGTTGGTTTCTTGCCTTACCAACTTCTGAATTAGCAAAAAATGGGGTTTTGAGCTATGTATTAAATATGCATATTTTTGGGATAAGAAACCAGCGACTACACTAGCGTTGTAAATAATACTCGTGTTATAGTAAAGGCTTGTGTTAAAATAGTTTATTAATTCTCGCTTTCCAAACTCGTTAAACAATGTCTCCCAATACCACGGAGTGTGTTGTAGGTATGTTGGATACAGCCAATTATAGCCAGCTTTAATTAGCTGTGCAAATTTGCTGTACGGTATTTCATCTATACGTACACTGACTTGACTTGTGATAATGTTCGAGTACAATGGCCCAATAACCAATCCAAGCAGACTGACCAAGATTAATAATTTTGTTCGTTCAGTGTATCCATAAACTGAACAACCCAGAACAATTCCAATTAGCTCAAAATAATTCATATGCTGCTTTGCCATGTAGAAATCCAGCCAAACCACGCCAAGAATGGTTAAAAATGAAGCAAGTACGCTTGGTACTGACAACACTGCTAGCCATGCTTTAATGCTGGTAAATCGCTTTTGCTGGTTTATCTTATTTCTACAATAAAATACTATTTCGCTTGCTGTGTTAGCAGGTACTATACCTGTTCGTATGTGTGCGTACACGCTTCTGCTCATATTTGCGTAGTTAAAAGAAGGTCTAAAATATTGAACCTTTCCGGTTTTGGAAATATTATTATTGTAAACCAGAGACAAATTGTGAATCTTGGATATGATAAGAGCTGCCATTACAGTTGCAACACATTTGGACCGATAAACGCTTTGGCATTCTCTATATTCACCGGACGTGTCAAAAGTAATAGCTATGTTGCGTTTGTTTCCATTTTGGTAAAAAAGCTTGTGTAAAAATAACGGTTGCAGAAGCATTCTGGGGTAAAATACTGTATGTTTCCATAGAACATCTTTTCCACAATATCCAAAACATAAGTACATTGAGACCACTTCATTTTCGGAGAGGATTTTTACAAGTAGTTTCACTGCTGGTAAGCTAGCGCTTTTGTTATCAAATAGTGCAACACGATGCAAATTTTTCGAGTTTATTTGTGTGTCAGGTTGGCACACAAATATGTAAACAGTTGTAGGTTGAAGCGACAACTGGTAAAAAGTGTCAAAGAGATTGGCGTATGCTTTTCCAGTACTATTGTCAGTAAGTTGCGGAGTAAAAATCAAAGCAAATGGTTTACTGTGTTTAAAGGTAAACTGTATTCCAATGTCATTTCTGTATGTTCTGTTGAAGAACATGCAACGCAAATTAGTTACCTCAAAATTACAGGAGGAGGAAAACGAATGAAAATAGATTTCATGATTTTCTGCGTTTGAGGACAGTATTTTTGTTAAACGCGATGAAAATGAGTGAAATCCTTTTGTGTCACAAAGCTCAACTTCAGCAGCCTGGTTTTGTATATAGTGGAAACCAAGTTGAAAGTATGTACCGATGTACACGCAGAACCAAATTAATTTTCCCAAAGTTACAAACATATTTAGTATATAACTAGCCAGTTTTAAAACCTGGCATTTACTCTTTCAGAACAATTGCTTAGTCTCACAATTTTCTATGTTAATCGAATCCCTTTGATTTATATAAAGTTGGGAATTCATTTTACTTGGAACCGGAACACTGAAATAAATTACGGTAAGCACTACATATTAATACTAAGTGTTTATAATAGACTACCTGCACTTGTCATGCAACGTTTTACTGCAAAGCGTGTAGGACAAGTGAGGATAACCTTTTATCATTGTATTATATAAAAAATAGTTTTTCTAAATGACATAGAATTTAGGTATTATGATGTAAACAAACTGGGTACATGAACATAATACATGAAAAACCTTGTACTTTGTCCATTGCTTTAAAAATAACCCAGTTGTGCCTCCAAATTAGAGACATTAGCCACACGTCTTAGAACTCTTATACAGCACGTGTGTTTGCAAACTGTTGAAGTTTACAATATGCAGATAAAAACAATGTCTAATAGGATTACAAGTATACTTCCGTATTGTGAAGGTGAAAGTTTTGCAAACATTCTCTCAACAAACCTTGAGAAATGTAAACATTTCAAGTTGTTTTGAAAACACTCTATGATCTTCAAATATAATTTTCAATATTGAACCACACATCGAATATTTATATTGAATAATATTTCAGTTTGTTTGCTTGGACGTTTTACAAATTTTGACGAATAATCGTGTACTTTGGATCTGGTATTAATATTCTACAAACAAAAAACCTTTTTCTCATGGGAACAAAAGTTTGCACTTTCCACGTGCATGTTTGCTCTCTAATATAGGCAAAAATTGCAAGCCCTTTTATGTTTATAATTAATACCTTGAATAATTGATTGTTTTGCCTTGCGGTGTTATTGAACAGCATTTTAAGGAAATCAAATCGGGTTTCAATAGGTATATACCGTATTTATTCGATTTATACCCCTCGCTCGATTTATGACCCCCCTCTAATTATACCCTTCTTTGAGAGGAGAAATTTGAAATTTTGGCCCCCCTCGGTTTATAGCCCCCTCTCATTTTAGACGTGAACGTAAACAAAAATATTCACTTTTATATTGAGTTTTATGAATATATATATCATTGTCAATTCGTTTGACCCAATTATGTATGCTAAACTACATTCTGACATAGCTATAGCTGAACATTCTAACGTTATTTATCATCATAAGTACAAAATCCTTCCAAAATGTACCATCAAATTTGAAATTTTGGCCCCCCTCGATTTATGACCCCCCTCGAATTATACCCTCCTTTGAGAGGAGAAATTTGAAATTTTAGCCGGGGGTATAAATCGAATAAATACGGTATTCTTTAAGGTGTGCTGATATTGTACGCAGTAAGAACAGTACTTGCTAATGTAATTTTAATATGCTTAAACAAACTGAGGCACATATGGCAAGTTATGCCGTGTTTCGTTATATATCTTTCAGACTATTAAAATTGTATGGACCGAACTAAAGTATTGTAGCTGGCCACGTAGTTTGATTTCAAAATGCCTACGGAACATCCTAGGCACAGCATCAAGTCTTTCTGAGATCGACGGCTCAGAAACAATAGAAAAAAGATGTTTTCCGTCGTATTCTTGAGTAGTATTGTCTTTTTTGTTTGGAAGAAGGCGCCATCATACAAATCTTCTGATTTTTTTCAGTTGGTTCAATTTAAGATTTGACGTGACGACCATGGTAGCACATGTGTAAGCAGGGTATAAATGGTCGTTATAATTTACTGTACAATAGATTTAACAAAAATGAGTGCAAAAACTTACTCATACTAATAAACTAACAAGGTTCAAATTATAGTTATATATCTGGCAATTATGCTTTTTGCAAATATATCTTCAAAATCAAGCAACAACACTCATTGAAGTGTGTAATAATTTTAACTTATTTGCTTCATTATTCCACGTGCGCTAATTAAGGAGCATCCGGCTGATAACATATAAATATGAAACAGAAATTAGGTATTTGTAATTCCACACATGGCATGATAGTTTTTGTCCGCATTATTTAAAACTCATATTAAAAATATACAGAAATCGATATTCTGCTTCCTGCACGAAAAAACTAAAACACTTTTTGGCACTCTTCTTGCTCCAGATAAACTTAGCACTTTAACAACCAGACTACACTTTATTCAATATATTTTAAATATGGCTTCTACTCCAGGAGCTACACAAAAAGCATACCAGCATGTTAAACTAAGTTTTGACCAAAAACCACAAAATGAAAAATATACTACAAATTTGTATTTGTTGTTCCAGTTCCACAATTTTTCCTACTACTTGTGCACCATTCCTTATGCATTTGTTATTAGTGATGGAAACCAAAAAGTTGAACTACGATCTCATTTTGTACAAAAGGTATTTTTAAACGTATTGAACCACTATCAGGATTTGTATGAAACAATTATCTTATACGTAGTTAATTTTTAGTTTTTCAGCTACGTACAACTCTCTTGTACCTTCTACAGCGTGCTACTTTACTGTACGGAAAATTGGAAAGTAACGTTCACACAGCACTTGGACCCAGAAATAAAATGGCATATTCAATACCTGGGAATGTTTGAAAAGGCATTATTCTTTATGTCCTGCAGTGTCCTTACATTCTTTCACACTTTTCGTACAAAACCAATGCTGGAGTTTGTTCGTAAATTGCATTGTTACTGGAAAAGGAATTCATCTAACTATTCTGAAAGTTCACAAACAGGATTTCCAAGAAATGTGAGTTTCTAAAAATCACTTATTTATATTAACGTTTTGAACAAGCAGTTTACGGTAAGCTGCTTGCCAATTGTCTTTTTGCAGGTATTACGAAGTCAATACTGGATAAACTTTATTTTGATTTTCATCACTATCAAAGCAGCCACCAACATTTTATTTCATTGGAATTTTGACGTGACTAAAAGCGAAGCAGAAGATTTTACATTTGTTAGAGGAAATCCTGGAACGTCAAAAACTTTTCTGCTTATAACATATATATCCGTACGTGGCATTTCAGAGATTAGAATGGCATATTGGGAAATGTGGTCATGTGTAGGTGTTATTTTACTGTGGCTTATAAGCACTCAGTTTCAGACAAAACTTGCAAAACTCTTAAAAGCGGAAGCTCGAGCAAATGAATACGATACCAATGAAAATCTAGAGGAGTTGATGGAGGAGTTTAAGAAAATCCGTTCACTAAGCGAATCATTTGACAAGGCTTACGGGTTTCCAGTACTTATGCATTTAAGCTACTATTATATTTATTACGCATTGGCATTTGTTCGAATAGCAAAAGGCACACTTGGACAAAGGTTCTATGATTTGAACTATCTAGTCGTATTTTCGATGCTGGCTTTATTTGGCACAAGCTTTTCAAACAAGGTATTGGAAACTATTGCGCTATTATTGGTATTTTAATAATATTCAAGGTAAAGTTTACAAAGATTGTGTGGTCTATAATTTGCCAGATGTCAACAATTAAAAAGGTTTTGGAATCTCGATTCAATCTTTCTCCAAGACAGCTAATACTAATATCTTACTGGGACAAAACAAGGTATTGCTCTATAAAAGCAAGCGCATTTAGATTCAACACAGGAAATTTTAATCAGGTATGAAGAGTTATGTAATTTGAATTCTTGTAGATGCAAGAATGCAAATTTTCAAACAGTCAATGAATCAAAACTTGTTTTTGTTTCTTTAGTACGGATCGGACATGTTTTTGGTGTTTTTAATTATTATTCAAAATTGATATTGTATGAATGCTACGTATTTTTAAATCTTGCTGCGGAATAAAATTTTGAAAAACTAATGACCTTATTGTGAGCCAAAATGCAAAAGGTTTATTTTTAATGTATATTTCTGTTATTTGGGCACTTATAAAGCTTTTTTGCAAAATGTATATACACCATTCCACCGTCTACTGTGCTTACAACATTCCCATTTTATCAGCACTTGGATCCATTCCCATATTGGTTGGTATGGTTTGGATGTGTCCTTGAAAAAAAAGGACGAGAGGTGTTCGTGCTGATATGGATTTTTTATGTATTGTTATGGATTTTTTATATGTGTGTATGTAGAATGTCACCAAACGAAAACCGATACCTCATTTCTTAAAACATATTTATATTTGTTATTCGTTGAAACGATTCCAACTGGTGTTAAATTTTACTTCTCATCTCTGGTTATACGTAAAAGGTTTGAGAGATGGTAAATACCTTTACCAAATATACACTGTTCGTGATAACAGAATGCTGGGTTGCTTCAATACATGCTTGCCCTCACATGCAGAGCAATTTATCCTTTAAACTATTGATATATCTGAGCAAGATTGAAAAACAATAATACAGGAAATTGGTAACACCTTCATGAAATGTATACTTAATCAAAAGAACTACACACAGGTTTTGCACAAACTGTTTTAAGATTTTTATTGGTCATGCAAACTTTTCATCTTATTGCAACATCCGGTGCTGGTGTATGTTCCAACTTTCGGTGACCTTATATCAAACCTGGACGTAAGTAGGGTATCAGCAGCGTATTCAAATGAATAACTGCGCGTTTACACTTGTAAGACAATGCTGCAATGACTGTTGCTCCCATTGTATTATAAAAATATGGATTCTTTTATTTCACATGCACATTATCGATAAGACATTTCATGTAGTGCGCACACATACTTTGGCCATACACATACATACATATGCCAGAAATATACATTCAAACTTTATTGTTATATTGCATGTTACACGTCGTTCACCCGGAATGAAAATATATTGTTATTTGTCATCAATCAATCAAGTAGGCACAAGTGCCTCGTGACGCAAATATAAATGAACACAAACGTTGCCTATAACTTTGTTTCAGTAGCAAAGTCAATAGGCTTATAGCTTCACATAATATATTGCAGTAAAATAACGACGCAGTACGCGAAGCTTCATATATAAGGCTAAGCTCATTTGCTAAACGACTGCGGCCAAAACAGGTCAATCCGGATTCCAATAGAAGCAACCAAAACTTTTCCTGTGGTTACCAGTGGTACTATAAGCAGTAAGTTCTCCCAAATAAATTCATTTAGCATCAGATTTCCAAATTATTTGTTTCAAAATATTTTATGTTGTAGATATGGCGTCTAAGAATTATTTGAGGGTCATTGTGGTTCTCATATTACTTACCACCTTCTATCCGGAAAATGCGTCTGCTGGACCTGGCTTGGGGGCCTTGTGCTCCGCTGGTTGTGCTGCGGTTGTAGTGGCATGCTACTCTGCCGCTGGATTTACCTTCGGAACAGTAACTGCAGGGATAGGTACTCCAGCGGCAATTGTAGCTTGCAACGGTGCGTTTGGAACTTGTATGGCTAATTGTGCCGTGGCAACAGCTGCTCCTACTCCTTAAACTTTACCAATTTGTACACCATTTACGCACATTGTTTACGCATTTAATTTCACAATTACAACATAAATAAAAAACTCAATAGAATTCCCATTTTTTGGTTTTAGATACTAATAAAAATATATGTGCAAATTTGTGTAATTAACTAATGCATTATATGATGTCCACTTGAAAAATAATTCATTTTTGTGGGCATCACCTGTAAAAAATTGAATTCCAAAGCATGTCAGATAAGCCTGCTCCCAGAATCAGCATCAATTTGATTTATCATTATAATCATAAAGTCATACATTGATTACATGTAGAAGCTCTGCGTTTTGACACAAGCACATACGAGCATAGCATAACGACCAGAATATCAAATTCCGACTGTAATCGGTTGCCGTTCTTGCATTTGTATTTTGTGATGGCTTATGTAATGTGCATAAGGCGCAAAGGCAAAAGCGTTTGTAATTTGTATTGAAAACTGATAAAACCAAAAACATTCATTATTTGATATATTGATTTGTCATTTGCAATAGTCACCAGAAGTTGAGGAAAAACGGATGATGATGATTTACTATACATGTTAAAAGATAAGGTAAAAGTGATGCAGATTAAAAAATCAAAAACTTTATTTTGATTTCAGTTGGTCGCTTGATTTTCACAGAAATTCAACTTCAATTTATTTTAATCATTATCGCTGGAATTGAAGGTAAATTTGAAACAAATTACATTACTGCTTTGTTCACAATGGCTTCCGTTTGCGTTTTAGAAGTAATATCGGGGCTGAATACAGCTGATCCTCACACCATAGACAAGCAGATCTTTTTCCTATATAGGATTGTAAGTATTAAATATTCTCAAGCGATGGATAAAAACAATTTATACTTTTTTATGCAACTTTCAACAGAAAAGAATGCGTACGTAACTGATTTTGCTGAGACATAGCCTGTCAATCTGTTGTATTTAACAACTTTCAAGTAATTTGCAAAATTAATCTCTTGTTATGTTGATCCACCAACCTACATACTTTGCCGATTTATATAATTAAAGTAAAAGTTTATAAATATAGTACGCAATGAAGCATTCGTTTGGCGGTCTCCAATTGCGCAACTCATGCAATCTATTTGGCCTATAGGATTTACTGGATTATTAACTGATTATGCAAAATTAAACGGTATAAGTTATACCGTATAACATTATCAAATGTGCAATCATTATTCCGTTAATATGGTTTACTGAAAGGAATATCAACAGTAACCCATTTTATAGCATAAGTCTAGGCTTTCACACTTGCGTCATTAGAGTTAAGAGCCTACAAAGGTTATCAGTTTTCTCTAATTCCTTGAAAATACGTATTTGTTTGCATAAAAATTGTTCCTGGATATATAAACCCTGCTCCTTTTGCTACCAACAACTCACTCGAACTTTGGCGTTGTATTGACTGATATAAATCGAAAAACCTCGGTGGCTGAAAATAAATTTCTACATTATGCATGCCATTTGCTTAGTTCTGGTGGCGTGTTTACTCACGTCGGCAAGGTCACTTCCGTCTGAAAACAATAGTAAGTTCTACCAATATTTCACTCTATGGCGTATATTACTAAAATACATCAAATATTTTTTTAAATTTTGTGTATAGTTTCCCCATTGATGAATCTATATCATTTAGGCATGGTTGAGGGGAAGTCGTTTTTCGTTGAGTATCCCACAGTGGATAGGGTACATCGCCAAAATTAACTTTCTAGAACCATTATTGTAAATTTTAATCGATATATGAACGCATAATACAAAAATAGGACTGGACTAGTGCAAATAACTTGTGTGCGGCGTCAAACTTGCGGTTGGCCAGTGTAACCTCAACAGAGCAGGAAATCGTTCTTGGCGAAGCACTTCGAGCACTGCCAAGTGCAAATCTCAAATATGGTAAGCCACTTAGCTTTTCAATTATTTCTGGCAATTTATAGTAGCAAAAAGTAATACACTGTCTTACCTGCAGTAAGTTGGACGTCAGGACGAGATGCAAGGCAGTTGTTTCAATTTTCTTGGGGAACGAACCCAAACGCCTCTGTATCAAGCGATTTGGTCTTTGAGTGGCATGGCCCAGAGCTGGTAACATGTTTGGCGTTTCATCATCATAAATCCTACAGCTTAAGATACCAATCCTATCCATGTTCTAATAAAATGGGAACCATATGCGAGTCAAAATTAAAATATAGCGCGGAATAGGTTACACCATTTTCATATTAGTTTGAGACTGCATTGCATTGATTTTATTTTTATTTCATCAATTGGTTCACAAAAATGTATTGAAGTTTACCAATACATAGCCAGTAAAAAGCAGCACGATTAATATTTCACAGAAAATATCGGTGTACGGTAGTTAGCTCAAAAGACGTTAGTTACACCGGACTCTAGTTCCAATTTTTTAGCTCCACTTTTTTTAGTTACACCCGGTCTTTACCTCCAAAAATATTTTAGCTACAATTTTTTTAGCTCCACCATTTTTAGTTCCACTATTGATTCGGGCCAACATGAATATGAGTATGCTAATATTTAACCTGAAATGACACTGTGCAAATTTCTTGATACCAAACTTCTTATTTTTTCTTTTGTCAAAGTTCCATTGCATTTAATCCAGCACGAATTTCATCCAGTGTAACCAGAAATGGCTTCAAGTATAAAGATTGAATTTATTGACACGTTTCTAGGATATAATTACTAGTAGAAAAAACTTTTCAGTACTATCGCAAAGTACTTACGTTTACAACAAAAGTTTTGATTGGTTAGCCAATTCTTTACTATTTTGAAAATGAGAATAATACAGTATCGCATATAGTTACTACATTATCATAATACAGCCACATGTAAATCACATTCCAAACAAAGAATGAATAGCAATAGTGATTCTGATAACTGTTAAAATGAATTATTCAATCAATCAATTAAGCAAAACATGAACTAAGGCGTCATTCATTAATGACATCACTTTTAGGGGTCGGTGGGTCACTCGGGTTAAAAAGTGACGGCCCATGTTAAGTGCCCTATCCTACAATGTTAAAAAATAGTGACAGGGGTCAGTGGGTCACTCGAAAAATCGGGTTTTTAAAGTGACGTCATTAGTGGACGAAGCCTAATTGCCCTTGCAAAACAGATTGAAATATAGTTTCGAATACTAATCAAATATATGTGAATGCAGTATTCAAGATGAATTTTGTGTCCTATTAAAGTACTCTAGTTTTAAATAGCATGCATTTTTGTGTCACAAAGCTTTAGACTACGAAGCCTTCAGATCTGTTTTACGAGCTTCAAGGGTGTTTGAATGCGGAGTTCTTTGCAACATAGGATTAACAAGCAGGTTTGGTTAATACCAATGATTTTTCAACCAAACTAATTTCAAATATATCAATTAAAGTAAGTTTTACAATGAAAACTTTTGGAGGTAAAGGTGGTGGAGCTAAAAAATGGGTGGAACTAAAGTCCATTGTGTGGAAGTAAAAACCAAGTGGAGCTACCATCCTTGTAGCTAAATGTAGGTGTAGCTAAAAAATTGGAGCTAACTACCTAGGACCAAAATATCACATATCACAGCTTGGCTAGCATTTCCTAACTGGTCTGTTCGTCTCGTTTCCGAAACTCAATACATTATCTCTGATTTATTTAGTAAAGACTTTGTTATGCATGCAAGCCAACAACGCACTTAATGAGCCCAAAATTCACATTTACCAACGGTGTTTCAACATATTTATTCAACTGATCATGTAAGCTTTACGGTGCATTACTGCTTTTGAAATTCATTTAAAGTGATAATGATAATTCAGGCGACTAAGTTAACGAAATATAGAAAGTAATTAAGGTGATATCACTTATGCCAGCATTTTGGTGACGTAATACACGATTTAATACGTAAATGTTGCATAAATAAGTATTCTAATTATAATTACTTCTTTACGGAAATTCTTTACCAGCAACTGTATGGCATGCTCCGTTTTTAAAACCGTAAAGTCATTACCACTACAAAAAGTGTTTATTATCAGTAAGAAGTAATTATTACTAAACAAGTTACGATTTCATGCTTTAAAAAGAACTAGCTACATTTGCTAGATTCCAACTATTTTTTCCCCAAATTGATTAAAGGTAAAACTTTTATTTGTAAAATTTACTACAACAACAATTTTTGTAACCAATTCCAATACGAATCTATTATGTTATCAGACTATACGCTGGTTTCTTTTTCACGCAATTTGCTAGTGGTGACATTCAAAAGTGATCAAATAATTTTTATTCGGGATGTGTTAATATTACTAATCAAATATTAACAACGCATAAAGTACATAGGGTTTGAGTCCAATTGATTCTCCTCAAGCGTTTTTCGTGGTTATTTCTTCTCTTCCAAATCCGCTCGAGTTATTTGTAAAAACTTCTACAGATGTTTCAAAACTGTTTTGTTTGATTTTTCCCAGGATATCCGCAAACAAGTCCTGCGTAGTTTTTCTAAATAGTGCACTTCTATAGTAATATATTGGAAAGTTTACTGCCGAATTCAAAGCCGTTGAGCCATACGCCAGTAACCATATTTCTCTGTACGTCTTCTTCTGATACTGTATCATGTACTCATCAAAAACTGGGGCAATATTTGTAAACAAGTAGAAAATGGTCACTGGTAAAAACATTTTAACCGCATTGATGTTTCCTTTTTCTTTTGACGTCAGCTCAGCACGTCGTTTGGTCATATGGACGACCTAGAAATGTTACCACATATTCTTATTATCTATGTCAAATCAGGTTGCACTTGTGTTCATTTTGGTTACCTTTCTATATGACAGCAATTGCAAAACCAACACGGTTGGAGGCGGAAACCAATAGTCAATTGAGTTATGAATGCCGTCCAGCGTTTGATAAAGAAATTTGCCAAATGTTGTAGGCATTGCCACATAGTCCAATTTTGAAAGACTTGGAATGTCTTTGTATATATTAGGTACAATTGAGTAACTTAGAAATCGTGGAATACCCAACATGAGTGCAATTGCAGTCGCTGATGCCGCTAAAATCTTTGTATTTCTAGTGGTAAGCCAATGCAATGATTTTTGTGGAAATGCAATGAGTAGATATCTTTCGAGAGTGACGACAATGGTTGTAAATGCGGAAATAGAACGACAAATTTCCCAGAGGTAAAGGGACGTATAGCACCAATACTAATACAGCATGCCTTCTCCATGTCCCAGCCAACAGCCTAAAAATTTTGCAAGAGACCAAACTTTTCAGTCTGGCTACAAAATTTAGCACAAATAAAAAAGTTGTTAAAAATTGAATAATTTACCGAAAAACACGGTGTTGGCAGTTCCACCAGACGCAGCCGTTAACGCCACCACAAAGTCTATGCTTGCCAAATATGCCAAAAGAAAGTCAAACGATTGGTTTGTGCTTCGTTTTCGAATCACTTTGATAATTATAACGTTGTTGATCATGCCACACAGCGAAACCAACAGTAGAAGAATCCAAAGAAAATAGAATGATGCTGGTGGACGTCCTTTGTTATCATAAGTAGTGGACATGTAAGCTCCGAGAATACTACATTCAACGCAAACTTCTGAATTGTTAACAGAGCAGTCGATTCCATTTTCTGGAAAATCTACAAGGTGACAAAACGAAAGAATAAAAGTTTCAGAAATATTACGAATAGTAACATTCTGCTCTAATAGAGTATTATTTGGCATTTTTGAAAATGAGAATCACAAAATGACTGTATTTTTAATGTTATCAAAAACGATTTGCTTCCTAGAATACTCAGTGACTTACTTTTTATAGTATCTTTACGTAACATACGTTACCAAGAACGGATCAAGTCAACTCTATACTAAGTATGTAAACCAAACTTTATAAAAGTGTAAGCAAGCTGGAATATCCATTAATAATTAGAACCGCAAATGTCGCCATTTACTACACATCGTTGAAAGCTGAACTTCTACATTGTCCGTTGTATTTTTAGAGAGGACTGCATTTTTGGTTGGTTATCTGAAATACATTTAGCACCATTTTGGTGCTACATGCTGCAAAATTGTCAAGCGTAATGTTTATATGATTATAAGGGTCTCATGTAAAAAGACCCAACGTAAGAATCCCCAATTATTGAGACCCAAACGTAAAAATCCACAATGCGTAAGATGACCCAACGTAAAAATCCCCAACTAAAATTTAGAATTCATACAATAACTGCATATAGTATAAAAGGGTAAACAATTTGTAA
The DNA here is from genome assembly GCA_029691765.1 of Entomobrya proxima. Lineage (NCBI taxonomy): Eukaryota > Metazoa > Arthropoda > Collembola > Entomobryomorpha > Entomobryidae > Entomobrya > Entomobrya proxima. Next base: position 47,989,631 of record CM056172.1, read on the forward strand.
ATAGATATTAAAATTATCGGTTTTTATTTAAATGTTCTTAATAGTTTTTGGACTCCTCATATATTATTTATTTATATAAGAAGGTCATAGTTTTTTAAAAAAATTTAAGTATTTAATGCAATATACAATAATACTACTTTCAAGCTTTTAACACTATTTTAGGTACCTAGTCGTGCATGCCTCATCCCAAGCACATCTTTACCTTCATATAACTATTAATAAATTGCAAATCAGTCCCAACTGTAACTGAATTACTACCCATCTTTACTGTGGCTTAATATGACTTAATATGAAGTATATAAACAGAAATTAATTTATGATAATATGTATTGTTACGCAAGTAATCTTGAACTGTGAGCATTTTTCATTCTTTGTGGTCAGAAGTGTAGTCACTATATGATCACCAAGATTCATGCATTATCAATTAGGGACAATACATTAGGATATTTTGCATGTCGGGACTTTCTGTGACGAAATATTTTGATTTGTGAAAAATATGGTTTTTTAAAACACAAACATGAAGATAATATATATAAAGTCCGAAAAATGTAAAGAACATTTAAATAAAAACCGACATTTGACTATGTATTTAACAATTGTATACCCTTATTTGCTGTCATGCTGGCTATTCTATGAGTTCTAAATTTTAATTGGGGATTTTTACGTTTGGGTCTTTTTACGCATTGTGGATTTTTACGTTTGGGTCTAAAAAATTGGGGATTCTTACGTTGGGTCTTTTTACGTTGGGTCTTTTTACGTTGGGTCTTTTTACGGGCCACGGATTATAAGTACTGGCAATGTTAAAGACTGATGGCTAAGATTGACCAATCAATTCCCATTGTCGCAAGTGTTTAGAAAAATATGGTTATAGGATTTGTGTCAGCACAAACGTTTGTGCCCAAAATTGAAGTCTTTTTTTCCCGTGCGGCTTACATTGGAATATAATGTAATACTTTTCAAAATTTACTGCAAACATGCGTATATTTAAAAAACCGCAGTGACCTAATGAGTGTAAACCAAAACCCAATTTGTGGTTGTGAAAATGTTAACTTCATGTATTAAAGCGGGTTAAAAAGATCAAATATGAGTTTTTTTATTACTGCCTTGACCAGTTGAAAAGTAGTTTTTAAAAGTGTCTGTATATAATCTTGCGTTTCTAAACAAGCTTGCAAAAGAAGTTTGCTGCAGTTGTATTTATAAAACCACAAAACCCACATACCACATAAAAGTCACACACGCGCATGTGCGCTGCACACTTATGCTTGTTTTTTTTAAAGCGAAACCCATACACACAGGAAAGATTAAGAGTATAGTAATATCACAGACATATTAGGAAACATATACCCATTAACTAAACACAAGCAAAACCGATATAACGTTGTTTAACAGCAAATGAAAGTACATTAAAGTAGAATGCTTGTCCACACCAAACAGTGAGCCACAATACGCAAAAAGCGGTTGAAGTGTGTCAACCTCCCTATTTCTGATTTTAACTTCCTTACGATTCACAAAGCCAACTTTTACCAGCAAGTTATTGCTTCCATTTAGCTTCCATTTTGAAATCAGTTTTCTAGTGGATAATTCCACTCCAGATACTGCAACCAGTAATGCTGCTGTTACTCCATTAATAAAAACTGTGCTAACGGTTATCACATACATCCATAGAAGATTACTCCAAATTTCATTAGATTTTAAAAGTAGACATATTTGACATATTGAAATCAAATGACTAGCCCAAATTAACACAAAAAGAAAGTCATTAAAAGCTTGATGGATTCGATGAAAGAAAATTTGCTCCATTTTATAGAGCCGAATTAGCATTCTGGACGTTCTAACTTTTGCAAGTATTTGCAGATCAAAAAGAATTAAGGTATAGTACACAATAGAAAAAATCATAAGAAATGTTGCCAGCCTAATTGCTTCCAGTGCAAAGGCAAACGTTACACAAAATCTAATTGATATGTTTAACACATTAAGTTTAAAACTATCAATATCTTTTAGAAATTTAAGGGACAGTAAGTTTTCCACCAAACGGTTATACGGGTCTATATCAATACACAAAAGTAACAATGCAGCACCAGGTGGTGAGGATGCTAGAAATAAAGTTCCAATTTCTAAAGTTCCTCTAATAATCCTCCACTTTGGCCAAACTTGGCGAATTGCATTTTTATACAAAATCAAAACTAGTTGGCGTAGTCTCGTTTTGTGAGGATAGTGAGTATTAATAGCTTGCGTCATTGTACGTTGATGTTGGCGCATGTTGTAAGCAAACATAAGCATAGGAAGTGTTACAAGAAGCACGAAAGCTTTAAATACAAGTAAGGTTGAGCTTTCAGTTTTTTCCACTGTAAAATAATACACACTAGTTGGAATAGATACTATACCAATGAAATTAACTGCATGCCATGGAACCAAGCTGTGTGTAGTTTCTGGAGTAGAAGCTAATTTTGCTGTTTGTGGAATCCAGGATAGGGGAAGAGAATAGACAAAGCCAAAACAAAAATTGTACAGGTCAAAAGTTTTTAATAAAAACCTTACGTTTTTAAACTTAGCCATTTTTGCAATTTAATTGCAATTCTTTTGAAATTTGATACTTGCAGAAACCGTGTTTTCTTCAACGACAATTTTACACTGTAAGCAGACACTTAAATTAATAGAAATTTTACTCAATGTGTTAATCACTACATAAGTTTTGAAATGGTTTTAAGTCGTTATTTTTTATTATAAGCCATGACACAGAAATAATTTGTACTGTAGGAAGGAAATGGGTAATCCCTTTTGATTACAGCTTATATAAACAAAAGTTTCAGTTGACTGTCGAAGTACAACGTTAAAAACTAAATGAAAATGTTTCATAAAATATACAATTTTCTGTGGTTATTTAAAAGTTATGCAGCGGAGTTACTAATTTTTGCTCCAGACATCTTGAATTAAAAAGTAGCCATGTGATTATACAAATGATGCTTTGACAATAACATGCGTCGCAACTTGGTAACTTGCAGGTGTGGCGCCTAATAATTAACGGTCTTTTCTGGGAGTTGCTTTTCAACCCTCTTTTATTAAGGGCAACAGGTGATTACTTTGTGCTAACTGCTAACATACAAATTTCAATTTAATTCCAAACTGAATTTGATAGATGTTTCATAGTACCGCTCAATATGCATAATAATTTTAAACATCATTTAGTAACTGTTTTGGATTTTTATTTAAACAATTGCCAACTTTAATTCCTGTAGTGGATGTGAAGCATAATAAATCCGTGGAATCACAGGTTATTTCCATTACCAAATAATTAAAGTTTTATTACAAATACGTAAAAAGTATTGAGTAGACAGAGCTTAAAGCTGGGTTCCCTCAGGACTAATAGGTGTAGCAAAGCACCTTGAATCTGGTCTGGATAATTGGAGATGAGCATGCCAATACCAAGATAGTTAGGATGCTTTATTGTATGAAATTAGTATAAAAATATGTAGAGATAATACAGTTTTAATGGTCAGACCTATAAAATGTTTTGACCAAGCATGAACCTTATGTTGTGCCGTAAGATCCATGATATATGCCGTTTTTTTGCATGGTCTGAGCGTTTTCTAATTGAAAATTTTTGCATGGTTTATAAAGTGATATAACAAGTCAATACAGGCGGTAACGTGGCAGTATACTTTTATATCACTACAAACATTTAAATGCAAATCCAATTGTTCGGTAATATGCAGTGGAGTATGTTATTTTATATGGAGTTGATATTCATGCATGTAATATTTGAATAAAAATGAAATTACTGATTAAACTTGTGAGAAGATATTAGATAAACAAATAAAACTGTCATAAGATAAATCCTGTAAATAAAAGTGAATAAATTTGACATTCGCATGCTGCAGGACTAATGTTTACACGTATTAATTTAAATTTAAATGAAGAAAACCCCAAAACAATATTACAGGGTTTTTACTGCAACACGATTATCAAACCTAAAAGTTAAATATTAAGTACATGTATCTTATGCTTGTCTATTCAATGACAACAGGTATTGATAATTTATCAAGAGTTGAATAACAGCAATACAAAGTTATTATTTTCTTTGTTAATTTTGAGAATCTGTTGCAGTTTTATTCGCTTAAGTAAAAACAAGTAAAACGGATATAACGTTGTTTAGCAACAAATGAAAGTACATCAAAGTGGAATGTTTGTTAACACCAAACAGCGAGCCACAATAAGTCCTTAATGGTTGAAGAGTAGCCAGCTCCCTATTTCTCACCTTTATTTCCTTGCGATTTATAAAACCAAACTTTATTTCCAAATCACCACTTCCTTTCAACTTCCACTTTAAAATAAGTTTCCTAGTTGACGATTCTACACCAGACACGGCACCCAGTATTGATGCCGTAACTCCCATAATAAAAATAGTACTCACAGTTATCACATACATCCACAAAAGATTTTCCCAAATTTCGTTAGATTTAAGAAGCAAACAAATCTGACAAATTGAAATTAAATGAGAAGCCCAAAAGAACACCATAAGAAAATCATTCACAGCTTTTTGAACTCTATAAAACAAAATTTGCTCCATTTTATAAAACCGAATTAACATTCTCGCTGTTCTCACTTTTGCTAGTATTTGCTGATCAAACAGAATTACGGTAAAACCCACAATAGCAAATATCATAAGAAACGTTGCTAGCCTAATAGCTTCCAGGGCAAATATTAACGTTACGCTAAATCGAGTTAGTATGCCTAACAAACTAATTTGAAATTTATTTAAGAAAATTAGAATTCTTAAGGACAATATTTTTTCAACAAAAAGCTTGTACGGATCCAAATCTATACATAACAGTAATAAAACTGCCCCTGGTGGCGACGACGCGAGAAATAAAGTTCCCACTTCTAAAATTCCTCTAATTATTCTCCACCTATTTCAAACTTGACGAATAACATTTTTGTACAGCATGAGAACTAGCTGACGTAGTTGTGCTTTGTGCGGATAGTGAGTATTAATAGCTTGCACCATGGAATTCCGATGACGATGTATATTGACCGCAAACATTAGAATAGAGATTGTCATTAGAAGCACAAAAGCTTTCAAAACAAGTAAAGTTTTAATATGAGTTTGTGATTTTTCCATTATAGCAGAGTAAGCACTGATTGGAATTGACGCTAAGCCTATGCAAATAACTGCATACCATAGGAGCAAGGTTTTTGCAGTTTTTTCAGAACATGTTAGCTTTGCAGATTTTGCAATCCAGGATACTGGAAAAGAATAGAGAAAACCAAAGCAGAAATTGTAAAGGCTAAAGGTTTCCAGTAGAAACCTCACGCTTTTAACTTTTGCCATTTTTCAGAAACAAAATTTGTTTAATTTACAAACAAATTGGTACTAAGACCCGGATATAGGTTACCACGACGTTGACAATTTAAATCCTTACGTGTATGATAACTCTGAAAACCCGTGCGGATAGCTTTATTATCAAGCTAAGTTCATATTTGTATTATTACATATATTTTGACATTATTCATAGCTTTTAAATTACCAAAAACATGCTTTGACATTACGATAATATGTACTGTCGGAAGTAGTTCAATAGTAAATTACACTAAAAGTTGTATAAACCAAAAGTCTAGTCTTGAGTTAAGTAAGCATTTTCCATAATTAGCTAAAATTAATGAAACAGTATTGGTATTATGTAGCCCTAGTATTTCCTTGAATGAAATAATAGTCCTGTCATTATTCAAATTGCTGACTTGAGTGAAGCTACCTTTACGTATACATGTAGTCTGTATGTGGTTCTGGCGCCAGTGGATAAACGCTTTAGTCTGGGAATTTTTTAACCACAGTTCTGATGTCAATGGCTGGTAAATGGACAATAGCCGGTCGGTTTGGAACAATATGTTAAAATAAAATTGAACTATTTCACAGGTCTTTTGTCTAATTGTTTTACTCAGATACTGATTTTCCATGTTTTGGAATACTAACTCACAGTTTTAAAATCATGAAACCGGTTTCAGGTTGGAAAATGCTCAGTTGGCAAAGCAAATGATTGGAATTATAAAAATGGGAATCTTTCTATTAGTACCAAATAACCAAAAAATATCAATACCTGTACTCAAAATGGCAAGCCAACAATGACGCAATTCAGCTAGCGTAATAACCCAGGACGGGGTATAACAAGCAAAAAATCCATTTCAAATATTTGCCCATACTTGTCATGCTGTTTTATAATTCAGAAATATCTATACTTAATTAGAAACGTTGATAAATTGACACTTTTAAATTTATGATTTTTTAAAAATATCTAGTAAACGTAGTAAATAATCAAATCCACCACTATGTCGTAAGCCCAAATAAAATATACGCTAATATATGAAATAGGTCGTAACTTCTTAGTGGCAAAAATTATTGACCATGATTATGATACACCGATGCTTTGGTTTAAGGTAATATTAGTGAGCAGATAAAATGTTAAATGCGTTCAATTTTTTTGAACTATTTTTATCCTAAACAATTACATGTAATACTTTGACAAATTATAGATATTAATCTTATTCTAAATACGTTTTCACTTTTTATTTTAAAACTATTTTTTTGCCATAGCCTGAAGTTTTTACAGTTTGAGATGAAATCAACTAGAATACAACAAAATCTAAAACTGGAGCCTAAATTACGGGTTGTGTCCATTATAAAAAGCTGCCATAATGCCACCAAGTAGCTAAAAAGCTAGTAGCTTTTGTAGTTATTATTGTCAGTTTATAACTTATCTTGTATTGGAACTAGTTGTGGTTACGACAGTACATTTATAGACAATTATCATTACAAAATTAAACATTTGAAAAAAATCTTACTTTAGAAGTCATATACTTTTATTTTTTATGATTGACATGACCGCTAAAAATAATAGGTAGCCATGGAACATACTTACCTCGTGCTTGCCCATTCAATGGCATAAGATATTGATATCATATCAAAAATAACAAGCCACTGTTAGATTACATAGTGTTTGAAAATCAAAGGAAATAACCTATTATTGCGTCCTTACACAATCAAACAAAAAGTATTTATACAGCTTACATGTCTTCATATATATTTAGAGGTTGGAAGTTTGCAGGTACTGAGGTAGCTTTACCCGGTTTTTCAGTAAAATTTTTTCATAATGGCAGCTAGAAAATATATAAAATACTTTTTGAGCTCTTTCGATCTCTACCAATTTTCATTTTCCTATATGTACCCATTTCCAATATACTGGAATTCAAAAACCAAAAAACTAGAAGAACAATTAAGCTATCAAAAACTTACTTTTTGGTTTGCAGTTATCAGTTTAATAAGTTGTATCGGTAATAAGTAGTTTTATTACATTCAGTAAAGAAATAGCATCAAACGGAAGTCGAATACAAATTGTATTTAAACTTATTTCACTCTCGTTTGTAATCGCCGTGATTGCTTACTCCATTCTGACTTACCAGCACAGAAAAGTATTAATTTTGGAATACAACTCCTTTTATCCACATGAAGTGAAACTAGAAAAATTAATGCGTTTAGAGTTCCGTCGTCATTGTTTAGCATTCTGGCCTAAATGGAAAATACTACGAGCTGCAATCGAAATTATAACTTTAGTGTTTTCTGTTTCAGCGCCAGTTTTTTCAGTATTTTTTGTTTACGTTGAAGTGGATCCATTTCATGAAATTGTTGAGTTAGTGGTACCAATCGGAATGCAACATTTTAGTGTATTAATCCAAGTGTTAATAAATACGAGCCTTAAGTTTCTATTAACTATGATACTTGCTTTAGAAGCGTTTAGATTAGCGACATTTCTGATGGTAATTTCGGTCGGTTTCATCCTGGTAGTTTTTGACATTGAAATAATAAAAGAAGTCAAAAGTCCTAAATTGCTGCTAAAAATTTACAAAGCTGAACAAGTATTGCTCTATAGATGTGAAAGTGCTTGTGATGATTTTATATTTGTTTTGCTTTGGCTTTCTCAGGTTGTGTGTATTTGTGTAACTTGTTTGCTATTCAGGTCCCCTGAAATTAGAGATAACTGGTTTTGGAGGTACACTGCAGTTTTCCTTGCTGGATTTGTTGTTCTGGTCACTACTGTTATTTTGGTTTCATTGTCAAATATAGATTCTAAAACAGCAGAAATGATTCGCCATTGGATAAGAAAAATTGAAAATAGAAGCTATATATTAACATCATACTTTGTGACCAAGGAGGAATTAAATTTACAAAAGAAACAATTACTCAGCTTGCAACCAATACGAACATACTGTGGATCAATATTTAGTATTACAAAGGAATCTAATTTGCTGTATTTTCAGAACCTGCTTATAAATGTAGCAACTGCGTTGTTGATTTTTAAGTAAAAAAACAAGATATTTCCATCACGGCTACAACGATGACAAAAGTTTTGCTAATAACGTTTTTATAAGTATCAAAACAATCGATTGCAATCGAGACGTTTAAAAAATACGTAAGTAGCTAAACACCAAAGCTTCTTGAATATGTGTTAGAATCTCTAAAATTATTATAGTATGTACTATATTATAATAAATATTCTGCCATTTTATTATATAGTATATTATATTGTCGTGAAAGTGCACCGACCGCAGTGCTCTTTAGCAATATAAAGGCAACTGAGCAAGCGTAATTTTGGTATTTATATCACAGTTATTGCATATTGTTGCTTACATAAGCACACTAAAAACGAAATATGAAGGTCATGTGCGTCAGCATAGCAAATTGTGTGTGTAGTAGTATTCAAGGTGATTCGCAAGGAAAGTGCCAACAAATCGTATCACCTTATAACGATGTATTTGGCATGTGTGGATTTTGTTTTTGCTGCAATGGCTATGGCTGGTGGAACTGCAAGCATTATTTATTTCAGTAAGCTGACCTAGCACTTAACTGTATCTGTTGTTATTACATTCGTGAACTAACTCGCAAACTGTAACAAGTCTTTATAAACGCTTAAAGTGGCTTTGGAACATGACAGATAGATGGAACGCCTGGCAACAAATTCGAAAAAACATCAGCGTATTTATTTATGCAAAGTTAAAGATTTTATCAGTCGTTCAGTAAACATGTATATTGTTTATTTTCACATTTGAATAAATTTAAAAGAAAACTCTTATTATAAATAATCTGCGTTTGCAAAACAAAGTTATAAATGGCGTCATTTGGATTCACATATGGTACCAAGACTAAATGTGCATGGATACGCATGATATCTCAAACTGTAGTCTTTATGATGGTGAAAGGCAAGACAAACAGTAACTTCCGGGGCATGCCAATAAAAACTTAGCTCACTTGTCACAGGAAAGCTTGGCTCGGTATCCCAGGCAAACTGAGAAAGTGTTCTTGCGTCCCGTCCTGATGTCCAGCTTACTATATAAATAGCAGAATAAATTTGCTTGTCATTCGGATTCGCAAAGCAAACTATAAATCAACCAAAGTATAATTGGATAACAACTTACAAAAATTAATATTTGTCATGTTTTGTAGGGCACTTCCTATGACGATCTCCCGCTCGCTTGTTGCAATAGTAGCCATGCGCAAATTAGATTGAGCACAAAACTGTCTGGCACTTTCCCAGCTCTATTTAGAGTGATTATTATTAATTTTAACAGAAAATGATCAGGTGTTGTCATCATTACTATTTAGTACCCTATTTATAGAAGGAACCTCAATATAGAACGATTTTCCTTCGACCATTCCCAAGTGGTATAAATTCGATAAAGGAGCATCTGCAAAAAAAGAAAGAAATACAATTTTATCGTGGTAGAATTTTAGACGCAATTTATGAGATGTAAATGCATCTTGGAATATTAACTCACTTTTGTTTCCTTCCGGGTCTCCTGTTGTGGATGGTACAGCGTAGATTATGATAAAAACACAAAATTTTAATATAATGTAAGACTGCATTTTTGTCAGTAGTTTAAACTCTATTCCTGTCAATCTATTTTGCAACAGTCTAGTCTGATGTCAGAACTTGAATGATGCCATAAAAGTAATTGTTACAGCCTTTTATAGTATTGTTAGTGAAGACTGGATTATGCAACATTTTTAAAAGTTAAAAGTATCGGTAAGTCGATAAGCCTTTGCTTTTGCCGACATGCTAATTATGTATTTAGCAGTAAATAGCAATTACACAACTTCAAAACTGAGCCCGGGTTATGTATTTTATATGATTTATCTTTATATTTGCCTTGGTTTGTTTTAGCCCGCAATCAATTGTTTATTACGAAATAAACCATGTACACCAAACAAATTATACGATATGCTTAACGGGATTAGACCTCAATAAAAATTGCTTCACCGCTGATATTGCTTAGTATTTATTGAATAATGAAACCAACAGAAAAGTTTAGTAGGTTACTGGACCAAATATCAAAGCGGTTTTTTGTAAGATACATAAAAATTGCGTGGAAAAGTTTGGAAATTATTATTACGTACATGTATGAGTATTAAAATGTTGCATAATGTAAATATATAAGTATATTATGCAACTGGAAGAGTAGAGCTTTGTTGTTTATGGAACAGAGTTAGCTACCACACAATGGGCCACTAAAGTTTCCAACGCAGTAGTGTATACATTTATTTCTCCAGGATTGGTGTCGAATAAAGCTTTTAAATGAAGTGACTTTCGTTGCGAAATTATTATCAAACTTAAAACATTATGGTATTTATTTCTACACTTTGTGTGAAATTACTGCAGGCATAGGCATAACTACATATAATTATTGGATTGCAATCTATTCTTTCTGATAAATCAAAAAAGTATAAGTTAAATTCAAAGTACGTCAACATTCATTTAAAGCAAACAGCACAAAATAAAATGTGCATGAAAATGTTGCTTTTCGCAATTCTGCAGGTTTTTGAAAACTTTTACGGAGTGGGGGCCGCCGTGACAAGGGCACAGTTACCCATACACGTTCCAAAAGCTGAGTTGCAAGCTAAAATTACTGCTGGGGTGCCCGCTCCTGCAGTAACTGTTCCAAAGGTAGATCCTGCGGCAGAGTAGCATGCTACTACAACCGCAGCACAACCCGCAGAGCACAGAGCTCCCAAGCTTGGTCCAGCAAATACGTCTACTGGATACGAAGTAGTGAGTAGAATGAGAACCAAAATGGCACTCGTGTAACTTCTGGATGCCATATCTATAAACCAAAAACATTAATCAGACAACCTTTAAGTTTAATCAGTTAAAATTTAAATTAGTTTTTTATAAACTTTCACTACCCTCTAGCACTAGAAACCACAGCGAATGTTTTAGGTTTTGTACCGACTCAAGCACTTCCGAGAGTGACAACCTACTTGGATAAAAGTCGTTCCGCAAGTGACTATAGCTTCTTATTCAAATCTCACCTCAACTAGTTCCATAACGTCAGTATATCGTGTGTAGCTAGGACATGATTGATTTTACTGCACTGTTATGACAAACGTTTTTTGGCTTTGATATGATGCGCCATAGAGTCATCGATTGATAAACTGCGAATAAAACTAAATGCGAATGTTGCATGTAGGATAAGAACTTGTGTGCTGCTCTATTTTGTCTTTAAAATCGATTTGCTTTGAAGCAATGTATACTTTTATGCAAGAAAACTCCGTCAAAAATTTCTTGATCAGGTTGGTAAATTAACGTTCCAGTTTATTGATTTTTGTACATGCTTGATCATACATTTTTTGCAGCATTTGCAATACTACATGTAAGTTGAACAAAAGAAAATATGGATAAAACCAAGCGTACCAGTTAAGTGTGTATTAGTAAGCCTCAAACAACTCAAAATGTTTTTATAAGAGCTTTTGATCGTCTACAACTAAATTAAAGTAATTATTGCCGGCATCGAAATGACATTTTCCCTTTTTCAAGCACATCTTGTCATACTACATCTTTTTAACTGAAATTTGTTACCTGTGTTGTGTACCATTCCATTTGTACCAAATTCCAAAAATATGTACAACTCTCAATCACACTCATTTTCTTCAGTTTTGTGCTCCGCTGGCTTTCGTGGGGGATTTCGTGTGAAAATAAAAAAAAATCCGTGTTTGCATCTGAAGCTTAGAACTATTATTTTTACCTGTAAAATTTCATAGCACACACGCTATTGTGTTGGCCATGTTGTTGTGGTAAAGGAATAGAGAAAAAAACTAGTATAAAAGTTTGCTGTGTGCAGTTGTGTGCCAAAGCTAACTGGACCTACATTCCCGACTTTAAGCCTCCTTTTGACTACCAGTCAATTTTCTGATGTGTGTATTTATGGATATTTGCATTAGTTCTTTACACGCGGAGCTACACCTTCACACACTATACCATGGAAAGCCTTAAACATTGCCAAAACGTATCTGACCACCATATAAATAGTACTGGAACCAGGAAAGCGTAACTAAGCTGCTCCTTTCTGTCGAATTTTCTTCCTGAGTGTTTTATCATTGGTGTAGCCTAATAGCGGTATTTTCAAACTGAAATTTCTTGATTTTGTTAACATTCCAGGTTAAGCAATTAATAGATGCTTAAAACTAGTAAATGGTTTGTTATTTGAACATTCAGACAAAAAACCTATTCTAAAATGAAAATGAAATTTGAATTAAAATTATTACAAAAATATATTAAACATATCATTCAATTTAGAAGCCATCAATATTCAGAGACAGGGAACCATGAGACTAGAACGCTTAAGGCTAGCTTATGTGGAGCAATAACATATAACATAAATGTTGCATGTAAATACACGTCTGCAATTTTATGTAAAAATTTCCATTCAAACTTATAACTTATATAATAACATAATTATTCCATGAAATACTAGACAAACGGAATTATTTCGCTTCACATATTATATATAATGTGAAATCGTAGATAATATCACGTTGTCCAAGATATATTTATTGAAACCTGCTGCCTGTTGTTTTAGTTTAAACAAAGCTTTCCGTACAAATAACTCGTATTAAGGGCAATTTGTGATTGAACTACTTCCGCCCGACAGTATAAATTACTATAATGTCAAGGCTTATTTTGTCATTATGTGGCCGAAAATACTGCCAAAGTGTATGCTTCGCTTGAAAACAAAAACTTGCTTTGTTATTATTAGCTCGCTGCTTCAGCATAAGTGTATATTTTTATTGTAGTTTAATGTTATATTGCACGACTTATTGAATACAAAAAGACGTCAGCATTTTAATTGAAAACGGCCGTAATATTAGTATCAATTTGTCACTTAACTGAATACAATTTCTGTATACAACACATTTTTCGAAAAAAAAGAACAGTTTCATTTGAATTTTGTAAATCATGGCAAAACCTAAAAGTGTAAAGTTTCTACTGGAATCATTCAGCCTCTACAATTTCTGTTTTGGATTTCTCTATTCCTTTCCCATAGTCTGGATTCAAAAAGCAGGAAAGCTAACTCTTCAACCAACACGAAATTTGCTGCGATGGTACGCAGTAATTTTGCTTGGGTTGATGTCAATTCCAAACAGTGCCTATTCTGTTTTTGTGGAAAAATCCCAATCTCAAAGTTCAACGCTGGTTGTGTTAAAAGCTTTTGTGGTGCTGGTCACAATCTCAATTCTTATGTTTGCTGTTAATATACATCGACATCAGGATGCCATGGTTCAAGCTTATAATACGCTAAATCCACACACTGCTCGATTACGTCATCTACTCTTGTTAGTGTACAAACACGTTATTCGTCAAGCTTGGCCAAACTGGAGATTTGTTCGGGGTACCTTGGAGCTTGCAACTTTATTTTTGGCATCTGCGCCGGCTGGTGCTGCGTTGTTACTAGTTTGTATTGATATAGATCCGTATAATCTATTTGTGAAAAAATCATTGTCGTTAAGCATTTTAAATATTCTAAAAGGGTTTCCTCTTACTTTGTCGGAAATATTAATTCGGTTTGCTGTAACGCTGGCATTTGCACTGGAAGCAATTAGACTAGCAACATTTCTCATGATTTTTGCTATTGTCGGCTTTACCATAATTCTTTTTGATCAGCAAATATTTGCCAAAATTAGAACATCAAAAATGTTAATTCGATTATACAAAATGGAACAAATTTTGTTTTACCGAGTTGAAAAGCCTATTAATGATTTTCTAATGGTGTTCTTTTGGGCTTCTCATTTAATTTCAATATGTCAGATTTGTTTGCTTCTAAAATCTGACGAAATTTGGAATAATCTGTTATGGTTTTACGTGATATTTGTGAGTACTGTTTTTATTATGGGAGTTACGGCATCAATACTAGGTGCTGTGTCTGGTGCAGAATCATCGACAAGAAAATTGATACTAAAGTGGAAGTTGAAAGGAAGTAATGATTTGGAAATCAAGTTTGGCTTTATAAACCGGAAAGAAGTTAGAATTAGAAACAGAGAATTGGCTACACTTCAACCACTTACTACGTATTGTGGTTCATTGTTTGGTGTTGATAAGCATTCCACCTTATTGTATTTTCATTTGTTGCTTAATAACGTGATATCTGTTTTGCTTGTGTTTACCTAATGTTTGAAAGCAAAAACATCAATTACAAATTTCGTAAACATTAAATTAAAAAAAAATGTTTGTACGGTATAATTGTAAAGCAAGGCACGTGCTGTGGGCGGGCATTGTAATGTAAAGGTAGCATTGATATTTTACGAAACGTTTATTATTTCAAAAAATACTATTTACTTGAATTGGTGTGTACAAACCCATACAATATGGTAAATATTATATTAATGCTTCTGAATATAATGCGTAGTGTGAAATCAGCGCATGGGTTCACATGACAGAAAGGTGTTTTATGAAATCGACAATTTTAAGTTGATTGGAATGCAAATGACGGGTTACTGGTTTTTTATGTTAGCATCTGGTACGTTATTTAAACTAACTAGCTCATGCTGAACCATTAAAGATCTTATTACATGGATAAAACATAAACGCTTGGGCAATAAATTTTCCACATATTTCATTTTGTACTTTACTTCGGTTCGGTTTCTAAATCCATGCTTTCACTAATTTTGCGTTGTTTTCTCTCCACCGGAATTTTTTAAATGTGGTTATGTAGTTTTCCAATAGTAGGGAACATTTTGCTTATTTAAGCTATAATTAACAAGTGCTAATAATAAGTTATTCAAATTAATTTAGCTGAAATTATAAAATGTAAGTTTTATATTATTATATCAAATAAACTCGACTGAAAAAGCAGAACGAAAACTTTTTTTCTAAATTATTGCTTATGGATGCTAATTTAGTCGTGCTGATGTACGTATGCATTATAGACAAATATTAGGTTGCTACACACTCTGTTTTATACTAATTGTGCGTTGTAATTGAAATGCTAAAAATTTCATGCTTTCTGCTTTGTAAAAGTGGTACAAATACGCCATATATGTAATATAGTATATTAGTCATTTGAACAATTTATTCAAGTCAAATTAAAAGAGTGTTTATGCACCCCTTACTTAACCTAAGACGAAAAATAACGCGCAAAGTCAACTCAATATCAAATATAATGTGCGGTCATGGAAAATGTTTATACACATGTTATAGTTGTGGACTTATATGGTGACGCAACGGTGTGTCTTAGTTGCTTCGATAAATTCCCGTTATACTTTGGGAACATTAAACAATTAAAAATTTAGCAGTCTTAAAATTTCTATGACAGTACCCATATGTACATGTTTTTTAAATTAAAAAATTTATATACTTTATCCAATTTATTTCTAAACATGCCACATTACAGAAAGGCCTTCATATTAACTTCCAGCTTTTATTTTTAGCTCCAACAAAAAGTTGTGTTTTGGATGGGTAGAAACGTAAGGTATTATTTCAGCAGAAACAAAAAATAAGTTAAGTAATAGGCAGTGTTTCAAAACAAGTTGCTTTTCAGTCAACTTCAAAAACAAACTGTTTTAGAAACATTCGGAAATACGTTGCTTTTCAATCAGGTTCTAAAAGAGGCCGTTTTCAATCATATTGTGAAAACTTCTTTTTCAAAAATATCTCAGAATAAGTTTGTACTGACTCAGTACTACGAAAAAAAGTGTTTCGTAGGAAAAACATAAACAGACTTCTTAGTTAAGCCCTGTGAAACAAAATACTTCTTATTTCAGTCGTCCACGCCGTGAAACATACAGTAACTTAAACAGTTTTTCGTCTTAACACCAGTCCAGTAATTCTGCAATTGAGAAAAAGTGATTGGTTTTCGATTAAAGCTTGTTATAATGTCACCAAAAAAGTATATTACGAATCTGCTATGCACCTACGACTTTTACCAGTTTGCATTCTCCTACATGTGCACTTTTCCAATTGTATGGGACACAAAAACCAAAAGGCTAAAAGTTATCAAAAACAGCAAGAAGCTTTTTCCTTGGCTCAGTGTAATCCTATTTATGTCACTAGTTGGCTTACCAAGCAGTATATTTTCTCTGTTTAGCGAAGTTTCTTCAAAACGCAGTTCAATCTACATCGTTTTCAAAATTATTTCCACTTCTTTTGTTATTGCCATAACTTCGTACTCTTTCCTCATTTATAAAGGCAGACACATACTAATTTGGATTTATAACTCGTACTATCCTCACCAAGTAAAGTTAGAATTGCAAACGCCCTTTGTCTATATGCAAGTATGTGAAAGGTACGTGGCAAGATGGGAAATTGCCAAGTTGGCGACTGAGGCACTAACTTTAATCCTGTCGATATCAGCTCCAGTGCTTTCGATATTTTTTGTTTGTTTTGACATATACCCGTTTAGTGAATTTGTTGAAATGATTTTAATTTTCAAATATTTTAGATTAAGCGTGTCTACAGAATATTGGTGTAAAATTGTAATTAAATTTCTATTAACTTTAGTCGTGGCCGCTGAAGCACTTCGCGTAGCTACATTTCTAATTGTGTTTTCCTTAGGCTTTTTATTGGTTGTGTTTGACGTGCAAATTCTACACCTGACTAAAACACTAGGTACGATGCTAAGAATTTATAAAACTGAGCAGTTACTGCTTCTTAGATGTGTGCAAGTGTGTAATGACTTTCTACTTGTGATGCTTTGGTTTATGCAAATGTTTGTTATAAGTGTATCGTGTCTTGTACTAAAAGCGCAGGAAGAAATGGTTTGGAGATTGTTTGCATTTTTCTTTTGTGTGGCAGTTTTTGTTATTACTGCGGTTGTTCTGGTTTCGTTATCTACTATTGAATCCAATACAGACAAAGTGCTAAAAAAGTGGAAACGTAAACTCAAATATGACTCTATCGGAAATAAGAATGCTTTCACAGTTGTTGGAATGAAAATTAAGGAGAAGCGGCTGTTAAGTCTACAGCCTATACAAGCTTACTGCGGTTGCTTGTTTGTTATTAGCAAAAGTTCTACATTGCTGTATTTTCATGTTTTGTGTCAAAACGTAATTTCTACCTCAATAATATTTAAGTACTAGACTTAGATGCCAAAAAAGGCGGTTAGTGTGTGTTTCGTTTAGTAACTACAAAATGAAAATTATGTTTTGTAAAGTCAACTTAGGGCGTCTAAAATGCAAATATTTTTTATAGAAATTATGGACCATTAGCTTCTAAACATCATATTGTAATATGTATCATAGTGCAACTATGCAAAGTGCAGTTCATGTTCAACATCCTAGTTATTTTCAAACTCAAGCAAAAACATAACCAAATACAAGACACAATGTCAAGTCAATAATGGTATAGTAAATGTATTATGGTTCATTGTTTTGTATTCCTAAAAAAGTCAGCTTTGCTGTATGTACACTACATGTGTAAAAATGTAGCTCCAGTTTCTATAATATTCAAATAGTTGTAAATAAGAATAGTATCAAAACTTTGATATAGTATTTGTGCCACTGATGTGGGTTGTGCGTTAAAATTCTACCATATCGATACTCACAGGGGTAATACGAGAACATGTAGATGTGTAAGTGTTTTTAGCTTATTGTGTGAACTTGAAGGTTTTGAATAAATTAAAACAAGTTTTGGAATTGGTAATTTAAAATGTTTGTCCATAATACCTTTTTTAAAAAATACGAGTTAAGTGAGAAAGCCACGTAGCTTTCGATGAATGATAATTCTAAGTAACAGGTATAATTAACTCTGTAATTTTATGCAAATTTGAATGCCTACTGGGCTGTAATAGATAATCATATTAACCATAACTTATATGCCATATACCATTAGTTATAAATCATTTTACACAATTGCTAAGGCAATACTGACACAACAAGTATACATTTGATAGAAGTGTTATTGTGCTATATATTACAAATAGTATAGAGACAACATGAGCTTTGGTTTTCACAAAAGCATCCAGTCCGAAGCTTACATGAGAATCGAGAGAAGCAACATATAAATAAAAGCCCCAAAGACATTTAAGAATTTCCATTCAGTATCTACTTTACTTTACAAAAATCAAAATATGATAAACTATAATAATTATTTTAAAGGAAAAGCACGAAAAGTGATATTACATAAATTAAATTATCCACCTTCAATAATATTATATGGTCATCCTCATGAGTAACTGGATTGATCATCAAAACGAAATAAGTATACGTAAGTAGACATAGAACCAAGTTTTAAAGAATTCTTGAGGGTATAGTTAATACACTATAAAAGTTTTTTGAACAATTTTGAAAATGCATCGTTTTATTACAACTGATTATGAAAACAAACAGTGTCTGTTCTGTTTTTATCTAAGGAACTGTTTGTACCAAGGTTCGACATGACATGTTAATATGTCATAAAATCTTAAATAATTTGTTAAGTAGAGTAAGAAAATTGCAACGAGCAAATTACTTTTGTGTTGAATAACTTACGAGAGTTAAAAACATATATGTTTTGTATAAACGCAACTTAAAATATCAAAACTGCACTGTAAATGCTTGCTAAAGTAAAAATTGGATTATGTACAAAATTTGCATAAAGCATACCAACCAAGTCACATAATTGCACAAAAAACTTTCACTTCGAGCAAACTTTTAAATGTCTTATTTTCCTACAAGTTCCTCAAAATATTTACATACATAATATTACGTGTAAAAATTGAAAGGTATGTACCTCTAGGAGTTTCAAAAACGTTTAAATGCTGAAATCAAATAAAGCTATTATTATGACATGACATTGTAAATTGCTAGCCAAAATCGGATGGTTTAATGTTGTCAACATCAACTTCGGGGCTCTCTGGCTCGCTATTCCTCTGTTTGAGTTCCATCATGAAACAGAAAACTACAACTATTTCACAGAACTGGTACAGCAATATAACCAACTCCAGGCTAATTTGCAATCCAAATGATCCTTCTTCAATTGAGAATACCCAGTGGAAGACTTGAAGATAAAAAAGACAAGGGCCGATAATCAACCACCTAACGCATCCAATGCAGCTATTCTGAAAAATGGAATGTTTTCGTGGTCATCACTCATAAGTTTGCACAAAAACGTTTTCTATAAGATAAAGTGTTTATAAAACTCACGTTCGTAGCAGAACGCCTTAAATACAATGCAAGTGCAATTATTAACGAGTAGACCGAAATTCCCAGAACGAAAACTAGGTATATCCAGATTTCTGAAAATTCAATTAAAAACTCAATTCAATCAACACATAATATATGGTTAAACTTTTCAGTATATATTATGGCAGAATTACGTGATGAATACATGTAGTACACTCCAAACGAATACGTGTAGGCAATTAGACAAAATCCATAGTAGAGCTATGCCAAAATATGGGATATAACACTTTATGTGAATTTCAATAAAAAATATGATTTAATTTATTTGGATACACATGCCAACTTACGTAGTCTACGTATGCACAAATAATAGTTGCTTTCTGAAGTGTTTGGTAGCGGGTATGCATATTTTGGGTTCTGAATGGAATTTAACAGCACGTTGCCTGAAAAGTATGAATATATAAAATATATTTACTATTGCTGGGTTTAAGTTTGTATGATGAAAACACCAAAGACCAGAAAACGTTCTTAAAAAATGTTAAAGTTAAAAGTTGCACAAGATCTAATGTACATGAACTAAATTTGAGTATTTTGTGTAAATTTTTGTACAATATACAGGAACTTCCTTCTCAACATTCAAAATGACACTAAGCCAGCGACTGGGCTATGCCCGTGATACAAAAACAAAAGAATTTTTTCTCCGGCTGTTGACTTTTCTGGTAAATTTTTAATGCGGAAGCAAATCAATACAGTAGAGAAATCGATTTCTGAAATATGGGTGAAAGCGCTATGCCTTGTCTTTATAGGAGGAAGCAGGTAACTTAAAGCATTGCGTGTTACGTTGCATAAATAAGAAATAAGATACTTGCTTTCTCTGAAGCTACACCAAGTTTTTGTCATCGTTCAGGCTAAAAAAGTCAATTTGGTCACGCCATTCATTTCTTCATAATTACTTACAGAAACGTGTGCGTGTATTGGGAGCTTGTATATTAGTCACTATAATCCCACACAATTGGCATTACATTATTATCTACGAAAAACAAAACTGGAAGCTGGTGGTGGGGATTTCCAAAAAGTATGTGTTTGGATAGTTTGGACGTTCTTTTAGTTTTCTAGACTTGAAGTGAACGGAGATGAGAACACAAATTAATTTAAATTGTAGACTGGTTACATAAGTAATTTTGTTTAGAAGTGTAGTTGACAATCCAAAAATATGCCAATAGCCCACATTTAAAGTAATTAAAATGTCTTGTATTTTTGCCTCTTTTTGTCGTTTAGTAGTAATGGTTACCAATTTTGATAAAATCACAGCAAAGTTTGAGAAAGTATTGATGTTAGCAAATGGGTTTGAGGGATGGACATTGGAATTTAAAGAGGATGAAGGTAGATGTGTTCCATGTATTATGGAACCGGTAAATCCTTTGAGAAATATACTGGATGGAATGTAATCCCAGATTTTTAATATTTTCGGGGAAAATGGAAGTAGTATGCATGAGCGTCTTAAGGAGTTCGAAAAACAGTTTCACCTTCATCATAATCTGTAGTCTGAGCAAGTTGAACCATACTTTAAAAGCTTATTTACGTTTGTTTAAGTTTCATAAAATCAAAGCAACTAGTAAGCCAAGCATTTAGTATTAGCAAAACTGGATGTAAATAATGCAATATGGAGATAGCAATAATGGCATAATTTGTTATTAGTCAGTAAAATCAAAGTATTTGCAGAAATACATGAATTACGCATTCACCAATACTTAAGATTATGTTTAAAAACTACACGCTCTTTTGTTAGTTTAATACATGTCTCTTTTATAATGCACAAGAAATAAGATAAAATGTATTAGTGATTTTGACGCCTTACATTATAATAAGTTACCATACATTTTGTTACGTACACTCGCATACATCATGCATCACTAGTCATTCAATGGGATGCATTGAATAAATATAATACGACTGCTATCGCAAAAAAGTTTAAGACGCGTATAAAGACAATACATTTGCGAATAATCGAGTTTATAACTGACACAGCCTGTAATTATTTTTATCTAAAATACATACTTACTATTTCCTGCATATTATTTGTGCATTCGACGTTTCAGACTTCACTGTTTTTCCCAAAGTCCATATACTGTTCGCTGCTTAACTCAATACCATACATTATTTATATATGGTTCCTTATCAGTTTACCCATTTCAAATACTCTGCCTGTTTAACATATTAATCGCAAAGCAAATACAAAGTGACTTTGCGTTCAGCCTATTTTTGTGTGCTTCACATGACCATAAAATCATGCAGTTTTAAAACGTTTACTGACGTATTGATAAAGTATCTCGTATAAAACGTTTTTTGTGTCCTTGGCATTAATGCACCAAATTCAGTTAAGTTTCATTTTTTATCAGCTAAATTCATCAATCTGCATCAAAACTCACCAAGTTTCAGCATACATTAAATATATAAATCAGCTTCGACTTAAAAAGGTTGTTAGTGCAAAGCTAGTATGTGTACTGTGCATATATTCCTCAAACCATTTATTTATGCAAGGTTTGGTCCAAGAGCTGAACGTGTTTTTAGTTTACATCTGAGTTTAGCAAAGCTGGCTACCAGAGCAGCCCATATCAACATTATAGCCGGTCCCTATCCCAGTCGTGTCTTAGTAGTCAAGATAGTAGCTCGTTGAGCAACTTACACGTAGTAAAACGTATATCTAAGCGTATTCAACCAGGTAAGGAAATAAATTTTTGGTTGGAGGAATTTGAAAGTTTTTGAAGGTAAAGTTGTTGGATAATTTTACAACACGAAGTGCTTTGGAAAATAAAATAAAATTTTAAAATTTTAAGACATGTATTAAATTATTAGCGCTTTTCAACATGGTTATCGTATTTATTCAATTATTCACAGTTTTCGTTGAAATTTGAATGAGCTTGATTTGCATAACTTTATCTGATTTTGCGTTGTCTGTGTATTTTATTCACTCTTTGCGTTCTTGTCTTTTAAAAATTGTTACCATATCAATGTTTGCATTGTCCTCAAATATGATTATCTGACATCCTGTCTAATCTGGCCGACTTGTTGAATGCATAAGCCACCACACTGAAACTGAGGCTACCGGCCACAGTAACCATTAGACGTTGTCTAGTGCATAATGTTTCAGGCTTACCTTACAATAGATCTTACCTAACCATTTTGGTGTCAACGCAACTATATCAGCAGTGAGCGCATAACATATTATACTATAATTAACTTTCACAACACCAAAATTAAAAAGCCAATAAATGTTGCAAAAGGAGTTTCCGAAAAAGTCTTATAATTTGGACAGTCAGTTGGATTTCATGAATTGGCAAAGTACGCTTTTTCACAATGTGGCAAGACTAGGAAAATGGTGGTATAAAAATATGGATTTAGTGGAGTTAAAGTAAATGGAGAAGTACAATTTTTGAATTGCTTGCAGTGGCAGCAGTTTTAAAGAAAAAAATTGAAACTGGAAATGATTCAATTTTTGCGGTTTTTGTTCGTTTGATTGATATGGTTGCCATTTATGACAAGTCTTTTCTGCATCATGTAAATGTTTAACTAGATTCAATTACATTTAAACTGTTATGCATTTAGCTCAACAGTAAAAGTAATCTTCTGAAACAGCTCAAGGTATTGAAATTCGGTTTGGTAAACACTTATGCTTGAAAACATGTTTAAACTGTATGAGCCAAATAAACTTGTTATATATTTAACCATACTAACAGTTCACAGCCCAAGTTCCAGCGTGGATGCCTCAAAGGGAAAGAACCTTTCAACGCACTCCTATTGGCTTTTGGGTTTTGAGAGGGCCATTCATGCAAAACGTGTGTGCATTTTAGGTAATATGCAAAATGATAAGCAAATGGGAAAAAAGGTTTATTTTGGTCAAACAATGTTTTAGTTTTTATGTAGGTTTTGGTTTTTCACAAGATGGAAAAAAATTTTAACGTAATTTTTGAATCCTCCTTCCCTTTGAGGCATCCACGCTGGAACTTGGGCTGTGAGCCGTAGTAATAAAAAATTATGTACTTACTGTATTGTAAGCAGCAGTTTTATGAAAATAAATGCTTACATGATTTTTGCAAAAACGTTTCCATGCTGCACTCTGCGTTCCCAGCATTACGCCAAATTCCAATCTAAAAGCATTACGGAAGAGTCAAATATTGGGACTAGTACCATTCGATAGAAGACGATTTGGGCTATTTCCTGAAAAAAACCCCATGTGTCGGCGCTGCCTTGTTCACGAGATATTGAGGTTCAAAGTTAGAGCCATTTTACACTAGGTTCCAAAAAGGTAGGGATCACTTGTATGATGTCCATTTACATGCATAAGTTTAAACGCATAAATAGATGCGTCTTTGGAAACCCAGTGTATGAATGGCCAGCGTGACCTAAACTTTGACCGCCTATATCTCCTGAACAAGGCAGCGCCGACACATGGGGTTTTTTCCAGGAAATAGTCCACATCTTTTTCTATCGAATGGCACTAGTCTCAATATTTGACTGTTCCATTTGCCTTTTTCTAATGTTATTAAAGCCCGTAGATAGGAACAACTTCGCCGGTCTGTGTGCTGGTCTTAGAATTAGAATTCAAGCATATTATGTAAATCCCATATACATATTTTTGCACATACAGATCAAAGGATTAGCTTAACCAAAATAGCTTCAGTATGGATTCTACCAAATCCAGGAGTGTTTTCAGAAACGCAAAATTACGTCAAATGTTTAATGTATGCACTGCAAAATTTGCATGCCCACGTTTCCAAGAAGTGCAAATATTTTCAGATTAATATTAAATGTCATATGTTTGTCTTTATTCAAAATGTTCAAGTTTTGTTTTAATTATCTGAGTTTTTCGTAACATTTTCGTATAACACTTGATAGCAGCAGCAGCAGAATTAATTCTCAAAAACATTACAAAAAAACCCAAACATAATTGTATTCATGAATATAATTTTACAAATTAAACTTACTAAAAAACCCAGTGCTTTTTACATACACCAAATCCTTTCTAAGTGTTTCCATCGTAGTAGGCAATCCCTTCTCCATATCCAAATATCTAGCCACCTTCTCATTTCTAAAGTACCTATCTGGATACAACAAATATCCCTTAACCGACTGAAACTTATTCGAGGTACTCATCTCAATAATTTTATCCAAATCCATTTCCTTAAGAGCCTCTAACGGCATATCTGTTGCATACATTTTCTCCACAAAAGTAGTGCCCTCCCACTCCACAATTTCTAAATCTGTACCAAACTCTTCTTTTGCTATTTGAAGAAACTCAACTTCCAACTCTGGTTTGGGATGCATAACATTGTAAACTCCACACGGCGCTGTATCATTCCAAAACAGCTTTATACTCCAATCCGCACACAAATCCACTGGCAGTATAATAGCGGGAATCGGCGCTCCCAAAATCGCTTTTAGTTTCAAATACGTCAAAAATCTCAATACATAATGATTTTGGTGAAAATTCAATCGTCCAGTTTTGCTATCGCCCATAATCCAAGGCAATCTAAATATTTTAACCGGCACTCCTCGTTCCTGCACTTGCTTGAGTAACATTTCACAAACAAATTTGCTAGCAGAATAGCCCATTACACTTGCTTCCGCTATAATTTTAGCATCATCAATTTCCGGCCAACTGTCCGGTAAGCTGTCGTCTTGCTCGCCTTGTCCAAATATAGCCAAAATGGAACTAGCATAAAATATCGACTTGGTTTTTCCCTCAACAGCAAATTTTATCACGTTTCTAGTGGCTCCTACATTTGCACTACGTACATCAGTCCCATTTCCATTTTCAACTTTTCTGTAGTGCTCCACGTGATTACTTTTGGCGGCTAAGTGCATCACGCAATCCACTTCTAAGCTCAACTTGTTCCAGAAATCCGGCTCCAAGCCAAATCTTTCCTTTATCACGTCGCCTCTTATGCACTCCACCTTATTCATGTCAACTTGTTCAGTTAGCCCCATTCCTTTTAGAATTCCCGCCAATTTCTCTTCTGGCTTTACACCATCCCGGCATCTCATCAAACACCAAATTTTCTTCAAACCTTCCACCTTACTCAGCTTGGCCAGCATATAAGGTCCCAACTGTCCCGTTGCCCCGGTAACCAAAACCGTTTCTATTTTTCCCGCTTCAATCTTATTTAGCCCCACTTTTGGTCTAATTTCCTCTTCCAGCACACAATCCTCCCTTAGCAACTTTTCATATTCCTCAGGACTCAAAACTGGTAAATTTCTATTCTCTTCTTCATCTCCTTCTCCCTGATCCACAATCCGGTTAACAATCACCGTTGCCAACTGCCTAATTGTATTGCAGTCTTTTAACATATTTCCAGTAACATTTATTCTACTGCCGAGCAAACTCTGAATACTATTTCTTAACTCAATCAACATCAAGCTGTCTACACCCAAATCTTGCATGTTTGCGTCATCCTTAATTGGCTCATCTTGATCCATTCTCAGTGCATTTCTTAAAATGGTCTTCAGATAGTTGGAAACTACAGCTTGCATACCTTCCACACCATCCGCAGCTTCCACTTCTTGCCAAAACTTTGTACTTTGTAAACTCACTTGGCCACCATCTTGCCCACTTTTTGTCAAACTTTTCAAAAGCCTTTCATCCAAATAGTGCTTAAAAGTGGGCACTAGCAATGTCCACGCCTGAATGTCTTCAAATTCGCTAAAGCTAACTTGCACTCGTTGGCTTCTTAGAGCCTCTTCCAAGCCATTTAACATCCGTTCTGCAGTCACCGGCAGCACACCAGTGACGTTAAGTTCCTTAGCGCACCCCACTTGGGCCCACTGCCCCCAATTTATGCTTGTTGCAGGTAGCCCCAAAGCATATCTGTAGTGCGCAAAACAATCTTCGAAACAATTGGCTGATGCGTGATTAGCCTGTCCTGGCGTGCCGACTAAAGCGGTAAGGCTGGAATATAGGACAAAATGCTCCAAAGGCAGAGTTCTTGTAAAGTTGTGCAAATTCCAAGTGCCATTCACTTTGGGATTAAATGTTGCCTCGAATGCTTCCCAGGTTTGATTTCCAAAAAGATTATCTTTGAGCACGCCTGCGCAGTGCTGAATGCCACGAAGCGGTTTATAATTACCACTTTGGGTTATAGTATCAATTAGCTGCTTGCATTGGGCTGTGTTGCCAACGTCACCTAAGAGTACAGAGATTTTCACTCCGGGTTTTGTATTTAGTGAGTCTATTTGGTTTTGTATTTCAGGTTTGGGGGGATTTCTTCCTGTAAGCACGATATTCGATGCTCCTTTCCCCAGCATCCATTTGCAAACCTGTAAAGAGAGTTCGCAGTTAACTTTGTATTTCTAAATGCATTTTGAAATCAAATAAACCGATTTAATGATCATTTCAAATACGTAGCTGAGCTTTATTATGTATATCTATCTATCTGTCTGATTCTCTGACACCTACCACCAATGAGATGACAAATCAGGCTCAAAATCGATAGGGTTATTTCTTATGATCCAATAAATCACTGTACCAAATTTGGTGCGATTCTGACAAGTTTTAGTCCCAGGGGTTACCTCCCCCTATTACCCCAGGGGGATGACAAATCAGGCTCAAAATCAATAGGGCTATTTTTCATAACCTAATAAATCACTGTATCAAATTTGACGTAATTCTGACAAGTTTTATGGTTAGGGGGGTTACCTCCCCCTATTACCCCAGGGGGATGACCAATCTGACTCAAAGTTGAATAGGGTTCCTTATTATGGCCCAATACATCAGGATACCAAATTTGGTGCGATTCTGACAAAGCATATGGTCAGGAGGGTTACCTCCCCCTATTACCCCAGGGGGATGACCGATCAGGTTCAAAATCAATAGGGTTCCTTTTGATGACCTAATGAATCATTGTACCAAGTTTGGTGTGATTCTGACAATAGCGTATGGTCAAGGGGGTTACCTCCCCCTATTACCCCAGGGGGATGACCGATCTGGCTCAAAATCAATAGGGTTCCTCTTGATGACCCAATGAATCACTGTACCAAATTTGGTGTGATTCTGACAAACCGTCTGACCTGTATCGTGCTCACACACACACACACACACACAGACAGACGGACGGACAAATATGACAATCTCAATACTAGCTTCACTATGCTCAGCTACGTAATAACGTTCTAAGCATGAATTATGGTCAAGTGATGGGGCGAATTGAAAGTTTAAACGTTTAGTCAAATTCATTGCACTTTTGCCCCATGCAGGTTTTTTAAGACTATTATTGAGTTTTCTCTTTGGTTCATGTACTTTTGTGGAATACGTTTTAGCAAATTTTGTTTAAAAAAATAAAACAAGGTAAACATATAGGAAAAGGTAAGCTTGTCGATAATCAAGAAGTCGTTTTAAAATGTGTTTAATATTTTGGAAATATAAAAATAGCTTTAGCGGCCAAACAAATTCGAATAAAAAACGAACTTCAGATTATTTTTTTTAAAATTCAAAGTAAATATATAATCATGTACCATATGCTATTTGTCTAATGGTAAAATGTTTTAACCCAAGTGACCTTTTGACCTAAGAATTCGAATTTTAAAAATCTGTACAATGAGTTTGAAGGCTTTTACCATACTATTTGTTTGGTGAAATCATAATTCACAAATTTTGTTTTGTATTCGAGAAATTGCAAAAAAAACGTCTTATGAAAAATTAGTAGACAAGTTTACCAATAACAATACCAACTATTCAGAGAAATCAATCTAATGCACGAAGCACGTAGAAGACAGAACGCAATACACGGATATAATCATATACGCTATGTATAAAAATGTAAGTTTCAAAATAACATACCTCAAAACCAATTCCACCCAGTCCTCCAGTAATCAAATAAGTGCTCTCTTGATTAAACAACGGCACCTTAACTTTCCACTGTCCCTCTTCCGCCCTAACATCTGGCATTGTTACCACCACCTTTCCAATATGTTTCGCCTTTTGAAAAAACTGTAAGGCTTGTCTTATCCTCAAAGCGTCAAACTTAACAAACGGAATACTAGTTACAAACCCGGCTCCCATTAACTCTCCAATCTTATCTTGTAACTTCATCCACCCCTCTTTGTCCACTTGGGTTAAGTCCACAATCCAATACTGTACATCGGGTCTTCTCTCCTGAACCTCTTGCTCCGTCCAAACAGCCAATTTGCTCATTTCCACAAATCTAGCGTTTTTTGCACAACTTGCTAAACTGGCTTCTTTCATACCCGGACCCGTAATACTATTCAGCACAATGTCCACTCCTCTGCCATTAGTTACCCGCATAATATTTTCATGATAACTGGTATCCCTGGAGTGAAACACGTGCTCAATGCCCAAACTTCTTAAAAATGCTCTTTTTCTGGAACTACCCGCCGTAGTGATAATCTTAGCGCCAACATATTTCGCTAACTGAATAGCACTCAATCCCACACCACCACTGCCAGTATGAATTAGCACCGTATCTTCCTTTGTCATTTGAGCAATGTTAATCAAGCAGTGAATACTAGTAGCAAACACAGCGGGTAGAGTACTCGCTTCCGCAAAAGTATTTCCCCGGGGTATCTCTATTATTCTATCCACAGTGGTAACCAAATGACTAGGAAGTTGGTAGTCTTTAAAATTACAGCCAAATATGCGATCCCCGACCTTCCACTTAGCTTCTCCGGGAGCCACTCTAGTGATCATACCAGCATAGTCCAGCCCTACGCTGTGAATGTGTTCAAATTCTGCACTGGGTTTTAAGATGGAGAAAATGTCTCTAAAGTTTAAAGCAAAGGCGTAAACCTTTAATTCCACCTCGCCCTCTTTTATCAGCTCGGCTTCCATGGGACAAAACTCCAAATCTTGAATCACCCTTGTTTTTGGTAACCTCAATTGATACCGGTCTGTACTTGGGGGTAACTGCAACTCAGACTTGCTCTTGGGCTCAATCTGCACTCTATTTAGTCTGGGCTCGTACCTTTGTCCATTTCTGTAGCAAACTTGGACCCGTTCTTTTTCTTTGTTTTGCTTACACATGGCCACTTCATACTGCAAAATATCAATCTCCTTTTCCAAATCTTCATCTGAACTTAAATCCACAATGCGAACAAACAAGTCCGTATTCTCATTTTTTAAACTTTTCGCCATTCCAAAGAGCGTGCCCGGGTCGGGATTATTCTGCTCTTCGGTAATAATCCCATGTGCATTTCTTGTCAGCACGTATAACCTAGGCTGCCTATTTTCCTTTAGGAGCCACTTTGCCAAGTGCATAAAGGGCAGAGCAAATTTTTCTTGACCCTGCACCCCTTTTTCCACAGCCCATCCGTAGATAATGCCCACTATTTTCTCATTCTCTTTTCCTTCCAAAATCCTGTAAAATTCTGGATTCTCCTCTTTTTCAATAGTTTTACTGGGATAAACCCATTCTACAATGCATCCCGCGTTGCTCAACGTTTCTCCCACGTTTCTCAAACTCTTTCCAGCTTCTCCCTCGGGTACAAACAACACCCACCTATTTTTCACTTCCGTTACCTGCTTTCCTTTACTCTGTTGCAACTCTTTCCACTGGTTAGTACCACTCAGACTAGGGCACGTTGCACTGATAATCCCAAACGTGCCAAAGTAAGCCTCCCTCACATTCACATAATCAAAGCCACTCTGCAGTAGCAACTCTTTCCAAACCTGACCCCCCACACAACTGTGATGCGGTCTTATATCAAAATCCTCAAATCTCCAATAGCCCTCTAGTAACCCAAACACACTAGTAATTCCCTTATCTTGTGTAATAGTCTCGGTAAAGGTTAGCTGACCCCCAGGTCTCAAGACCATTCTTAGATTGGCCAAACACTCCTTCAAATTCCTAGTAGCATGCAATACATCCGTAGCCAGTACCATATCAAAGTAATTCACAGGAATACCCTGAACAAGTGGATTTTCCTCAATGTTAAACACAGCAAACTTTAGATTAGCTCTGTGTTCCTCCAGCCGTTTATCAGCTTTAACAAAGAAGCTGGGACTGATGTCAGTATAGTAGTATTCAAACTGGGTCCCAAAACGTTTGGCAATTAGTTCCAAAGCGCTTTGACTCATTGAGCCTGTTCCCGCACCCACTTCCAGCACCCGCAAAACTGGCTTCCCAGTCTGGTTTGCTGAGGTAAGCATTAAAGAGTTAAAACACTGTTGCAACATGAACCTAGTTTGGCTTTCAGTATCTTCCCTGCCTGAATGTGTCTGGTAGTAGTTTTCCACACTTAAGTGCTGCTTTTCGGGATCCGTAGGAAACAAAATAGCTAAAGGATTTTCCTCGCCGGTTAGCACCCGGGGTAGATATTGTGCCACGTTGGCAAAAATCTCGGCTGCGCTTTTCATCCTGCCAGATTCTAAAAGTTTGTCGTGCAATGGGGTTACTTGCTTGTTGACATCTTCTACTGTACCATAAGGAACACTTAAAATGGTCCAAGTAGATTCCAAATTATCCAACGTGAACATTTGAAACTGGTGCATAAAGCAAGTAAAATAGTGATAAATTAGCTGCTCCAAGTGGCCTGCTTTGATGCCATGTTTTGAGCAAAACTCTTGAACACTTAGTTTATCTCCTGGTTTTGGATCCCAACCAAATTGTAGTAAGGCTCTGTAGGCATACAGCGTTACCAAAGTGTCTGCCATTTGAAGTTGCCAACTATCGTTCTCTCTTAATTTGCTAGCTTGTTGCAACAGAGTGTCAAAACCCGGCGCTTTTACTGCTCTCTCTAAAACGGAATCTAAAATTATGCGATTTTCATGCGGGCCTCGAATGGGTTTCCAGATTTCCTCCCAGCAGTCTGGAATCTCGCTGTTTTGGCTTTCAAGTACACTCATAATGGTTTTCATGTTTGTTTCAAGTAACTCAACTTCTTCCACTAAAGCCAAAGGCTCCATATTTTCAGTACAAACCCAAACTTGACATTTGTCTTTTTCAAGCCACTTAGCGTGAATATAAACTTTTCTCTCTTCAACTTCCCCATCAGTGCCTTCCAGCGTATTAAAAAGTACCAACCTGCCCACTTTCACAGGAACCCTCAGTACTTCCGTCTTGCTACTTCGAACACCCGCTAAAATCTGAGCTTGGAACATAGCATCCAGTATCAAAGGATGTAGCAAATAACCCCCAACATTTTCAGGCACCTTAACTTCCGCCACAACCTCATCCAAACCGAACTCCTCCTGAACCTCATTCCAATTCCTTTGAATGCTTCTAAAAGTCTCCCCAAACTTCAAACCCACGCCATCAATCCGTTTATAAAATGGCTCCATATTCATAGGTTCCTTATTTCCCATAATTTCTTTAATTCTCTCAGCATTCCACTGCTTTAGCAAAAGTTCACTTGAGTGACCCACAATAGGATAGAATTCTGCTGTAGCATGCCCAACCCACTTTTCGTTACTGCCCATTTCCGTTTCATTCAAGTTTCTATGAAAAACTTTGCACCGGAAAGCATGCCTTTCTTCATCCCCTTCTAGCTTCTCCGGCAAATCCACAATAACTTGCAATCTTGTAGGCTTTCCTTCTTTCAATTCCAATGGCGTTTCAATTCTCACATTCTCAAGTGCCAGCGGTTGTCTTGGCCTCTCAAGCCCATCTCGCAAAAAGTTACTGACCACATAACCCGCGGATAAACACATTTCCGTAAACCCGGCTCCGGGAAATACAATCCTATTTCCAATACAGTGATCCTTCAAATAAGGCAGTTCCGCAACATTCAAGTCATTCTGATAAATGCTAAGATTACTTGCGTTACTCATTTGAGCTCCTACTAGCGGATGAATTTTCGCTGGGGCAAGCTCTTGCACATCCACCCAAAAGCTTTTTCTTTGAAATGGGTAGAAAGGCAAAATATCCACCTTCTTTCTAAGATACGGCCTATCATACTCATTCCAGTCTACTTTATATCCTGATACCCACAATTTCCCTAAACTGGTTAAAATCGTTTCCCATTCATTTTGCCCCTTTCTTAAGCTTGGTACGCATTGAAGCTTTTGTCCTTCCAAGTTTTGCATAACAAAAGTACTCAAAACTGGTTGAGGTCCCACTTCCAAATAACAATCCACTCCATTTTCTTTTAGAGTTTGGCAAGCTCCTAGGAAATTCACCGGTTCTCTAGTGTGCCGCACCCAATACTCAGCATCCACATTTTCTTTCCATCCTCCTTCCATTCCACTAATATACTGACAGTCTCCATTTCCATCTCCAAATTTTATCCCCTGCGCTATTTTCCTATACTTTTCCAACATGGGATCCATATGCTTGCTATGAAATGCATGAGTAGCTTCCAAAATTATCCCCTTCATATTCTTGCCTTTGCAAATTTTTAGCAATTCTTGAATTTTATCCGTATCCCCAGCAACCACAGTTTGCTCTGGGCTATTCATCGCCGCAAAATCCAATAAAATCCCGGCTCCTTTCATTACATCTTCAACTTCCAGCTTGTTGGCTTTCAGTACCAGCATACTTCCTCTTGGCAGATTGTCTATTAATCTGCTTCGTTCTGCTACCAATCTTAAAGCATCCTCGAAACCCAAAATGCCTGAGGCCACGGCAGCGCAAAATTCGCCAAGACTATGCCCCAGTGCAAAATCAGGTTTGAGCCCCCAACTCTGCCAAAGCTTCAAAAGACAGTATTCCACCACAAATATTCCAGTTTGGCTGTAAATAGTTCTGGATAATTCTTTAGAATCTTCCCATAACGCTTTTCTTATGTCAACTTGGTATTCTGTCTTAAGAATTTTGTCGCATAAATCAAAATGGAATTGGAAAACGGGACTACTTTCGTACAAGCTTCTACTCATTCCCGCATACTGACTTCCTTGACCAGTGAATAAAAAGCAGAGTTTTCCCGTTTGCTCCAAAATCTCCCCCTGAACCACTTTACTGCCTTGGTTTAGTATATCCACTGCGTTTTCATACCCACTTGCTATTATAAAAGCTCTGTGGTCAAACCCGGCTCTGCCCACATTAGCCGTATACGCCACGTCCTTAAAATCCTCTTGTCTTTCTGCTTGAAACAATTCTAAATGCTTCTTCAGCAAATCCTCCAAAGTCTCCTTTGTCTTTCCCGAAATCTTCAAAATGTGCAAAGGCCTCTCCAACCCAAATTCCAATTTAGGTAGTGTAATACCCGGCGCCTCTTGAATAATCACATGACCATCCGTTCCCGTAATGCCAAAACTGCTAACTCCCGCTAATCTCGGTTTCCCAGGTATTTTGGGCCAAGGTACAGCTTCAAGTGGAATCCTTGCCGGAATCAGTTCCAAATTTACATTGGGATTTAAGGTATCCAAATTCAAATGCTTAGGTATTAACTCATGTTGCATACTCAAAATAGTCTTGATAATTCCCGTTATCCCACTACAGCTCTCAGTATGCCCCACATTAGTCTTCACGCTGCCAATTATCAACGGTTCCTTTCTCCACTTTGAATTATATGCTTGTGCAATAGCCGCCACTTCCATGGGGTCACCCACAGCCGTGCCAGTGCCATGCGTTTCCACAAAAGTAACCTCTTCCGGTCTAATACCCGCATCTTTCAAAGCCAATTTCATCGCTAATGCTTCACAATGCACCGTTGGCGTTCCCAAACTTCTGCTAATTCCCTCCTGACTCACTGCCGAGCCTCTTATCAATCCCCAAATGTTATCTCTATCCTTTAAAGCATCACTCAATCTCTTCAGCAACAGAAACCCGGCTCCTTCCGCTCTTCCAAATCCATCCGCTTTGGCATCAAACGTCTTGCACTTTCCATCTGGCGCAATAACATAATCCATAATCTTACTGGTAAACGGATGCAGCAGCAAATTCACACCCCCCGCAAGAGCCAAATTAGTTTCCCCGCATCTTAAGCTCTTCACAGCCATATCCACCGCCACAATAGCCGAGCTACATCCACTTTCCTGAAAAACCCCCAAAAAATCATAAATTTCACATTGCCCCAATTTCCAAAACCCGGGTATTTTTAAAGTATTTACCGTGGCAATGCAAGGTCCCGTTAATCCCAACAGAAAACTCAATCGTGCCGCACCCGCTCCAATGCTAGTGCCCATATAGGTTCTGAAAAAGTCTCGGGACGTACTACACTGCATAATATCTCTGTAGTCATTTAGCCAACTGCCGGTGTATATTCCCGTGTGGCTTCCGTGAAGACTTGAGGGGTCAACCCCACTGCTTTCTAAGCTTTCCCATAAAACTTCGTGAAGAAGTCTAGTCTGTGGATCCATAAATCTAGCCTCTTTTGGGCTAACGCCAAAAAACTTGGCGTCAAACTCGTCCACTGTCGAGTTTAGAAACCCTGCGTGCGTACTTCTTTCCTTTTCGCCAACGACGGTTATCACGTGCTCCTTCTTCCACCGGAATTGTGGTGGGGGTCGAGCTGCTGATTGACCGGCATAAAGCAAGTTCCAAAATTCTTCAAGGTTGTTAACCCCAGGAAGACGGCAAGATAAACCGACAATGGCAATGGGTTCATTTGTGCCAGTAGGAATTTCTGGGTAACTTAATTTGGTGGAATCAGCAGTTTGCTCTGAAGCGAGCTTTAGCCAAACGGTTAAAATGGCACGTTCAGTAAGAGCCAGTTGACCTTGAGCAAGTAGTGTTTGCACTTGTTTGGTAATTTGGGGCAAGTTGGGATGACCCTCGGTGAGCTGAACGATGGATGGTGGAGCCCAACTATCTCTGTGAAAATAATATATAGTTTATAACACATTCTATTAGAATAATAGATCATAATGGTATTTTGCGTTAGCACGATCTAGCTGTTTTGCATGAAACTTAAATCTTCAAAAAAATGTTTTGCATGCTTTATCTTTAGGCGCTATCCACTAATGACGTCACTTTAAAAAGCCGATTTTTCGAGTGACCCACTGACCCCTGTCACTATTTTTTAACGTTAGAGGATAGGGCACTTAACAAATGCCGTCACTTCTTATCCATAGTGACCCACTGACCCTTTAAAGTGACGTCATTAATGGACGACGCCTTATCACTTAGTAATCAATTTCTTGTCTGATCATTTTCATAACGAATTGATCATATAACATAAACAAACATTTTGCGATAGCAAATAATGTTGAAAGTATTTGACTTCCAGTTTTTTAACATATAGATGATGTGCAAAATTAAAAGTTGTATTTCACACAAAAGCCTTTTATCGGACGATGGCACAAGTTTTTTATATAAAATATCTGGCTTGGAAGAGCAACTTTTTGCATTTGCGTGAGAATTATTTGTGTAAATCGTTTCTTTTTATCTTCAAGCTAGAAGTTCATTTGATTTCAATAAGTATTCCGAATTATCTAAATTGTTTGAATTTGGTGCTAATTGTGAAATCTTAACGTCATTACAAACTCACACGTTTTTGTCAACTTTTTTACTAAATAACCTTCGATTTCGCAAAAGGTGTAAAACATTAGCTTACTTTTTCAGAAGACTTCCCGTTGTCAAAGACAACTGCACCACCGAATTACCCAAGTGAGCATCTTCCTCTCTAAAAATCTCCTCCAAATGGCTATACCCATTTAGCCTATTATTCTCTGTCCACTTCTCCGTGTACTTCAACAAAAAGTCCTTGAACCCCATTTTCAACCCATTTGGCATCTCAAATGACAACGTTAGAAACTCAGCAAACGGCTTGTACGGAGTCAGTAGAAAATAGTCACAAGCCACTTGCTTCTTTCCACCGGTTTCCCGCATCAGTGGCACAATATGACCTTGCGCCTGAGTGAAAAGATGATCGCTATTTTCCAACAGAAGAGAATTGGGTTCCAGAAACACAACCTTTTCAAAAATCTCCAAAGAAAAGGCAAAGATCTTGGCCCTGGTTTCTTCCGCATTTTCAGCCGAGTTGGGATTCAGAAAGAAAATGTCGTCATAGGAATTCCGCAAAGTGGAATGATCTTTTGGGGTTAGACGAGCAGAAACAACACAACCAATTCTCCGGGTTGTTTGGGTTCGACGAAGAGAATTAGCCAAAACCAAAGCCAGCGGAACATGGTTGGATTGGGTGGCGTAGGTAAGCCACGCTTGAGCTCGGGAATGAGCTGAAAATTCAAAAATAAAGTTATTAGCCCAAAATTTTGGATGAGTTTGTATTCAGAATTTTACTCAAGTTACCCATTTCTTTGCTTTGGCTTATTTTACAACACAACTTTGAATTTTGAACAAGCAATTTCAGGTCGATCTTGTTTTTGAAAATTCGTTATTGAAATTTTGATTCTAAAAATATATTTTTTGGCAAACGTTCACAAGTTTAAAGTTCCTGCTGCTGCTGCTGCTGAGACGTAACTGATTCAATTAAGAAACTTTGAATGAGCGTCTCAAGACCAAGTTCATTCTTCAGACAAGGTTTCAATCAAACTGGTTTTTGTCGTGTGAAAAAACGAAAGTATACGAAGACACAAAGACAAGCAACTAATTCAATTTAGATGTATGCAAATATACGTAAATGTAAAAGTGTTAGGTAGGAAAATCTCAGAATCTATATTATGTTGCAAACACTGTACAGTTTTATGGCGTCAAGTACCTATACCACCCCCACATTTTACAAAGTATGTATACCATTTTATCATGTAAGTGGTTAAGTTGCGGAAGAACAGGATTATAAGAATAGCTTCACGTCAACATCCTGTCCAGAAAGTCGTCACGTTTGAAACTTATCATAACAAAAATTTTATTGTTGATTTTGATATGATTTAATTACAAGCATTGTTTCCCAGCCATTTCGTATATAATTAAGTGCGTGTTGGTACGTATAATTACATACGTGTTAGATTGGCTGAAAGATTGCATAATATAAAGAATTAAAATAGAAGTGAGTATTTTAAAAACGCAAAGCATCGTGTGAATTTTTTTTTTCAGAAGAAGTTGCCCAGCCTAGAAATTTATTGGACTGATTTGCACACGTTTTTGAAACGTGCTCGTAATGCAATCCAGCCAACATTGTCCTTTTGATAAAAATAGAAGCAATGAGTCAGAAAAATAAAACTGCTTTTTATTATGTGATCTTATCCTAAAATATAATAATAACTTGCTTCAGAATCTAAAGTGGAATATCACACAATTAGTTCATGATAGAAATCCCAAACAAGTTTTTATCAATTATCAATTTCTTAAAAAATAATTTTCTTTGTGATAATTAAAAACTGGCAAGTTGCAAATTACACCGCATTTTTTAGAGAAAAATCATTATTGCTTGCTTGTTAAAATACTATCAATAGTTATCATTTTGGCTTGTTTTATTTTCCGTAAAACAAGAAAATGGAGTTTTAAATATAACTATCGGTTGTTATTTACCTTATCTGAATCATCCGAAAGAGCGGTGACCGTATTCTATTAGCACTTTGCACAGAACACAGCACACCGTGGGACATGGGATCATGAGAAATTCCTAAAATCCCATTTTTTGTAATTGCCATGTAAAAAGGTGGTTGATACCATATCATTATTGCAGTCGTGTGTGGGGCCGGATGCCACGTTCTTGACACTAGAACAGAAATAAAACAGTAGCAGTGTTGAGTGAATGCATCACCGGAAATTCTCACAAACTAGAAGCGTTACAATGCAAATTCCGAAAGTGTATTTTAAGGCAGAAAAACAATGTATATGAATATCTGCATTGTCTTTTGTCTCTTTACCTCTGTGAGTAATTTATGTTGACAAACGGCTTGCAGCTTTTTCGTAAATACATTGTAATCAAAAAAGCATTTCCGTGCTATTTCCGGTAAAAACGTCACGCGCTGTTTGACATTGAGCTGGTAAGGTTAACATTTTTATGGAAACGTTGCTCCTGACAAAATGAAAGAAAATACAGTAAAAATATGAACAAAAGGATATTTTAGATAATTTGCTCACCAAATATATTAAGGTGATTAAGGTCGGGTAACGGAAAAGACGACTAAAATTGTCAATTTTGTTAGCTCAAATATATCATAAATACGTTTCCATTACCAAAACCAGTTTTGCAAAAATGCAGGCTTACAATTGACATAACTGAAAATTATAAGAAATTATATATTTTTAAATACTCAGTACAATATAATGATTTGACACAGTAAATGCTGCTGAAACGAAAGATTGGTATACCAAAACCCGGTAACGCTACAAAATTCTGTAAACCTGGATTTTTTTAATTCTGCATTATTATAAAATCGCAAATACTACGTTCGTAGAGAACAACTCTTATATTCTTGTCTTTTCTTGACATCTAACGTATGCAAATCACGTTTTTTGAACTTGCTATTAAAGAGTGTCAACAAACTGCAAACCTACGCGACTCAAAATTAATTGGCTAAGGTTATTAGATTGTGCGACTATTTAAATGCATTATGCTAAACACTCTGTCGATGTGTCGATGATAGCAAAGCACTTTGCTGCTGCGGCATTGCAAGCCTAAAACAGGAAATCAACTTTTTCAGTTTTTTCCCACGGTTATGCACTGCAATGCAAGTACAAGCAAACAGTCCACATAACCCATTTTACAGATAACAGATAAAGTAACAAGTTTGATTTTTAAAATGCTAATCAATGAAAAAGTCAATATACTTGAAAAATACTTAAGCAGTCAATAACCCATACATTAGCCATAGATAAAAATAAGCAAACTTGATGCAAAAAGCTATTTTCTTGCAAAAATAAAAGTTGGCTGGAATGTAAAGCAAAAAATGAACTTTTTTTAAGAAACCAGCATCACCAAACCAGACACACTTTTTTTCTCACGCCAGCTCATAAATGGATTTTTCTCCAGTTCAGCTCTCATATACCTACCTAAATGAATGTTCCATATATCCAACATTTCTCTTTTGGCCAAGTAATCTGTGCCATTGCAGTATTAATAGGTATTTGCGTTAGGTAGGTAATTAATTGTTTATAATTGTAGCCTGCATTATATTGCGGGCGGGATATAATTGCGTAGTTGGATTAAATTATAAGCCAGTGCTAATTTTTTCTTATGCTTTTGGTTCAAAACGATATGTGTCGGGTTTGTCCACCGCGCAAAATATCAGGTATGTTTCTTCTCATGCTTGTCTACTTTGTGCTGAAAACCATGACTCAACCCTAATTACCTTTATGTAGTTTAGTGGTTATCAGGATTTCCCCGGAGCAAAAATAAACTTGCAAAAAAGACGGTCAGTAACTTGTGACCGCACTTAGCACACAAACAAAATATGTAGAAAAGTCTCAAGGTTGAATGATTTGTACTCTATATCTTGCAATATATTTTACTCACTTTGAAAAAATAAACAATCAAGCCAAAAGTCACATTATAGCTGGGAACACCCTGTTGGAATATTTATCCCTGAGATATATTTACCTGTATAGCTATTTGCTTAACTATTTGAAATTAATACGTGTCAATACTAAATTGCTTAATGATTATATGACCCACTGAAAAATCAAGGTTTGTCAAAATGAAAAAAAGTCCGCCCAGTCCGCACAAAAAAGATGTTTTACCAGAACCCAAATTTAGTATTTTCCCATGGATATAATGGATGTGAGTCAGAAATCATTTATGAATAATGTACAATTGTAACTACACGTTAAATGTTATCTGCTAACTGAAGTTTTCGGATTTACAAAAGTAGAGCTTTTAAAAGTCAAAAATTTGGTTTTCGACTTGTTTGTGATCACTTGAAAATATGGTATTAAAAGGACTATATGTTTATGCCTATGACAAATATTATGAATCCCTGAAAATGCTAAGCACTTAATATGCTATGTGAGTATTTATAAACTTTTAAAAAACAAAAAAAGCCAAACGTAAACAAAAGACAAAATGCACGTACCTGCTATACGATATTCTTTATTCGCTACAGCACCCTGCACGCAATGTCCGTACACACGCACTCGCACCAGTCCAAAACGTGATTAACCTGTGCATTGCAATATGCTTACCTACGTATTTTTAAAGTAAAAACAACAACTTTGCAATACATAACCATAATATCCCATTCACTCCTGTGGACAAACCAAATGCCTATTAACTATCCTAATATACTGCTCATTTTACACTCCATTTCTTTCACTCATTTCTGGGCCTCTTTTACGTACCTAGCGTAAGTAGTAAATATTTTTTCTATAGTAGCCAGTTTCCTCTTTTTCACACGTCCCTGACACCAAACTGGTAACACAAACGATTACGGAGAGTCCAGCGAGCACAAATCGATTAAGAAATATTTCCATTTCAAAATTGCAATAGGTAGTTTTGTATCGGGTTACCATTTGCACTCACACAAAAAAACTGTTTTTTAAAAAATACATTACTATCCAGGTTAAAAAATTCCCATTGTTAAGTTTAAACCCATAAAATGTACAACAATATAGCTTGTATTTTCCAGGCTCACCGGTACACATTATTTTAAAAGGTAACAAGAAAATGGATTTTCAAATAAAAACGGAAATGACTCCAGTGTCATCACAGTATCAGTTTCATCTCAGCACACAGAAATTTTGTAACATTTGCCATTTCTGGCAGTTTGTGAGCAGTTGTGCCAGTTATATTTCACTGGAAATATAAAGTAAAGCAATCGATTACGTATTATTTCCAGAAACATCAATTGATCCTTTGTCTTACAGTTTTTTTTCTTTTTTCTTAGCAGCAATATAAAGTCGTCAAAGTGTTTCAAAAAAATATATAACTGCTTTGCTGTCTTCGGAAAGGATATTTCTAATGGATGAGTATTCAAAACTGGAAAATATTTTAAAAACATATTTTAAGGTTTTCAATCTAATTTGCATTGTTTGGTTCACATTTCAGATTTTGAATCACCCAACCACCACTCGTTGGCTCTGCTTCTAGCCAACTGTTTACGTTGCACCCGAACAGTATGCCAAAGTGGTTGCATTGTTCCCTATAACCCGTCACCTAAAGAATGTAACACTCTGTGTCAAAACTTTGATGACATATTAATGCACAATTCAGACCATTTTAAAGAGGAAAGTCATGTCAAAATAGATATGACATGGATAAATATGTCCTGGATGAGATTTTAAAGATAGAATACCCAGCTGGAAGTTCGGTGGCGCAGTTGAGCAAGTTGAGAAAAACGGAAAAACTGATGAGAAAGTAAAATTGGAAGTTTAAAGAAACGGAAATTTTTCTCTCGGAAAGTTATTAATACGCTTGCTTAAAATTTTAGAGATTCGTGGGCTCCGCAAAAGAGTGTGTAGTTGACTAAAGGTCATCTTGAATTGCTGTGATAATCAATCATGTGATATCGGGAAAACGTCAATGTGAAGCAAGAGAAATTGACCTCAACGGAACGAGCTTTCTTTCGGTTTAAAATAAGTTGGTTTTTTAGGAAATGAAAATAGCAGCAGTGGAGATTTCTTTAGAATTTATACGGGCAGAAGTATTGGAGCGGGTGCAACGAGATTGAGTTTTCTTTTGAGATAAAAGGACCTTCTATTGGCATGGTTTTGTTTTGAAAAAATACCCGGGTAAAATTTGAACTTATGGGACAAAGGGAAATTTATGATTTTTTGGTGTGTTTTAGGAAAGCGGATGTTGCACGGCTATTCTAGCGGTGGATTTGGCTGTAAAGATGGAGTCTTAGATGCGAATGGAAAGTGTACGACTTTTGATGCCAAAGCAGATGGATTTGTGAAGAGCGGAAGGAGCCGGGTTTGTGATACTGATGAGATTTAGTAATGCTTTAAAGGATTGGGATAACATTTGGGATTGATGTCTGTGATTAGAGGCTCGGCTGTGAGACAGGAAGAAATCAGTAGAACTTTGGAAACGCCAACGCTTTATTCTGAAGCTCTAGCGTAGAAATTGGCTTTCAAAGATGAAGTCGTGAGGTTACTTTTGTGGAAACTAATGGCACGAGGGCGGATCTGGGAGTTGAAAAGAAGATGACAGCTATTGTGCGAGCTTATAATAGTAACCGAAAAAAGGAATAGGTGATTATAGCCAGCGTGAAAACTAGCGTGGGGCACACTGAGAGCTGTTCGGGAATCACGGAAATTATCAAAGCGGTGTTGAGAACGTTATACGGGGTTACTCCCAAGCATTTAAATCTAGAAGCTTTGAATCCATATACCAATCTGGAGCTAATTCCAGGTGGAAGCTATTCCCTTGCC
Organism: Entomobrya proxima; assembly: GCA_029691765.1. NCBI lineage: Eukaryota > Metazoa > Arthropoda > Collembola > Entomobryomorpha > Entomobryidae > Entomobrya > Entomobrya proxima. Next base: position 48,032,150 of record CM056172.1, read on the forward strand.
TAAAATACCGGGACATGTAAGAGTTGGCAGTTTAGGCATTACGGGAACTGATGGTGACGTCATTATTCAGAAGCGCCGGGAATTATTTTACCAAACGTTATTGATGTGCTGGAAAAGCCTTTGCACATATAAAAGATTTGGAGGATTTGTTGGGTTTGAAAACTTTTCAAAATGGGATAAAAGAGGATTTTAACTACGTGGCATACACGACTATTATAGGTTGAGCCGGATTTGATTATATAGCGTTTATTGTCGCTAGCAAATAAGAAAATGCTGAGGAAGTAATCAAACATGCCAATAACGTAATGATAATGAACATGAATAACGTCATCATATTGATCGTGGAATATTTTCTCTGAAGCTTTGGGGAAGTTGGGAACTCAAACTGAATACTGCCCTGATGTGGCCTCAGAAATTTCTGGTTTTCAAGATGCTTTAATGTTGTTAGCGGAGAGAAGTGTAGATTGATTGATAACTTGTCAAAAGAAAATATGTTGGTTAATAAGGCAAGCAAACAGGAAATTGAAGAGATTATGAAAACGGCTCGAATGCAATTGCATTTTGCAGTGTTAAATAGTCCAGAGAAAACTGTTGTGGCTGGCTGGAGAGATGGAAATGTTTACGATTTTGCATGAGTATTGTAAAGAGAATGATTTAAAAACATGTGGATGCAGCGACGTTGGAGAAATACCAGAAAATAGCCAAAATGATAACGTATGTAAAAGTTGATTGGCAATTTAAGTACATTTCTGGAATGAAAAGAAGATTGATTGAGAATGTGAATGCTAAATATGTAACAAAGCACACTGAGAACCGGTGATTTTTCTTGAATCTTGCCAGCCTCTGCAAAACATGAAGTTGGAACTAGGACCCCAGCTTAATGTTTTGCCTAATTTAGTGGGGAAAATATACAGATCTAACCAAACTTAAGAAGATGAACTAATGAATGGACAAGAACTTTAGCCAGCCTGAAAATTATGGGTGGCGGAGTATCAAATAGATTGGGTGGAGTTTGATAATTCATATGAAAGAAAGAAGGTGGGTGTGTTGTCATTTTATCCATCTCAGAGATTTGAGAATGTGAGGTTTACAACGCCACTAGAATTGCAATAAGAACAGACTACAAGATTGCAAGTGATGGTTGATTTACCTGAAAAGTTGGATGGAAATTAGCAGGAAATACATTTGTGTTTCGATGCAAAATTTGTAATGGAAACTTGAATGAAACGGAAATTGGCTCAAGTGAAAAGTGGGTAGGCCATGATGCTAACTCCAGGCAATTGTTGTCACAACAGTGCCATTTTGCTAAGACAGTGAAATGCGGAAAGGATTAAATAAACTATGGAGATAAAGATAAGGGAATCACTGAATAAGCAACCGTTTTATAAACGGTTTGAAGGAGTAGATTACAACAGATGATGGTGTATTTGCCTGAAAAAATGGATGGAAAGAAGGAGGAAATACGTAATGTGCTTTACGTTGTAAATTTTGAAATTTGGGGAAACTTTTAGAAGCATTGAAAGAAACCTGAACGAGGTTTGAGAAAAGTTTGGATTGGATGAAGTTTTTTCGAAAGTTCCTAAAAATACGGATAAGTATTTACTGCATCCGTTGATAAGTGACGTTTTGTCCCAAGCTCAGATTTTGAACGGTATTGGAAGTGGAAAAGATGATGTATGACAAAGTTTAAGAGATTCATGTGATACGCCAAGAATTCTGCAATTGACTGAAGGTCATCCTCAGTTGCCCCAAATGTGCAAACAATGGGAGACGTTATTGGCTCAAGAGAAATTGGCTCTTACGGAACGAGTAATATTAACAGTTGGGAAAAATCCGTTGGAAATTTGGTGTTTGATTGCCAGAAAAAATAAGAATGAGCCTTAAACTTTTGTGGGTTTGAGCTGTATATTACCCGGCGCCAATAACTTCAAGAAATTTAGGAACATGCTCTCTGCTCAAGAAGCGGCTAGTAGACTGTCACCTTTACCTAGGTAGAAACAGGAGCACGTGGTTACGAAACTTGAGGAAAAAGGCAGTTGACTAAATGACTACAGAGACATTATGCAGTGTAGTACGTCCCGAGACTTTTTCAGAACTTACATCGACACTACTATTGGAGCAGGTGAAGCGAGAGTCGTTTTTGGAACTAACGGAACTATATGTTACCATGGTAACATATTTAAATATCTTGGTGAAAAATTTTGGGGCAATTTGAAATTCAGGATATTTTTGTAGGGTTTATATGAATAAAGCGGATGTAGCTCGGCTATTGTTGCGGTGGATATGGCTTTGAGGATCGGCTTGGGTCTTGTGGTATGTGTAAATTTGCTGTTACATCTATTTACCAGTAAGATTTTGATACATGTTATTGCGCCGGATGGAAAGTGCAAGACTTCTTATGCCAGAACGGCGGAGGGAGTCGGGTTTTTCGTGCTTTGAGAGATTTGGAGATGCGCTAGCAGATAGGGATAACATTTGAGATTGATTTGGCTGTGAGCCAGAAAGGAATCAGAAGGACTTTGGGAAGGCCAACGATTCATTTTGAAGCACCAGCGATGAAACTGGCTTTGAAAGTGTGAGCGTAAAACCGGAAGTTACTTTTTTGGAAATGCATAGCACCTGAACGACTGTGGGTGATCCCATGGAAGTGGCGGCTATTGCACAAGCTTGTAATTCAGAGCGGAAAATGAAGCCGTTGATTATTGGTAGAGTGAAAACGAACGTGTGGCATACTGAGAGCTCTTCATGGATAACAATAATAACCAAAGTGGTGTTGAGCATGTACTACGAAGTTATTTGCAATCATGTTTGAATTTTTAATCTAGTAACTTTGAATTCAAATATCAATCTGGAGTAATCAATCCGGGTAAGCTCCCGGTGGAAGCTATGTGCTGGCCTAAAATACTCGAGAAAACTGAGACTTGCAGAAGTACGCAGTTTTGGCATTACGGGAACTGAGGATCAGGGATTATTCAGAAGCGCCGGGTATTATTGTACCAAGGTTTAGTGTTAGACTGGAGAGGCCTTTGCACATTTTAAAGATTTCGGGAAAGACAAAAAAAGATTTGGAGGATTTGTTGGTTTCAAAACCTTTCAAAAGGAGATAGAAGATGATTTTAAGTACGTGGCATACATGGCTAATGTGGATTGTGCTGGATTTGAACACAAAGTGGTTATTGTCGCTAGTGATTAGGGAAAATGCTGTGGATGTAATCAGCCATGCCAATGATGTCATGAAAATGAGCTAAAGTTTGTATGGAAATAATTCCGTTGCAAATCCGTATTAAGATTTATGCAATAAAGTACTAAGGAATGAATATCAAGTTGTCGCAAAAAGCGTTCTTTGGGAAGTGAAACAGGGCTCCAGGAAACTTTCAAGAACAATTTACAGCCAAACGTTTATATTGTCTATTGAAGCTTTCAAAAACTTGAAGGCTCAAACCGGATTTTGCGCTTGGACATATTCTGGGCGAACATTGCGCTGCAGCGGCCTCAGGCATTTCGGGTTTTCAAGATGCATTAAGCCTGGTAGCGGACGATGGGAAAGGATTTTGACCAGTCTTGTGGAAATTATGGTTGGAGGAATATCAAATAGACTGGCAGGCGCTTGATAAGCCGTATGAAGGAAAGAAGGTGAAAGTTTTGCCATTTTACTCATTTCAAAGACAAAGCTTTTGGGTCAGTATGTTAACATACAAGCGCCGTCTAGTATTCATTTCCATGTTGATAACCAGATGAGAGTTGAGTAACTTACTCTTTTTGAATTATATTTCAAATATTTTCAGATGAATAATATTTCTAGTTTTGGAATCCTATTTCGAATATACTCAGTTTTCAAATCATATCATTTCAAATATCTTGGCCATTTCCAATTTTTAACCTTATTTCTAATTTTGATATTGTGTTACTAATGCAAACATTTATGAATCATATTCTGATGCTTTGTATTATATGTTCTATCTATTTCAGTTTACGCCCAAAAACGGTTCGGACTATTTTGAAAAGAAAAGTGGAATCAAAATATTTGCTTTTACTTTGAGGCTTTTTGAAAAAAATATGGCATGTCTTGAGCCAAACTGCTAGAAAGAAATGGGAAACTCAAGGAGGCTGTTGGACTACAAAGCTAGAGAGCTGATGAAAAATTAAGATTGTATATTTAAAAAATGAACATTTACATTTCAGCTTATCTAATGGCCCCAAATGACTACACAATAAGGGGAGATTACTCATTCAAGACTAATTGGCATTAACGGAACGAGCGATTCTGACGGTTTGGAAAAAAGTTGGTTTCTGAGGAAATGAGCACTAGCCGAGATTTCCTTAGAACTTGTATAAGCAAAAGTATTGGAGCAAAGATTATATTTTCTGTTGGGATTAACGGGACCTTGGATTGCCACGGTAAAGATTTTACAGTAATATCCGTGTAAAGTTAGGAACTTTGGGCAATTTTATGACGTTTCGGGTTTTTATAGAAAAGTGAATACAGCTCGGTATCCCGGCGGTTGATATGACTGTGAAGAGTCAAAGATAGGAGGAAACTAAATTGATACAAGCGGCAAGTGTTAACTTGCTGTTGCATCCGATTTCCAGAAAAAAAATTGGATTATGTTATTGCACCGGATGAAAAGTGTATAACGTTTGATGCCTAAGCGGATTGATTTAGCAGAGCGGAAAGAGCCGGGTTTTTGGGGGGTTGATAAGAGACTAACGGGGAAACCGGGATTTGCTTGGGTATGCAGTTTTGGCATTATGGGAACCAATAGTCAAGTGATTATTCAAAAAGCGCCGGATAGTACAAATACAAAGCTTACTGTTGGGCTAGAGAGGCCTTTACACATTTTGAAGATTTCGGAAAGAAAAAAGAAACCTTGATTTGCTGGTTTTGTATAGTGAAACTTTTCAAGATGGATGGAATAGAAATCTGGTGTAAAAGACCACATAACGTTTATCTTAGCAAACGACTATGAAAATACAGTGGATGGCATAAACCAAAGCAATATTGTTGTTAAGGGAAAATTTATGGTCAAGTGGACAGACTCTGATTACAATTCACGAGCCAAGGTAGTCAAAACCCGGGAATGAGTAAAAGTTTGTATGAAAATAGTCCCGTGTTTCAATTCCACTTTGATTTATGCTACATTCTAGCGCTGCAGTACAATGTGGAATTAAGAAGGTTTCAATTTACGTCGTGAAATATTGTCTGTTCAAATTATAGCTGAGTGGGAGACTCAAGGCAGATTTTTCACTTGGCATAGTCTTTGGAGAGATGGAAATGATTACGAGTTTGCATGAGCATTGTAAAGAGAAAGATTTAAAAACATGTATGCGACATTGGAGGAATACAGAAAAAAACCAAAGTGAGAACGTATGGAAAGGCTGATGAGCCATTTAAGTACATTTCTGGAATGAAATGAAAATTGATTGAGAACGTGAATGCTGAATATGGTACAGCACATTAGAAACCGATGAATTTTGTGAGAGCTTGCCAGAGATTGTAAAAACGAAGTTGGAACTTGGACCCCTGCCAATTGTGAACACGTTTGTTTTGCGAAGTTTAGAGGGGCAAAATGTACACTGCTTGCCAAGGGATACTACTAAATGGAAACCATTCTAACCAGTTGAAGCAAACTGTGGGTAGTCGGATATAAATTCCTGGAGTCGGGTTCACGGAGATTTATTTGGCGATGGGTTATATGATGAGGATTTAGCATTTTCTAAAACATTGAACGCTTGAGAATGTGAGAATTGAAACGCCACTATGAAGAGAATGCAAGAAGGAAATATTACAAGATTACAACAGATGATGGTGGATTTGCCTGAAAAATTGGATGGAAAGGAGGAGGAAATACATAATATGTTTTACGATGTAAATTTTGAAATTTGGGGAAACTGTTAGAAGCATTCGGAGAAACTGGAATGAGGTTTGACAAGAGCTTGGATTGGATGAAGTTGTGGTGGAAGCTAAAGATACGTATAAGTATTTACTGTTCATAAATGACGCTCAGATGTTTCAAACTTAGATTGGGGCAGGTGTTTGAAGTGGAAAAGGTACCTGTACTTAGGAGTACCCGTTTTAAATACGTTGGAAGGAACGGGGCAAGATACGAATATGCACATTCTTGCTGAATGGCTTGAAAATAAAAACTGCCAGCTTTGTGTTTTGTTCAGAGAATCTGGTGCCACTGGCCCTGTAAAATGTGAGCTTTTAGAAACAAATGTAAAGGCAATTCAAAGCGTGCTAGAAATTCAAAACAGTCAGATTCCAGAATCTTGGAAGGAGGTTTGAATACACATTCGGTATTTCACACAAGCAATTGGCTCTGAGGAATCAGCAGCAGGTTACTTCAGAGATGGGTTTTCAAAAAATAAAGCATGTTCAGAAAATCTACGAGGATGAACCAGAACATAGCAAAATGGTGGAAAGGCTTTTGACACTTTAGGCTTTTAAAGCAGTTGGGAATTTGGATGGAAAATGGAACCCCCCCCACCATGGAGCACCCCTCACCCCCCAAAAAAATTCACCCCCAACAAAAAAGCACCCCCCACCTTCCAACAAAAATGCACACCCCAACAAAAGCACCCCCACCCCCCAAATCACCTGTTCAGTTTTAGCTGGGTTCTGATAAGGTTTATGGAACTGAATCGCGATTTATAGTTGGGTTTGGAAAATACCAAATGGGGGTGGGGGTGCTTTGGGGGGTGGGGGGTTCTTTTTCTAATGGGGGTAGGGGTGCGTAGAGGTGCACTTTAGTAACTCCCATATATTGAAAGAACGTCTTAAAAGCCATTTGTCTAAATGATGCTTTTGGTAGGCTAAACGGAACCAGAAATACCGCTTTTTTAAAGATTTTCTACTGAGCCATATAAAACATGGGTGGAAAAGATTTGGTGTGATGATATAAATTATTCTGCTGAGAAAGCAGAATTAGAAGTTTACGAAAAACAACGAGAATTATGGCTTTTATGAGATTTTTTAATATTTGAAATTCCTTGGCTTCACCACTACTGGGCTATGACTGAAGGTGATCTTCAATTGTCCCAAATATGGAAACAAGTGAGAACGTTATTGGCTCAAGAGAAATTGGTTCTTACGGAACGAGCCATACCAACAGTTGGGAAAAATCTGGTTTCTGAGAAAATGGAAATTTGGTATTTGATTGCCGGAAAAAATGAGGCTGAGCCTATAGTTATTGTGGATTTGAGTTGTATATTACCCGGCGTTAATAAATTGATAGAATTAGACTGTTGGAACATGATATCTTGATGTTCACAAGAAAATGGATGTAGCCCGGCTACTGTAACGGTGGATATGGTTGTCAAGAGCTCAAGATTCGGGGAAATCAGTTTGGATCTTGCGGGAGTTAATTTGCTCTTGCATCTATTCACCAAGAAAGTTATTTATTATGTTGTTGCGCAAGATGGAGAATGTAAGACTTTAGATGTCAATGTGGATGATTTTGGAAGAGCGGAAGGGGCCAGATTTTGGTGCTGAGGAGATCCGGTTATGCTCTTAAGCATTAGGAATAACATTTTGGAATTGATTAGAGGCTCGGCTGTGAGTTGTTAGGAAGGAATTAGTAGGAGATTGATTACGCCCACATTCTATTATGAGTCACTAGCGATGAAATTGCCTTTAAAAAATGACGACGTGAAACTGGAAGAAGTAACTTTTGTGGAAACTTATGGCCTGGAATCTGCTGTGGGTGATTCTATGGAAATAGAAGCTATTGCGAAAGCCTAGAATAGTAACAAGAGAAATATCTGGAATTCGGTATTAAGCAGTGTGAAAACTACCCTGGGGCAATAAGAGAAGTGTTCAAGTATTATCGAAGCAGTGTTGATCATGCATCGCAAACTCATTTACAAGCATTTGAATTCAGAAACCTTGAGTTAATATGTTAAGCTGGAGCTAACTTCGGATAAAATCCGTCCAGAAGCTAGTCCCTGGTGTAAAATACTAGAGAAACTGAGACTGGCTGGAGTTAGCAGTTTTGGTGTAACCGGAACGGAAGGTCATGTAATTATTCAAGAAGCGTGGGATATTACACTACCAAGGTTTGCTGTTGGCTTGGAGAGGCTTTTGCACATTTTGAAGATTTTGGGAAAGACAAAGAGCATTTTTTTTTCAGAATCTGTCAAAAATTTCTTCACCATCTCAAAAACTCTTCAAACTTTCAGGGCTGATCAGTTGCTACATAAAACTAGTAAATTTGAAGTATTAGTTCTAGAGGTTGCCAAAATTTGAAAAACATGCAAAAAATAGGAAATTTTTGAATCGTCTTAGCTGAACCGCCACAACTTTTTAGTGTGTGCACACGAAATAATGAAACTTGGTACGCTGATACACAACTAAATAAGCTATTATTAAACGGAGAATCAAGTTGTTTACTGCACTTTATAGAAAACTGCATGCCATTTTATTCAAAATTTCCGTCTTTGGCGCACATATATGTGACTCTCCAACCTATAACAAGCATTATTTTCCAAATATTTTACAATGGCCAACAACTCGTTAGTATGCTCTATTAACCGCCACAAACCGTTTGGAAAAATATTTAAACGTTTTCACAAAATCCGGGTTTGAGTGGAATTCTTACATGGAAATGCGCTACTTTATAATTGGAATTTTTTTTATTTTTGTTCATTGGAATCAATGAAACAGCACAACGTAGTACCTATAATCAAGCTCATGTTAAGCACTTTTGATTGATATCTCACTCTCATATCCAGACCCTCCAAATAAAAAGCTGCATCAATATAGTTAAACCCATACATATATTGAGTGGTGTTGCACAACATGTAAATTTCAAATTTATGTAACTTTTAATTAAAATGCCAAAACGCAAAAAATCTTTCGGTTTATTACATAACCTAAAATGTTTTATAATACAGGGTAAAATTCTAAAAAATCCAAACTTTTTCAAAAAAGTCCTTTAGAAATATACGTAGTTTTTTCATGGTTTTTGGAACTTAAACCCGGATTTTGTGAAAACGTTTAAATATTTTCCAAACGGTTTGTGGCGGCTAATAGAGCATACTAACGAGTTGTTGGCCATTGTAAAATATTTGGAAAATAATGCTTGTTATAGGTTGGAGAGTCACATATATGTGCGCCAAAGACGGAAATTTTGGATAAAATGGCATGCAGTTTTCTATGAAGTGCAGTAAACAACTTGATTCTCCGTTTAATAATAGCTTATTTAGTTGTGTATCAGCGTACAAAGTTTCATTATTTCGTGTGCACACACTAAAAAGTTGTGGCGGATCAGCTAAGACGATTCAAAAATTTCCTATTTTTTGCATTTTTTTCAAATTATGGCAACCTTCAGAACTAATACTTCAAATTTACTAGTTTTTTGTAGCAACTGATCAGCCCTGAAAGTTTGAAGAGTTTTTGAGATGGTGAAGAAATTTTTGACAGATTCTGAAAAAAAATGCTCAAAAGAAGCTTTGGAGGATGCTGTCGTTGAAACGCAAGATCAAACCAAAGAAGCGACCTCGGCTTGTATAATTGTCTTAGGTATCTAAAGGTGTTTTCAAGCCAACTTGTTAAACTGAATGAACTGAAATCCGTTTGCATTTTCAGTATTTCTTCATAACATATTAGACAGTTATCATTTTTACGGAAATGTAGTCCCCTCTAATGGGATTTACGGTAAACTATGCAGTAACCCAATACACTCTCTGTACATAACAAATACATGGTCTGGCCAAAAATGTACCTTCTCAAGTCACAGGTACGTTGTCTTTCGTTGCAACACATAATCCGAAGTCCAGCGTTGCATTGATCTTTCGTTTCAACATAATCTGGAGGATTTGCTGGTGTTGCATTGCAAAACTTTTCAAAAGTAGATAAAAGAAGATTTTTGTAACGTGGCTTATAGGAGTTATGTAGCAGTGCCGGATTAGGCCATCGAGCATTTATTTTCATTAGTGATAATGAAAACGCAGTTGATTGCATAAACCAAAGCAATAGTGCTGTTATGGGAAAGATTACGGAGCAAGCGGGAAAACTCCGGTTTTGGTTTTTACTGGTCAAGAGAGTCATTACCCGGAAATGAGGAAACGCTTGTACTTATGAGAGCTACCTTGTGTGAAAATAAAACATTAGTACCAAGTTAATACAAAAACGATGCTGTGTCAAATGAAAAAGTTGTATAAAGAACTTTCAAGAACACTTTATAGCCTAACGTCAATTTTTGTTTTGGAATATCGTCTTTTGAAATTATAGGAGAGTTGGGACTCACCCAGATTTTGCTCTTCTGGGACATAGTCTAGGCAAATTATGCGCTGTTGTGGCCTTAGGCATTTTGGGTTTTCAAGTTGCATTCATAATGCCAGCGGAAAAAAGCAGATTGGAAACAAGCCAAGAGGAAATGTGTTGGAAGTTGAAGACTTAATGAAGGAAGCCGGAATTTTATTAGAATTGCTGCGGTAAATAGCCCCGAGCAAACTGTGGTAACAGAACATACGCAGAAAATTAACTCAATGCTTAAAAGCAGTCTGCTTGAATGTTTCAAAGGAGATGGGTTTGAAAACGATAATTTTGGAAACGACTCTTGCATTCAAAGCAAGCACATGGAATAAATGATAGCAAGTCTGATGGGCCATATGAATACATTTCCGGATTGGAAGTGAAATTGATTGACAATGTGGATGCCGTATATTGGACAATGTACAGTCGGCAATCTGTGTAATCTTTAGATTCTTGCCAAATTTGGAAAGGAAAAATGGAGTATGGTTTTATTTTAAAGTTTGTCCCTAACCAGTTTTGAGCACTTTCTTTTTCCAATATTTCGAGGGGCAAATTGCACAGTGCTTGTCATGTCTAAAAAGGGCACTAACAAATGCCTATGGATTTTGACCAGTGATTATTATTATTATTATTTATTAAAGACCAATAAAAAAATTGCATCTTACACAAACATGTCACAATTTACAAAGTTAACATGAATGAAAATGATACAATGGGTTAAGAGATTTGACATTACTAGAAAATTACGTACAAAGTGATGGAAACATAGCAAAGAAACATGAATAACCGTTGGCATTAGAAAATGCGAGGATGGAAACCCGTTTGAGCTAAAACAGGAAAAGATTGCAAGTGGTTGTGGGTTTGCCTTAGAAACTGACTGGTATCAGAAAAAACATCATGTTTTCAGATGTAAAGTTTTGCATGTAAATTTGAATGAAACTGAAATGACCCTAGATGAAACGTGGATAGAGCAGAGTTCCATTCTAACTCTGGATAAGGGAATTACTAGTGCTTGTGTTACAAAGACATCGTGCAAAATAATAACAACAGAGATTTTTTAGTTCCTATATGCTATAGTACTAGAACGGGAACGATAACATATTTTGGGATTAACAGGAGCCCGTGTTGCAACGATACCTGATAATATAAGTACCCGACAAAATCTGGAATCATGGGGCAAAGCGAAATTTGGATTCTTATGCGGTTTTTAGGAAAGTGGATGTAGCTTGGCTATTGTTGCTGTGGAAACAGCTGTAAATAGTCTAAGATGCGGGAACACCAGTTTGGCACTAACGGAAGATGTGAGTTTGCTGTCGAATTAAGTAGAATTTTGGATTGTGTTATTACGGAAGATGGAAAGTGTAAGTTTTGATGCCAAAGCGGATGGGTTGGAAAAAGAGGATGGAACCGGGTTTTTATGCTGAACAGATTGAGGGATGCCCTTAAAGATAGAAATGACATTTGCAGCTTGATTGGAATGTCTGATGTGAGTCTTATGTTGTGTAAGTTGGAATTGGTAGAAGTTTGGGAACACTGACAATTTACTGGGATGGGAAGCACATGCGGTGAAAGAAGCCTTTGAAAGACGCGAGTGTGAAACAGGAGGTGGTTACTTTTGTGGAAACATACGGCACTGGAAAGGCTGTTGGCGATGTTATGGAAATAGCGGCCATTCTACAAGTTTATAAAAGTAACCGAAGAAAGGAACCGTTCAGTATAGGCAGCGTGAAAACTAACGTAGGCCATAATGAGACCGGTTCGGGGAATAACGGGAATTATTAAAGCTGTGTTAAACATGTACCATGAGGTTATTCCCAAGCATTTGGATTTTGAAACTTACATCATTTGAATTCATACATCTATCTGCAGCTAAATCCGGGTAAAATAGCGCTTGTAGCAATACTCTAGCCTTAAATACCGAAAAATTAACAGGAGATAGCAGTTTTTGCATTACGGGAACGGAGAGCCGGAGGGTTTTAAACACGTGGCTTATACAGATTTTATTGGGAGAACCGGATTTGGTTACCGAGTGTTTATTGTCGCTAGTAATAATGAAAATGCAGGGATTGCAAAACTCAATTCAATATTGTGGTTACGAGATAAGTTTTGGGGCAAAGCGGAAAACTATAATTACGGGTACACAAAGTGCTTAAAAATGTGCACCAGGTTAATGCAAAAAGATTCCTTGTAAAATGGAACAGGGTTCCAAAAAGTTGTCAAGAACGGTACATAGTCAAACTTCAATTGTCGTCCTGGAATATTGAAGCTTTGGCAAAGTTGGGGAATTTTGTTCTGACCGAGCGATGCCATGGCCTCATGCGTTTTAGGTTTTCTTGATGCGTTGAAACTGGTAGGTTGAACGAAGTGAATTAATTGGTAATTTGCCAAGAGGAAATGTGCTGGTACTAAAAGCTAGCAAGCAGGAAGTTGAGGATGTAATGAAAGGAGTCGAGATTTTATTGGATTTTGCAGCAATGAATAGCTCAGAGCAAACTGTGGGTGCTGGGGATATGGACAAAATTCAAGAAATGTTAAGAATTTGTAAATGAAAGACTGTGAATGATCTCCGTTTCTACTTCATTTAATGGCTGTAAAGGAAAGAATATGAATGGGATAATTTTGGAAGCTACGCATGCATTTCATATGGATCCTTTGTTGGCTCAATATATCGGAAAATAGATGAGAGGATAAAATTTGAGATGGAAATGGAGAATACCGGTATATTTCGGGGATGGAAGGAAATTGTTAATGCTGAGTATTTTGGGATACAAATAACAATTGGGGAGGGGTTAGAAGCTCGGCTGTGAGTCAAGAGCAAATACGTAGAAGCTTGGGAACGCCGACGATACACTGTGGAGCACCAGCTATGAAATTGGCTTTAAGAAATGATGGTGTAAATGTAAAACCAAAAGAGGAAACGTTTGTGGAAACGCATGAAAAGGAAATATTCAAAGCTGTGTGTAGCATGTTACAGCCAAACGTCAACTTTTGCGGTGGAATATTGTCTTCTGAAAGTATGGGAGAGTTGAGGACTCAAGATAGATTTTGGGCTGCGGCATTACATTACTTGGCTAATGTGGGCTGAGACGGATTTAAGAAATTTAGAGCGTTTATTGTAGCTAGTGGGTATAAAATTGCAGTGGATTGCGGATACCAAGACAATAATATTGTGAAGGGTAATAATATGGACCAAGTGGCAAAACTGCTTTTCATTCACGGGTCAAGGCAGTCAATATACGGGAACGAGTAGATATTTTTATGAGAGCAGTCCTTTATCTCAATTTCATTTTGGATTATGCGACAAGATTCTACACAAGTAGTGCAAGGTGGACTTCAGGAGGGTTTGATGGGGAAGCGATCGGAGCTTGAAAACTCTTTCAAGAACGCTTTATAGTCAAACGTTAATTTTGCTTTCGTGGAGTATTTCCTTTCGAAATTATGGCACGGTTATGGACTCATGACCGATTTTGCACTTTTGCGAGTTTTCCACTGCTGTGGTCTAAGACATTTTGGGTTTTCAGGATGCGTTAATGTTGGTAGCGGAAAGAAGAAGATTGATTCATAACTTGTCATGAAGAAATATGCTTGTTTTTAAGACAAGCAAGCAGGAAGTTGAAAAAATTATGAAAAAAGCTAAGGTTCTGTTGGAATTTGCAGCAAAATATTCTCCGGAACAAACTGTCGTGGCTGGAGAAATTGAAATGATTAAAAGTTCTCATCAGGGAATCAGTATCGTAAAGAGAACGATTTGAATACGAATAATTTGGAAGTGACTCATGGTAATCTATGTATGGGATGTTGAAGGAACACAGAAAAATAGCCAAAGTAATAATGCATGAAAAGCCTTACGGGTCATTTGCGTGCATTTCAGGAATGGAAGAAAAACTGGTTGAAAACGTGATTGCTGAATGTTGGACAAATCACACTAGGGACATGTTAAGTGATTAGTACCTTGCCAAACTTGAAAGAAAATGATGTGTCATATTTGGTTATGGGACCTCGACACGTTTTGAGTACTTTCGTTTTGCAAAAGCAGCCTTGGAGGATTTGCTGGTTTTGCACAGCGAAACTTTTCAAAAGAAGATGAATTAGGATTTTGCAAATACGGCGTACAAGTCTTACATTGGGGGAGCCGGATTTGATCACAGCGCTTAATGTTGCTAGCAGTTATGAAAATGCTTTGGTATGTTTAAAGCAGGACAATAGTGTTGTTAAGGGAGCAAATTATGGAGCAAACAAGAAAACTATGCTTTTTCTTTACGGGACAATATCCGGGAATGGGAATAAGTAAACGTTTGCAGGAAAGTCGTTTCATTTTTCAATTCCATTT
>CM056172.1:48046834-48065602 GCA_029691765.1 Entomobrya proxima
AGGATTCAGCTTCAATTGAATAATGAATATAAATGAAATTGCTTGGTGTACGTGTCATGTAGTCTCGGATACTCAAATGCATATGAATTTATAAGCAGTATACGTACGTATGTATGCACATCTATGCTTTACGTACATGATATAGTGCTACGCATTTGGGTGTAGGCACTTCATACACCCCAAAAGAATAAAATCCTTTCTGCATATCTCAGTAGTTAACAACGCAAACGGATTAAAAAATTCAATGGAACGGATTATTTTACATTTTTCTGTAGGTGCATTAAGGGTACTTTACTATAAAAAGGTGAATGTTTCTGTAGATTTGTTTTAAACACAGAATATAGGCAAAATATATTCAATAGTTTGTTTCTCGACAATCAATGTTCAAAATGCTAAAACGAGTGACAGGTGCATGCCTTTTCTCTCCTTTGTATCTTAAGCAGAAAGTCTTTGTTCACTAAAGAACGTTGTAAAAATGTTGTTTACAATTTTAGAGAATTCGAAATATTCTCGTACAAGCTGAAAAAGTATAATGTTTCTCAAACAAGTATTCACGCAGTTTTTGCTTCACGTCTTAGAGTTTTTTACGTACAACAACCCACCAGATTAGAATGGCTGCACAAATGATTAGTTTGCATTCTAACAAAAATATGAACCACAAAATAGGTAAATGATTCTTGAGTAAGCCATTTAGCTTAAAAGTCAAGTTGCACAGACTTCCATACCAAAGCTTTTCAGAGCCTTTAAAACGTTGACTTTGCTTAGATTGATCTAAGTTTCTATATGATTTTAAACACAGATTTGCGTTTCGTTTGGAACATAACTCTGTAAATAAATTTGATAAAAACATGCGGTTATCTGTATAAATCCAATAGTAATAGCTGTTAAAATGAAAGTCTGAGAGACTTGTGAATAAAACAATAGTTTTTTATTATAAATGTGTTGATAGTTTGGTTTAAAACAAATAAGAGATTTACAAGCTGCATTAATACTTAATTTGTAAAATAACGTGTACGAAAGTAAATTTCGGGGCAGAATTCGGTATGCTAAATTGGCTAACGGTTAGAGATGAAATTGTCCAGCTTACATGTTTCCTAGACATCTTTATTTATAATACTAAGAGTGAAAGCAAAAACTCTTGCGGTTGTCAATTTATGCACTGAATTTAATTTTTAACTTTCACTGAATATTTTTATCAAGATGACAGAGATAATTAATTTATTAAATGAACTCCAAAACCTGATTGCTAAAGTTTGAGAGTTTGATTGAGCTAAATATGCTGCAGATCTCTGAACTGACCACGATGGTCAAGTAAACAGATAAAAGCAAACCACGTTGGTATAGTAGTTAAAAACTATGTGGCATTTTGGATATGTTCTCATTTTCTTAGTGTGGAATGACAACATTATGGATTAAAAGGCGACCGCTTACTCTCTTTGACTTTTGGATTACGTAAACATATTTAATAAGCGTGGTTATGTGTCTACCAAACGCTGTCTTGGCTCTTGGCTTTCTGATTCATATTTTTTTTATCCGCATTTCTAGATAGCCTGTGTTATTCAACTAACTGCTCATGCTTATAAATCTATGTAATAGTACGTTTTACCACAGCAACTCTATGAAGAAAAAAAGGAAATATTATGTTTTCCCGCGTTTGAGGATGCTTCTGCATAACGTATTAATGCGTTTTTCGAAATCAAAGTGTTATTCTATGTTTCTATATATTCAAACATTCCGAACTTTTTTAAAATTGGAAAATTTGTGGAGGCGCTTTTGCATATCAAGGTTAGTGAAACATGGCCGAACTGAAATTGTTAGCGTTTTTACATTTCTTGTTGCTGCTCACCGTGAGCAAATCACTAATCTCAGCTAAATCAAGCACTAACTGCACAACTAAAAATCAAACCACCGACTGGATTGTTAATTGCGTTACCGAAATTGCCAAAATGGAACGATATGAAGCAGCACGCTATGAATTAAAAAAGGATCCCAACTACGACTTGTTGATGGACAAAATTCTTCGGAAAATTTACAATGGAGGCGAAAATAACACACAAACGTGTTTATTCTTATTTGATCATATATTCTGCACTGCATACGAAGTAGGACGTTCCGAAGTGGTTCAAGAAATGGAAAAACACAACCATTTGCTAAAACCTCAAGTTGTAGTCGCTGTATGGTGTATATCCGTCTTGGCTGTAAAGATTCAAAAATTGTGAAACAGATTAGCAGTAAATTAGAACTATCTGTTGACAACATATTATCTGAATGGACAGCCGATGTAAGAAATGGTACATTCGGCCATATTTACGCATTTGGTAAATCTAGCTCTAAGCACAGGCAGTTTGAGTCACTGAGTGACCACATGTCAAAATTGGTAAAATGTTGTTTGGATGGAAACATGCTGAACTTTCAAGCAACATTTAAGTTTATTCAGGAAACTAAGTACTTAGGATTTTGGTATCGTAGCGCACTGACCATTGCACAAGAGCTAGATGAGTGGTCCATCGATCGCAGTGAAGAAATGATGCAACTTGCTCATTGGTTTAGCGACATATTGATCCGAAACGCTGAATTAGTTTCTTCAGACGCCTGGAAAGATAAATTCACCAAAGCTAAGCTTGCATTTCCGTTTGATATGCAAAACCTGTTCTGGCACAAAAACTGCACAATTAACAATCTATTCTGGAGAGAAGAACTTTATGTAGATATAAAGACAAACTCTGCATTAACCTTGGGGTCTGATGACCCAGTCAGGGGAAGTTATTGGACACTAGAACACGTACTTAAAGAAAGTGTGGTGTATTTCCGTTTTAAATACCAAAACCCTCAAAACATTACAATGTATCTTTGTCAACCAACCAACACAACTAGTGTTATTTTATGCGATGGCTTGAACCCAGAGAATTGGCTTGAATGGATTTTGAAACCTGTAATGTATCATAATTGCAAGCCTGCCTATTTGATAACAAGAACACTTTCCGGGGGATACCTGCAAGCAACAAAGGAAGTAAATCTTGACTTAAGTCAAAGAAGCATTCAACGATCACATTTGGAGAAATCTAGCTACTGGAAATTTAGCTGCTTTTAGCTTGATTGCTGTCCTACTTAAATTTAAGTAGAATCTTCTTTAAATGATTTCGTTTTCAAATGTAATATTTGAGTTAGTGCAGATATCAACTCAAGTGATGAATTCTATTCATAATTCCTATTAGTAAATATATTTTACAAATCCGATGGACAAAAAACAATACGTATTCCTGTTTGTTAGATGGTCTTGACGATATTGATCGTCTTATTCAATTGTTTTTTTTTCAATGCAAACTATATTAGCTGATATATTAGTCGGTTGTTTTCCACTTCATACACCTATCATAAAGAACAAAGTAATAAAATATAAATTTGATCATTTGCATGTTTGTTTTTTCACTACATTTTAATTCGGCAAGCAATAACAGAATGCCTATTGCACATAACATTCTTAACAAAGTGTAACTAAAACTCATACGTTTTTACATTACATGTTAACATTTTCTTAACCTACCACTTGATAATATTTGTATATTATTTTCCAGAAGTCTTAACCGTATCTGAGCTGAATGCTCTGTTAGCAAAAGCAAGCAAGTAACAAACCCGTTTTTATATAAATGCTTGATCATGGATTACTGTGTCATTATGCAATGCAAGTATCTACCAACAATAAAGGATGTTTATGTAATTATTTTGTATATTTATTTTTCACAAAATTTAGCTTGTGTAAGGTGTTATTCCCAAAAACCAAAGGATTAGATTTTGTCAACTTTTAAAATTTTAATATATTAAAACTATGAATCTATGGATAAACAAGAATTTTATCACGTTTACAGAAACCAATTTATAATGTTGTTATAAAAACCATTACAGCTTTGATTATGCAAACTTATTGCATTGAATGCATTTATTTTAGTAACAACATGTTTGACTCGTTTTATTTGCTATACTCAATAATAGTCTTAGAGATAGAATAGAATTATATTTGCTATTAACTATTTTACAAGTACACGAATAGTAAGCTGTATTTGTTTTTAATTGCATCTAAACTGCCAGTAGCTAGATCTCTCTAAATCTGATCCATGAATGGTTCTTTGATTTGTTCCAGCATTCACTTCCTTTGTTGCCTGTAAGTAGCCCCCGGAAAGACTTCTCCAAATCAAAAAGGCAGGTTTACAATTTGGCGACATGACTGGTGTAAGTTTCCATTTATGCCAGTTCTCCCGATTTCGTCCACTGCACAAGGTGACATTGGTTGAGTACGTTGGCTAACAAAGATACAAAGATTTTGCGAATTTGGATGCTTGAATTGAAAAACTAACTTATTATTTATTAACGTATGCTCCATAATCCATTGGTTTTCAGTTGGATCATTAGAATTCAATGTGAATGCAGAGTCATGTTGTATATCTGCAGAAAGTTCTTCTTTGCAGAAAAGATTTTGAACTGTGCAGTTTTTGTTCCAGAATAGGTTTTGCATGTCAAATGGAAACGCTTGCTTGGCTTTGGTTAATTTATTCTTCCATTCATCCAACGAAACTAATTTAGCATGGGCAACCAGCATCATTTCTTCACTATGATCGCTGGACAATTTATCTAGCTTTTGTGCAATGGCCAGTGCGTTTTTCCAGTCGAAATCTAAATTACCACTTGCTTGAATAAACTTAAATGTTGCTTGAAAGTTCTGAATATTTCCGTCCATAGAACGTTTCACCAGTTTCGAAATGTGCATACTCAGTGCCTCAAACTGTCTGTGATTATAGCTGGATTTGCCAAATGCGTAAATATGGTCAAACGTACCGTTACGGATATCAGTGGCCCACACTGAGATAACATAGTCAACAAATGGTTCCAATTTATTAGTAATTTGTTTGATAATTTTAGAGTCTTTACAGCCAGTAACGGACAAATATCTTGCAACGACTAAAACTTGGGGTTTCAGCAAATGGTTGCGTACTTCCATTTCTTGTACTAATGCGGAAAGTCCTGTTTCATATGAAGGGCATGAAATATGATCAAAGAGAAAAAGGCAACTTTGGGCATTATTTACGTTTCCACTGTAAATTTTCAGAATAATTTGGCCCATCAATAAGAAGTACTTTGGATACTTTGTTAATTCTTTGAGCGCGTTTTCATATCGTCTCTTCTGAATAGTTGAAATGGTAAAGTTTACAATTTTTCAGTTGTGCGATCGGTAGTTGGTTCCCATGAGTTTGCTGAGGTAAAGAAGTTAGTAGTAAAACACAATAGTAAGGGTATTAAAACTGCCAACAGGTTCAGCTTGCCCATATTTGCAGTTTTTATGGCAAGGCACTCCGTGCTATCAATCACCAAATTTTTAAATTAAAAACTTACTTCTGTTGAAAAACTGTTTATTTAAAGAACAAAAGAGTTTAAAGCAACAACTAAAACAACAGGAGCTACACAAAATGCTGACTTGTGTGTTCCACGGTACTGATTTGAATACTTGTCTCGGAGCAATTGCTTATTTCATAAAGCATTTCCCTGATAGTGGTCACTTACTTTGTACTCTTGAATATACCACAGTAACGTTTTTGGTGATGAGCTTAATCGATTGGACTGAGTTGTTAGCTTGCTGCTTCAGCATTAGAGCTAGTGTAGATTGAGTTGTCTGTGTCTGTGAGTCTGTAGGCTTTATCAAGCTATTTATATATTCTTATTATCATATTGACTTTAGCAGCGAGCATCTTGTAAAATCTTCTATATTATAAATGTTTAAAACTATTTTGTTAGTGCAATGTCATTTTTAAAATAACGTAGGTATTAAACATATACACAGATTTACGTGTAAAATGTTTATGTAATGTGAAACCCAACAAAAAGTTTCGCCTTGAATGTACCTGTTGGTTTAGGAACTGATGCTAAGCAAATGAAAAGATGAATTAATACTTGACTGGGTAGCTGTCACTCTTAGTGACATATGACTGGAAATCAGTTGAGTACCAAGACAAGGTGGGTCTCTGTCCAGAATTTCAATTCACTGAAAACAAAAGTTTTATAAGAAAGCTAGTGAAAACATTTTCGGAGGTTATGCCGCATGCACAATACAAAGAATCAGATGGTTACGTAAGTTCAGAAAAAAATCAAGCAAAAAATATGTAATGCATGCATAACCCAGCGTCAGGCATAAAAAATTCACGCAAGAACGTTATAACATTTTAAGAACCTATTACAAGGTTGTTGTTAGGCAAGCCACCAAGATTCACTGACAAACATATTGAAATTACTTGGTAGCAGTTGTGATATAGGCACGTAGTAAATAGGTTTTACTTTGTTTTTATTGTTTCGTCCATCGAT
Organism: Entomobrya proxima; assembly: GCA_029691765.1. NCBI lineage: Eukaryota > Metazoa > Arthropoda > Collembola > Entomobryomorpha > Entomobryidae > Entomobrya > Entomobrya proxima. The sequence goes on from CM056172.1 coordinate 48,053,183, forward strand.
TTAGAGTTCTGTGGTCGAAACCTTGTCGCGTTACAAAAAACATCTTCCTGACTACAATTCTTGTTCAAATCAAATTTTAAACACTGATATGCCATTGTAAGATGGGTACAATTTGGTTAATGCGTGTACTGTATAAGTCGAATTATAATTCAAATTAGAGCTGGTCAAATGAAAGCATATAAATAATATACTGAAACTTTCATTTATAGGTTCCAGGTTGCCATAATGCCTACTGACTGGTATGAATTTGTTGATTGCTTCATTTTTTATGTAATTAAAAGTTCATGCTTTTTGCGTGATTTGTACAGCAGTTTGAATGTAAAGTTAGAGAAGAAAATCAATTAGAATAAAAAATACATACATTATATACATTTTTATATGATAGACTGTGTTTGACTTGCACTGGCCTGAGTTTGGCATAAATTGCAAAATCCATCTATCTATCTATCTATCTATCACTATTGCGTTCCTTTAAAATAAAAGCTTGTGGCATTAAAGTTTTCAGGAGAAACTATTCCATTGGGGATGCTCTTGTTATTTGCTAAAAAAGTAGCCATTAGCACTCGTTTACCTATTTTTAAGACTGGTATTCTTGTAGCTTCTGAAGCAGATTGCTTACTATGCGTGGTAAAGATTATATTACTTATGCAAATGACGCATCAGGCGTTTCAGTATAATATCCAGGAAATTGCAATTAGTTCAAAGCTTGTTTTAATGTTTTTATTTCTGAGTTATACGAATAATATCTTACTCGTTGCGATTTTAAATTTATTGCGTAGACAACATACAGCCAGTTTGCTTTTGCAATTTCTATAAACAACAAGTGTGCGTTTTGTGTATGTAAATACCTGTAAATAGGTAATTCAAAATGCGGTCTGTTCTACTAATGGCAATTTTGATTGTGCTTTTTGGAAACTGTATTTTATACAGTTTGGTGCCAACATCACCTACAACTGTGGGATCGGAAACATCACAAAATCCGCTAATGCGGACATGGCCTTATCAAAACACGATGGATTCCAGCAACAAGATAGTAAGATTAGAAACTCTATTGCAATTTATAGAAATATTATATTACTTATCTCTCTGTTTTGATTTACAGATAATCCGAACTAAAAGAATTTAGAGACAGGAATCAATGAACAATGAAAGGGAAAAAGTGATACCTTAGAAATTTGCTAAATGCTAACAGTGACAAAGTAACTAAAGGGTTAAAAACGATAAATGCGTTTCCATATTAGAATTTATTTTAAATGTGTATTTTGCATCTACTTCTTTAGAAATAAACGTTTTGACATAATTATTAAAAAACACGACTTCAATTTCTTTTCAGTACATTATCAACCAATTACACAAAAAAGCACGTTAAAAAACCAATATACATATACAATTGTATTATGGGCGATCAAACAAAGCAAATACTTGTCTTAGCAGCCAGATAAAGCTGAGATAGAGCTGATAAATATTTCTCGTTTTGCTTTACATGTTTTTGTTTCAATTATATTCAGTACATAGAATAGAATTTACAAGGAAAAATGATAATTTTTACGTCAGCTGTTTGCATTTTCTGCACTTTGTTTGAGGAACAAACAAAGTTATAAATGTAATGCTAATTTATGTCGCATTAATCTGGTTTAAGCTTATGACGTGCCTATGCTTAGTTTAAATTAAAATGAACGTAGGTATTATTATTTGTGAAAATGCTGTAGCTCTATGGCCTTTAAATGGTGCAAAAAGGAGTACTTTAGAAACGGTACTTTTTAGGAAATATCCGGTTATTGGATTGACTTGAATATCAATAGGGATTGTCGCAAGAGGTGTAGCTATCGATAACTGAAGACAGAAATGGAATAAGTCAAACGATTGAGGAGTTACCGTGCTTACGGACGGACGGACGGACGCACGGAGGAACATCCAGGCACATCAGGACGATAGGAGTAAATGTTCACTAACGTGAACCTTAATAAAACAACATCGGAAGCTATTACCAGAATGGCATGTAGGTATATTTCCTTATTAAGGTAAACTTTAATTGACCGGACTTGAGAATTTCTACAAAATCACTTAATTAGCAATCGTAAATTTTGATTTTTTTATATAGCAAAATGTATTGGTACATAATCTTTTATAGCATCTTCAATTTTAATAAAATTCTATCTTCAAAATCATAGATAAATCACACGCAAGTGAATTAGATTTGTGCTTCTAATTATAAGAACACTATACTATGTAGAGGCACACAAAACAAATAAGTCATATACAAACTTCAGATTGACAATTTCCTTTTCACGATAATTGGCATTGTCACAAAAGATATGATGCTAAGTGGTCACTAAATGATGCATGGGCTAATATATTTTTACTATATATTACATTCCGAAATATGGTTTGATCAGAAATAATTGTAAATATGGAAATGCAACTTTTGTCATCATTCAAAACCTCAATTCCTTTTCATTGCAACGACTATACAAGTTTACATAACAGCATTAAAGCCTTAATTTAATTCAAGTGCAATTCAATAAGTCCGAAATATGGTTTGTAGATTGCGGATAGATACAAAAGAACTCACGATATTTTACTAGGTAGGAAAAGTCAAAGTAATAAATATCGCATTTTCAGGCTGTAAAGTCAAGTCTGATATAAAAGTCGACTTGCCTTGATTTTTTAAATTCACAGTATTAATCCAGTTAGTAGTGAGAACATCATTATTCCTGAAAAATGGCCAAATGTATTGCATACTTTGCACTGGCTGCTATTAGCTTTGAAGCTATTACAGGCAGCATACTTCCAAATCAGCAAGTTTTTCAAACCGGACACGAAAAAATGGACGAATTGTTCGACGTAAGCTGGAACGTTGACCAAGATCAGAAAATAATTAACTTTAACGTCACTGCTACAACTTAAGGAAGGATAGGATTGGGCATTAGTCCTACAGGCAATATGACTGGCGCGGATTTATTTATTGGTGGCGTATTTGAAAATGGCAGTTTTTACGGTTTGGTATGCAAAAAGCACAATTTGCTGAAATTGTTTTAAAAACTTGTAAAAGGAATTATTATTTTTGTTAAGGATTACCACGGCATTCGCAACACAAGGCCAGTTGAAGATGCATCAGTTGATTGGATTATTGATCCAGGAAGCGAAAACGGCACTCACACAAAAATCTCATTTCATCGAAATTTGAGCACAGGTGACCAAGCTGAGGACATTGAGATAATGGTACATGAAAATTATAAGTTTTTCCACGAAATAAACAAGCATTTTATTGCGTATTATTACAAATTTAACATAGAACGGTACACTGATAATCATCTGGGCTATTGGAGCTGGAGATAATGACTTGGGTTATCACGGAGGTGCCCGAGGTGCAAAAAATATTAAATTGTTAAATCCTGGTAGCACTGTTCCAACAATAAATACTACACCGCAGAATGGTGAATCGACTGCTACAAACAACGACTCTACGGCAAATGATGGTTCCAGTACAGTTGGAAATACTGAGTCTACAAGCGAGAGTAGTGGGTACGCTGTAAAACTTACTAAAGTTTTGGTTTGCATTAGTTTTGTAATTTTTTCTTGATGTAAATTAGTATATCAGCTTCGACCTTGAATCCAAAATGAAAAATAAAGATTTTCAGAAACTCTATCAAATGTGGCTTTACTTGAATTGGCATCATTCAGTTTTGCTTTTTGATTAATTTTTAAAATTACACGTATCAATTTGCTAGGTTATATATTTCGACGATTTGCACGCGCTTGTCATATCATTTATTGAACTCTGTTGCTTATCAGCAAAATTTTATCACACAATGTTTATTGTTGTGTAATAAAAGCTCTTTTGTATAACTTACAAAGCTTGCTTCAAGCAATAAAAAGTTATGATGCAATCAATTACACCTTTTTCATGATTGCTGGGCTTCTTCAAAAATTGCTTGGCGGATTTTCAGGAAACTATATAATAATATGCTGATAATATGATGCCATATAAAGCTCTTTCGTCGTCAGAAAATTTAAAGAAGTTAATTATTTCAAGTGGCCATTACGTTAAGGTACTTTAAAACAAATCCAGTTCTCACCCTAAAACATAAATTGTATACCATTTTTGGATTCTTGTACTCATACCAATTACGCATGGATAAATAATTTATAATTGTCTATCACGTGACAAAATCCGAGAAATTTATAAGGTATAGAAATCCTCTTGCTAACATGTTTTCTTGACAAATCATTGTGCATGTCAAATATTTATGATTTAATAGGAATACGACATATCAAATTGATACGAAATACTTTATACATCATGCAACTATAACAGAGGAGTTGATTTTTTACCTAAAAATAGCTATGTAGTCCGTTTGCATGTATACTAATTGCAATGTTTGTACATATTTAAAATACCAGCATACCAAGCCTAGAGAACATCCAAATTGGAAATAAAACACCAAGCAAATAGTATGCTACACAGTGAAGTGTAAAATAGGAACAACGTTTGTACTTCTAGCAGCCAAAACAACAGTTATTTTTATGACACTATCAGGAAACATAAAAACGGCATATAATTTGGATGCATTTACTTGTTAGTATGTCAATGCAGCGGAACGATTTCAAACAAACCATGTATGCCGACAAGCGCTGCATTATATACCATGATTTCGGTTTGCGTGAATATTACGTAAAATGAGTTTTTAATGACTAATGCAATAAATAACAATTTTGCATTGGTCTCATGTAATGATAACTATTTGCACTCGTGAATAGACTAAATATCAGATACAGAACCAGTGCGCTGCTTACTTTATAAAGGTAAAGTTTCGGTTATTGACATTGCCATTTGATAATGTTGTACTTTAACTTTGTCAATATTTAATAAACTGATTGATTGATTGGTCTACGGGGCACCCAGAAAAACAGGGTCCATTGTTAAAATCTTTATTGATAAATAAGCTTATTTACAACTTTTATCAATCGGACACCTGGACAAGTTTTATTGATAAATGAGTCATTTGTCATTTTTGCTGGCCCATTTAGTGGTTGCGATTCGTGACAAACAAAGTTTTCACTTTGCGAAGATACAAGATGCCAACGTAATTGAAATAACATGCTTTTTTGATTGAAATATTGCTTACGTAATACTCATAGGCAATTGCAACTTTAAAAAGATGAGTAATTTAGTAGCGACTCTACACGTAGAAAAATGACTGGTATAAAAGCCAGATACCAATGCTTTCTCCTGTTTACATTATTGTCAAGGTTTAAAGTAAGAGCATTGCGGTTTCTTCAAAATGGCAAAACTTTTAGTCCTTTTCGCATTAGCTGCTATTAGCCTGAAGGCAATTTCAGCCAGTGCAATTACAACTAAGCACACAATAAATTCTGGAACAAACGGAAGATTGTCAGGTTCCGAGAAATTAGACGATCTTTACGAAGTTAGCTGGGCAATTAACGAACAAGAGAAAATTATTAGTTTTGAAGTCAAAGCGGAAACAAAAGGATGGGTAGGACTGGGGATTAGCCCAAATGGTGGTATGCTTGGTGCAGATCTTTTTATTGGTGGAGTATATGAAAACGGAACAACATACGGTTCAGTAAGATTTCCTAACACAGAAGTATCTTTAAAATTTCTTTTAAACACAGAAAATATGAACTAATCTAAAATATTTTAGGACTATCATGGCATTGGCAACACAAAACCAGTGGTGGAGGATACCTCTGTTGATTGGACACTTGACGAAGCTCACGAGGACGATACTCACACATACATTACATTTCACCGAAAGCTAGACACTTGTGATTTAGAGAATGACATACAGATAACGGTATTCACAGCATTGCAATTATTTTTTATACATTTTTCATAAGCAATTCATTGCCATATATTTATATTTTAATGGTTTTTAATGCATGCAGGACGAAACAATGAGAATTATCTGGGCTATTGGAGTCTTAGATACTGACATTGGTTATCACGGAGCAGCACGAGGTGTAAAAAGTGTCAACTTTTATCTAGGCAACGAGGACGACTTTCCAGTGGATGACTTTGAACCCACTGATATCACGGTGGAAACCGAGATGCCAGCAGAACATACCACTTATTGGTGTACTATTCACGAGCTTCCAGAATTGACGCAAAAACGTCACGTTGTTGCCGTAAGATTAATATACTTCTTTATAAATCTATGTTGATACATTTGACACCTGAAATTAATTGATGAATTTTTTGCTATAGTTTGAAGCCATCCTTGACAACCCCGACGCTTTAGAACACACCCATCACTTTCTTTTCCATCGTTGCATAGCTCCAGAGGGTCATGATCCTGAAACCTTTTTCAAACCTTGGACCACTCACGCGGGCGAACATTGCTATGGCAAAAAGGAAAATGAAGAGTTTCCATTTGATCAATACTGCAGTGGCAACCTGATTTACACTTGGAGCAAAGGTGGCAAACGCATGGTTTTCCCAGGCGATATTGGCTACCCAATTCCTGAAAATGTGGGCGTTAAGGAATATTACGCATTAGAGGTACACTACGACAATCCACAAAATCAAGCGGGTAAAAAATTCAAAACCGGAGGAAGGATTTATCATACTGATAAGCTTAGAGATATTGAAGCGGGCGTTATGGTGGTTCAGCACAACACTCGAGTTCAGCTTACCGTTCCACCCAAAAGTGAAGATTTTGTTGTGGCGGGTCACTGCAGTGGAGAATGTACTCAAAATTTGCTGCCTGAAACGGGCATCACAGCTTTTAACGTTATGTTGCATGCGCATTTAACCGGAAAGAAAATCAAGTTGAGGCATTTCAGAGGCGAGGAGGAGCTCGAGTGGGTGGCTAAGGATGACTTTTACGACTTTGATTTCCAACAGAGTAAACAGTTGAATAAACCAAAGAAGATTGAAAGAGGAGATCAACTTACAATAGAATGCAATTATAATACAATGGGTGTTAAGGATGATATGGCGGTTATTGGAGGATTGAGCTCGCATGAGGAAATGTGTCAAGCTTGGGTTTTCTACTGGCCTAGACTGGATATTAAAACTTGTGGAAGCTACCAGGATTTGGATAAGCATTTTGAACTTTTGGGATTTACTGAAGTTAAAAAGTAAGCTAAGCTTATAAAAGGTTTGAGCTTAACAAATTTTACAAGTATTTCTGTGTTTAAATTGGTTCAGAGTGGAAGCTAGCTACCCCGGTGGCATTGAAGAATATGAAGTTGTAAAACCTGACCACTTAGCTGGACCCTATTTGGAAAGTGTTAGCAAAAAGGTTGACTGGACAACGGAAATCAGAGCAAAGTACCAACAAGAAAAACGATTTGGTGAACAAGTAGCAGTTTGCAGTGGCGGATTGAAAAAACAAATTAAATTGGCTTTGCCGGTGAAGTATCCTGAGAATCTGAAAGAATATGTGCCTCCAACGGAATGTCCTGATGCAACTGATCCACCAAGTGAAACCACAATGCAAGGTGAGGAGACAAGTACAGCTGAGAATGGTAACTCTACTCCAAGTGACGGCACTACATCAAATGAGGAAACCACGTTAAATACTGGCTCCACTCATAATAGCGGTTCTACTCAAGATGGGCTTCAACCCAAGATGGTGGTGTAACTAGCCCTGAAAGCACCGAGTCGACAACAGAGAGTAGCGGAGATGCTGATAAAATTACCTGTTTTACTTTTCTTTAGCGTTTTAAGCCTTTTTATGCTGTAAAATAATGCATAAGAATTTATACAAAATTTTAGAATGGCCTTAAACACATATTTTAATTCATAAATGCATTTTCTAAACCTAACTACATAGATCATTTAATTATAAAGAATTAATTACTTGAAATAGAATATATTGCATTAAAGTTTAAGTTAAAAGCCAAGAATTATACTGATATCAATTTAGTGATCCAGTCTCATTTGTCATGGCACTGCAATACTTGATCAATTCGAGATAATAAATAAGCCGATATTTCACCAGTAATACGGTTTATTGTAAATTCAACAACAATAAGATTTGCAACCACACCTGCGGGATTAAATTTCTTATCAGCAAACAGAAGCAAACGTTTTATTCAAGAGTGAAGTCTGCGCTTGATAAGTTATGTAAGTTGTTCTTGTAAATGTTCACACGACCTAATACATAAAGGAAAAACTTTTAAGATCATGGAAACTAAGACGACAAAATATAATTTGAAGAGAAGTTTGATCTATAACAGATCTAATTTCAAAAGAAATTGAGCAAAACATCTGTAGTATATGCAAATGCCTGCGTCATTCATTATCGATGCAAGAAGCTACCTGAAGCTGCTGAAGCCACCACTTTTCAATGTGAGACGAACTACAATACTTGGTATCGGTTGTTGAAAATGCACATACTTATTATCCCTAATAGCTATCACCTGTCGTTCTTTTTTTGACAAGGTAGGAAAAACTGAAACTATAATAGTATTGTTTTGGTTTAGAAAATGAAATTCATTATTTGTAAACAAGTTGAAAACGTTGGAATATTTAATCCTTGAAAATACTATTTTAATAAAGGGGATGAATGCATGACATTGAAGTTTGATTTTTGTGTAAAAAATAAATGTTACCAAACCATTGTACATAGAAAGCTAACCTTATACGGTTTGTGCAACATTATAAACTTACTGCTTTTATAGAATTCTTATTATTAACAACATATTTGACAGGTTTTATCTGCCTTATTTAAAAAAGTTTTGAGTATACAAATGTTTACATTAGTTAACAGTAATTTTACAAGCAATTATATTTACACACAGCTAAACTGCCAGTGGCCAGATCTATCTAAATCTGATCCATGAATGGTGCTTTGATTTGTTCCAGCATTCACTTCCTTTGTTGCTTGTAAGTAGCCCCCGGAAAGACTTCTCCAAATCAAAAAGGCAGGTTTACAATTTGGCGACATGACTGGTGTAAGTTTCCATTTATGCCAGTTCCCCCGATTTCGTCCACTGCACAAGGTGACATTGGTTGAGTACGTTGGCTAACAAAGATACATTCTAGGATTTTGCGAATTTGGATGCTTGAATTGAAAAACTAACTTATTATTTATTAACGTATGCTCCATAATCCATTGGTTTTCAGTTGGATCATTAGAATTCAATGTGAATGCAGAGTCATGTTGTATATCTGCAGAAAGTTCTTCTTTGCAGAAAAGATTTTGAACTGTGCAGTTTTTGTTCCAGAATAGGTTTTGCATGTCAAATGGAAACGCTTGCTTGGCTTTGGTTAATTTATTCTTCCATTCATCCAACGAAACTAATTTAGCATGGGCAACCAGCATCATTTCTTCACTATGATCGCTGGACAATTCATCTAGCTCTTGTGCAATGGCCATTGCGTTTTTCAAGTCGAAATCTAAATTACCACTTGCTTGAATAAACTTAAATGTTGCTTGAAAGTTCTGAATATTTCCGTCCATAGAACGTTTCACCAGTTTTGAAATGTGCATACTCAGTGCCTCAAACTGTCTGTGACTATAGCCGGATTTACCAAATGCGTAAATATGGTCAAACGTACCCTTACAGATATCGGTGGCCCACACTGAGATAATATAGTCAACAAATGGTTGCAATTTACTAGTAATCTGTTTGATAATTTTAGAGTCTTTACAGCCAGTAACGGACAAATATCTTGCAACGACTAAAACTTGGGGTTTCAGCAAATGGTTGCGTGCTTCCATTTCTTGTACTAATGCGGAAAGTCCTGTTTCATATGAAGGGCATGAAATATGATCAAAGAGGAAAAAGCAAGTTTTGACGTTATTTACGTTTCCACTGTAAAGTTTCCGGACAACTTGGTCCATTAATAAGTGGTAGTTTAAATACTTTGTTAATTCTTTGAGTGCGTTTTCATATCGTCTCTTTTGAATAGTTACAATGGTGAAATTTACAAGCCAATTTTCAGTTGTGCAGTCGGTAGTTGGTTCCCATGAGTTTGCTGAGGTAAAAGGATTAGAACACAGTAGCAACGATATTAAAACTGCCAACAAGTTCAACTTGCCCATAATTGCAGGTTTTTCGCCAAGGTGGAAAACAGTTTCAAGCAAAAACAAAAACAACCGATTTTGGAACTACACCAAAGCGCTGACTTGTGTATCACCGCAGTCAGTTGAATACTTTTCTCTCTCTGCGCAATTCATTTTTTCGTAAAGCATTTTGCTTGGAGTGGTCGCCTACTACGTACTCTCGAATATACCACAGTAACGTTTTTGGAGATGAGCCAACTGGATAACGGATTGGATTTAGTTGTTAGCTCGCTTTTTCAGCATGAGTGCTAGTGCAGAAAGAGTTGTCTGTGCCCGTGTGTCTGTAAGCGTTATTAACTACCGGAAGCATAGCTGAGGTAGTCAATGCGATCAGTTTGTTTGTCTGTCTGTCTGTCTGTGTGTGCGCACAAAATCTCAGCAACTACAATGCAGATTGGGCTCAAATTTAGCAAAATGATAGCCTATGATAATAGCGTTTCATACACATATTTTCAGGCTTCTAGCTCAATATTTCAAAAAGTTGGAAAAATAGGGGGAAATTATGGCATTACATGCTGAGGTATATATTGCGATCAGTTTGTCTGTCTGTCTCTCTGTCTGTCTGTCTGTTTGTGCGCACAAAATCTCAGCAACTACAAGGCAGATTGGGCTCAAATTTAGCAATACGATAGCATTTGTCAATTCAATCTTATATACATAATTTGAGGCTTCAAGATTAACATATCAAAAATTTGCAAACATGTGCAGTCGAGTTACGTCTTGGGCATTTATTAAACATTTTCTGGGCATTTTGAAACGATTTCAGAGCATTTGTGAAACGAGTTTTGGCATTTTTGAAATGTTTATTGGCATTTCGAAACGTTGCTTGGGCATTTTTAAACGTTGTTTGGGCATTTTGAAACGTTTTCCGGGCGTTGTTGAAACGTGTCTGGGCGTTTTGAAACGCTTTTTTGGCGTTATGAAATGTTTTCTAGCAGTAGTGCTACTATAACAGGTTATCTGGTCAAGGACATGACGGAGACAGGACAGGACGTGGACAGGATACTCAAACAAAATCATATACGCTGGGCGTAACTAGGTTCTACACCAAAGTATTTAGGCTTTCAATGAAGGCATTCATGTATTCATTATGATTAATGATAGCAGCGAGCATCTTGTATTGGTATAGTGTAAATGTTTAGAACTATATTCAAAATAGCAACGTCATGCTTAAAAATAATGTAGACGTTTAATATATACACACATGTACGTATAAAATGTTTATGTAATGTGAAACCCAACAGAGTTTCGCCTTGAATGTGTTCACCTTCTAGCCTGTAAGACGTTGTGATTACTGGTTAAGGAACTGATGCTAAGCAAATGAAAAGATGAATTAATACTTGATTGGGTAGCTGTCACTCTTAGTGACATATGACTGGAAATCAGTTGAGTATCAAGACAAGGTGGGTCTCTGTCCAGAATTTCAATTCACCGAAAACAAAAGTTTCATAAGAAAGCTTGTGAAAACATTATCGAAGGTTATGCTGCATGCGCGTTACAAACAATTAGATGGTTACGTAAGTTCAGAAAATATCAAGCAAAAAATATGTAATATAGGTATGCATAACCCAGCGTTATGCATAAAAAATTCACGTAATAATATTATAACATTTTAGGAACCTAATATCGATGTAAGGTTGTTGATAGGCAAGCCACCAAGATTCACTGACAAATATAACATATTGAAATTATTTGGTAGCAGTTGTAAAATATGCACATACTAAATAAGTTTTATTTTGTTTTTTATTGTCTCGTCTATCGCCTCAGAGTTCTGTTGTCAAAACCTTGTCGCTTTACAAAAACATCTTTCTGAATACATTTCTTGTCCTTTTTAAATCAATTTTCTTACACACGGATATGCCATTACTATATGGGTACTATTTGGTTAATGCGTCATAATACTGTTTAAGTGGAATAATAATTCAACAATAGAGCTGGTTAAATGAAAGCATATAAATAATATACTGAATTTTTTATTTATAGGTTGCCATAATGTCTACTGACTGGTATGAATTTGTTGATTGCTTCATTTTTATGTACATAAACGTTCATGCTTTTTGCGTGATTTGTACAGCGGTTTAAATGTAAAGTTAGGGAAGAAAATCAATTAGAATAAAAAATACACACCTCATATACAGTTTTATATGATAGAATGTGTTTGGCTTGCACTGGCCTGCTTTTGGCATAAATTCCAAAACCCATCACTATTACGTTAGGATTAAATAAAAGCTTGTGGAATTATAGTTTTCAAAAAAATACTCCGTTTTGGCATGTTGTTGCCATCTGCTAAAAATTTAGCCCTTAGCATTCGATTACCTACTTTTTTCGAGCAGTTTTCTTATAGCTTCTGAAGCAGACTGCTTAATATGCGTGTTAGAGT